>OZ025289.1:371655127-372093220 GCA_964019185.1 Maratus speculifer | reverse complement strand
TATTTATTCATCTATAGCTACGGCTGAAGATTTTTTTATTCAACAGACATCCTGATACAACAGTTTGGAGAATAGGTCTGGCTTTCCAAAATGTATCTTCAGCCTTGTCTTCATTGGTTACTGTGAGATTTTTTTAAAGAAATGTGCACAGTGTAGTGCTTGTGCACAGACATATATAAATGTAACCATAAACTTAAATACATATTTATAAACATTGTTATAAACACACTCAGATACAGACTTTATAAAATTTTTACAATAAAACCAAAATTTAAAATAAAATAGAATTCTTTATAGATAATTGTTTTTTATTGTTTTATATAAAAGCTAAACTTTTAAGCTCCACATTCTCCGAGTTTTTTTAAAAATAAGGGTTCTCAAAATATATTCAATTTACCTCAAAATAATAAAAAAATCCACATTTAATTTAAAACTGTTCTCACATTAAAAATAAAGAAAATAATTAGCTGGTATGTTTAAAATCATAATATACCGTTTGAAATCATATCACTTTGTGAAAGATAGGATTACTTTGAGACACCTGATCAACATTGCGTATTTAGTGTTAAAGTTTCGTAAATATATCGTTAGGTTATGTGGCACCCAGTACTGGGAGTTATTGCTTTTTGCTTTCCTACCACACAGGACATGGTGGGAGATTCGAAATACCAAAACTAGACCACATGTTATCCATCTGTCACAATGTTACCCCATCTATCACAAAGTAACCACATCTTACGATATGGAAATTTTTATAAAAATAGTGAATTTAAATTCAGAAAAAATAGCTCTAACAGCAACTTCAGAAAATGCAGTTTTATTGGAGTATGACCGGATGTCTTCTACAGGAGACACTAAAATGACCATGCTTTTTTAACACTTAGAGCATTTAAAGCTTAACACAAATGGTATCATTAAAAAGAATGATCTTTATATTATAAAATCATAGGCCGAATAAATTTTAGCAATATTATTAATAAATAAAAGAACTTACCTGTACGCAATTGAGTAATTTTCCTACTTTTTGGAAACGCCATTTTTGCATACCGCTAAATGAACGAAAAAAATTATTTTGGTAGCAAAAACTCATTCTGCATTATTTTGTCCTCTATTAACAATAATAGGAACCAATTTTTGAAAATCTGGAATAAAAATTTTGAATGAGGTAAAAGTTTTAATAAGTACTGTTTAGTGTCTCCTCCAGGCGACATCAGGACTGAAGAGGTTAATATCGAGGGGAAAACAAAGTATTTCATCAATGAATCATGAGGGGAAAAAAACAAATTTAGTTAAATGGCCACAGAGAAAATGAGAATTTCCTGAAATGACCGTGGAAAAATACTTATTTCGTCAAAAGATCGAGGGGAAAAAAACATGAATTTCTACATAGAATTTTTCGATTTTGTTTACAGGATTTTTTTTTTTATTTATTTATATTGGATATTTTTACTTTTGGAACCAGTTTCGAAAGTGAAAGTATACCATCTAAAAAATCTGCCAAGGAAATCAAAAAAGTAAAAAGCGGCCTTTGTAAAGATTGATCTCCGCTAGCTAATGCAAAAATAAATAAAACAAAATTGAAGAGTAGTATTGAAGTGCAGGTAGATATTTTTTAAAATGTCTTCCACAATATTAATATTAGCATGTGGATGTTCTCATATAAATAACTGATGCTGATTGCATTATCAATTGGAAAATCATCCCAGGATTTTATTCTTTAAAGTTATTCTTTCATTATAATGCAAATGAACATTAAAAGAAAATAAATGAAAAATGAAGTATTATTGTGTAAAAATAAAATGTTAAACAATAAATACTTTTTCGTTTTGCTACACAAAATATTTTGGTTTAAAGTTTTTTTTTTTTTTGCATAGCAAAACATTTATCAATGAAACGATCTAAGACTGGACTTTTTTTTATGGATATCTAAATTTCTTATAATGTATTATATTTTAATGAAAATTCGGTATTCAGCCTAATTTAGTATTATTGCCAGTTGCTGAAAATTTGAACAAAATTGGTTAATTAATAATGAAAATAATTTTATCGTAAGGAAAAGAAGAGTTCATTTTCATTTCATTATTTATGATTGCTGTTCGAACACTTTGACTTATTCATGGGAACTTTTTTTGCTTTTAAAAGAATAGAATTCCCACGAGTACTCAAATGATTTTAGAATTAATCCATTTTTCAATAAATATCTTAAATTTGATCTTGTTGTGTAAATCGCAACAAAATTTTTTTTTAATTGCAATAAAATTCGCAAAAAATTAGAAAACAAGTGTAGAAACTCAAAAATCACAGAACATAATGTTAGGTTAAAAAATTTAAATTGAATTCCTTTTACAAAATCAAAAATTACCACGAAACATGTACTAAATCGCACTGAAGATCGATGATGAATGTGATTAAACTTTATTGAAAGGTGGACAAAATTGGCTATATTGGGATACGATATTAATGCTAATTATAGAAATAACTTTGATTAATAATATTAATGCATTTTGTAAATATAAAAAATATTACGGCAAATCGATTTATTAAATGAAAGAATATTTTTTGGTGGTGGTTTGGAGGGAGGGAGGGGGGGTCAGATTGAAAACTTGATATGTAAATAAAAATAATAATAATAAAATCGATAATTGTTGAGAACATAAATTACTGTTCTATACTAATAATTTAAACAGAATTTCAGTTTTGAATTTCGAAAATTCTCTGCAAAACGGGGGGGAGGGAGAGGAACACTATAAAAATCATAAAAAATTCACGAAAAAAAAAGGCTGCATGAATCCCAATTCAATTTTATCTAAAAAATATATACAAAATGCACTATATTGTACTAACAGTTTAAAATTGGATTCTTATTACAAATGTAAAAACGCCGTAAAATGCGAAAACACAGTATATAACGCAAATTTTAACATTTTGATGTATTTTCGTAAGTGCGACGCTTATGGTAGTGCGGCACTTACAGTGTGTGTGGCACATATGCTCAAAAATACAGTAATCACTTATCGCTTCAAATTATAGTTCTTGCCTTTTAGAGAAAATATATTTTCTTAATGATATAACTACTATCTATTAGCAACCCCTATTATACCCTCTATTACAAACCCATCAAAATTTTGAGCAACAAATATCATCTGTCAATGAATGAACATATTTTTAAATGACTAATCAAATTATTTAATATAATCATGTCATGAACAATTAATTTATGGATACATGTAAATTTTAATTAGAATTTAGGCTATAGTATACGCATATGAAAAATTACAAATATAATTCTGAGATACTTTCATATAATAAAGTACAATATATGGATTAAATTAACTGTGTCTCCTATTTCATACTAATAAAAAAAAAAAATGAATGAAAATATATTTTAAAAATATTTTAAAATACAGCTATTCTAAGACTTGCACCAACACAAATAATTATACATACTAATATAACAATTACATTATCATACATAATTTTTTTCAAATATATAGTAATTAAGACAATTTTAGACAAAATAAGCGAGTTTTTAATGATTTTTACTAATACCTACAACACTCAAGTATTTTATTACAAAAATTTTACTAAACCAAGGTTTTTATTATTTATCTCACACAAAAAAATACGGCATGAAGATTAAGGAAAAAAAATATACTTACAGTCCATGCAACACCTTTGGTACTTTTGTTCTGAGCACTAAATGATACAGTGAAGTTATAACGACCAGCCCAAGTTTCACTAAAAATAAAATAAAAGATTAGCTTTACAACTTAATAGAAGACAATTAGCTGTCAACGGACACCAAATATAGAAAACAACTTTCATTTTTATGAGAAATATTGAGTAAGTGAGTTCATACAGCATATACTCTCAATTTTCTCCATATTTTACATCCTTTAAGGCTGCTGGTCACTAACTTTCCGAATTGCCCATCCACAATGCCAAGTCTATTCTTATTTGATGATACATTCTCATATTTAAAATATTTCCTTAGGAAATTAATATTTTTAACTTCTTTGGGTGTTCTTTTCTTAAAGGATGTCACTCTTTTTTTCTTAGTTTTCCAAATATTTTTAAAAATTATGCTTAATTTAATATTTTATGTGTTTAAAAACTGAATTGAAGTAAAATTTTAATACTTCATATAAAATTAAGCATAGATTTTAGAAATATTTTGAAAACTAAGGAGGAAAAAAAGTGACATGTTTTACGAAAGGTTCACTGAAGGAAGAAGTTAAAAATATTAATTTCCTGAAGAGATATTTTAAATATAAGAATGCATTAAACACCTGACTTTACATTACGGAGAGGAATTCAGAAAAAGAGTGATCAGCACCCTTAAGGAGTTCATTTATAAAAATACCAGGCTGCTTTTTATGTAAAAAAAATTCTTTATAAAAGTTTCTTCCTATTTAGTATCAAATATAAATGAATTTAAAAGTCAAGTCATTAAATCTAAATGAACAGAATACAGCTGTAGTACAATTTTTCAAAAGTTTGTTAACTTATTTAGGATTTTAGTATTTAACAGTATGATGTATATAAGCAACAATATATGCTACAGACATTTCTCATAAATAAAAGCTTATTATAAACACACATACATATATATCTTTGGAAATATATATAGAATGAAACAAAAATACATACCAAGCTGGAAGAGATGAACTCTGAGTATTCGATCCAACAGTAGTAGAAACTGTTATGTTATCCTAAATAAAATATTACAAACCTTTTTTAATTAAAATAAATAAAAATTAAGAGCATATAAATTTAAAACCAGTTGAAATACTAGGAAACATTTGTACAATAAAAACTGTTCAACAAGAAATTCCATTGTCCTATTGAAAAGAATACAAGATACAATCTATTAATATGAAATCTGGTCTAGAATGTAATTTTTCTCTGATCCCTTGTACTGTGATCAATACTTTAGCCGCAAAGTAATATTACTGCTGATAAGGAATTGTTTAATTTTTAAATAAGCTTAAGCAAGACAAAAATAGATCAAATTTACTTTAAAACAAATTTACTTTTAAGTGCAATATAGTATATAATTTAGAAATAATCATCTAAAAATTATAACACATCTTGAACTTTAAAGTACAAGATCATAACTTTCAAAGTTCAGAATTTGAAATTACAGTATACCTTGAAAAATCCGGAATCATCAGGACTGAGAATAAGCTGGATTTTTGAAGGAATATCAAAAGGAAGGGTGGTGGAAGGGTTAATAATGGTGTTTTAGCCATAATTAAATTTGTTATTAAGTGATAATTATGTGACAAAAAGAAATAAATAAATAAATATAAATACTACTTTAATTAATATTTTCTATGTTACAGGAAAAAAGTGAAATTTTGTGTTTTGTAATTTTAGAAACATTGATGTCAACTCTTTAAAAAGTTTTTTTTTCCTTTTTTTGTATTTTACACAAATCAAGGTTGCCTATTTCAGAAATAAACACTTATTTCTAAAAAGCTTACATTAATTTTGCAATCAGATTTATGCAATTTTTAGTGACACCTTTTTCCCATTGTTTGTTCATTCTCATCTTGCTACTCATGGATCGATGTAGTGGAGGGTATATGCCATATACTGTCTGGATTTTCTAAAGGAACACCGTCTATTCTGTTTCTCAAGAAAGCTATAGTATACTTCTGCCTTGAACATATGCCCTCTGCCTAGATCGTATATCCTCCGTTATTTTTCTGACTACATCCTTGCTGCTACTAGCATTATCGGCAGTTCTATTTAGACAGCATCTGTGATCTCGCCGTCCATTAAACTGTTCATTGTTATGCACTTTTATTAATACTTAATCTTTTTTTCTTTTCTTTTCAACATTTAATGCATTTTTAGATTTGGCACATGAATCAGCCTTTTTATGGGAAATGTGAAAGCTTGAGAATTCATCACTGATATCCAAGTCATTGAAGATTTGTTCTGACCATATATTGTAACATGCATTTGTCAAAGTTGTTCTTGTTGTTAAGTAATAATTCTGCTCCTAGTAAACCTTGTTCAAAAAACCACAGCCTCTGACAAATGGTAAAAAAAAGCACCCCCCCCCCCCCTGATCTTGAAGTTTTTAATAAAAAAATATTGCTAATTTTCTTACATCATAACTTGAAAGCGTAAAAGCAAAAGGGAAAAAAATGATTTGTGAAGTTGCATCATAATTCATAAGTTAATGAATCATACATTTTAATTTCAAATGATGAGTATAAACTTAGTTTTTAAAAGATGCTAGTTTTGAAAACAAAATGATATAAATAATGAATAAAAATAAATTATTAAAACCAGAAAAAAAAAAGGAATGATTTAAAACAGCAGTTTTACCTATATAGCCCAACGAAAATATTTTTCAGAACAGATTAAAATTTTACTTGTTTTTTATTTGATAACCTTTATCAGACATAACATTTTTTTCTGCCATAATTGTACAATAATGTATTAAAATAATAAGAATTGTGACTTACGTAGATTTCTGCGACTGGTTGAATAAATAAATTTGCTATTTAATGAAATTTACAGGAACATGAAAGTTACGAAAAATTGTTGAGGCAGTATTTAGGATTAATACTTATTTCTATATAAGAACAAACTTTTAAATAAGAAAATTACTTCCAAAACATTTTTTAAAATGTTCAAAATTTTCTATTATGTATTTTTGGCATACGGTTACAAAATAAAAGACCAAAAACTTATCTCTAATGCAAAATTCTTTTTTCTTTAATAAATGAAATTATAAACATAATTTATTTTATTAAAATTACTAATTATTAAAATTTACAATTTTCACTAAGCATTATACAATAGTATTATCTCCCCAATGATTTCATGCAATGGATAGCCAAGTTACAAATCCTCATGAATATGGGTGCATACTGTAATTTTTAAAATAAATGTGATTAAAAAAAAAATTTTGTAACATATACAGAAAAAATAAATATTTATAAGACACTCAAAGTAACTTTTATACAGATTTTTCCTTTTCTTTTTTGTCACAATTATTTAAAATTTAACATTTTATTATTCTATCTATTGACACTATCAAATCAGATTTTTTTTTTCATTAATTAAATAAAACATACTCACATTAGAAGCAATCTCTCCCTGCAGCATGCCAGGTTCAATTGTCAACAACTGGTCTTGACTAGTTTCATTAATAATGTTAGTACTATCCAACTGCAAATAAAAAGAAAAAACAATTTAACGTGACTTAAAACTTTTAAAGCAAAAATATTTAATAAAGAAAACTGTAAGGCAGCAATTATTACTTGTTCCATTTCAGAACGAACCTAATATGTACATAAATATGAAGATCAAATAAATTAAAAAGTATAATTTTGAATGACCGAATTTTAATTCTATTTAACTAAAAATTAAAAACTCCCACTAAAAAGAAAACATAGAATATTGTTACTATAAAATTTAAAATGCCTATATATTTTTTTTATTTGCATATATAAAATAGAATTTGATCAAAATTTATCAAATTAATAGCCCCCCTCTATACACACACACACACACACACTCCCTCATAAACCTTGCCATAATTTAATGCACAAAGTGTTTTAAAATGCTAGTAAACAAAAAAAAATAAATAAATAAATAAATAAAACAAAAAAGATTACTCATATACAATCAGAAAAGTTTATCAAAAAATATGTACACCAAAATTTTAAGGGAGTATATGTCTCACGAACATAGAACATCTAGGAAGTTTAATTAGAATTTGATCAAAATTTATCAAATCCAGTAGTAAACCCCCCCACACACACACTCCCTCTCAAAAACCCTTCCATAATTTAATGCTCGAGTGCTTTAAAATGCTAGTTAAAAAAAAAAAAAAATAAAATAAAAAAGAAAGAAAGACTACTTATATATAGTTAGAAAAGTTTAACAACGAAAAAATATGTATACCAAAATTTCAGGAGAGTATCTATGTCTCACTAACATAGAACGTCTGGGAGGTTTCCACTTCATAGTGCTCTGGCTAAGAACAACCATCCTACCGAGCGAACGAACCTGAGTTAGTTTCTCTCCACAGCTCTCAAAGCTGTCATTTCTCTCGCCGTGCACGACTCAACTTGCATAGGAAAAACAAGCAATCGGTGATACGTCGCGATACCTGGTTGCATGATGTTTCGTCAGATCTTTTGGGAAACCGCAGATGGGATTTCATAAACAGTCTAAACTAATCTTAACAACGCACAACCAGATTAACGTGTTTAAACACATTTGTTGATAAATATAAAAAAAGTTAAGACTAAAAATACGGCGATTTTTTTTTTTTTTTTTTTTTTCGGAATATCGATCGATTGTGAGGAGGTGGGGGATGGGATGAAAATTTGATTTCTTTTAAATGCAAACTATAATAAATATGGGGGAAAAAATCCATGTTAGAGATATTTGAAAAATCACCTAAAATGTGATTAGTTAACATGATGTTAAGTAAATTATTATAAGAATGAAACCAGATGAAACTAATAAATGGGTAATGTACCTCAAAAGATAGTAGAAAAGTATAGAAAGAATTAACACATTTCATATTTTTTTTAAGGGAAGAAGAAAATAGATTCCTACACGAATTTAAAAAGACCATCTTTCGTCAGACTGCTTGTGCACGGTATCCCGATTTTTAATCATGACTAAATTATTTTCATTTTTCGCTCGTATCACCCCCCCCCCCCCGCCCTACTATTACAATCAGCTGCAAGAAAGATAAGGGTAGGGGATTCTTTCGGGGGAAAAAAAAACTACACAAAAACAAACTGTATGGAAATATGATACGTTTGCATTGCATGAGATCTTCTGATATTTGGATGCAAAAAATAAAATTTCATTCTAGATTTAGAAATGATTAAATTAATTATACTTTTTTCTTATAAGCTGCATCGCAGTTCGCTGTGCTTATTAAAATTTTTTGCGGAAAATATTGCATTGAGTTTATAATTTGCATTTTAATTTATAAAATAATGTAAAAATGCAAAAAAAATATCATTAATAAATCATTAGACCTCTTAACCGCTGGAAGAGTCTTTAAAACTGACCAATTTGTTTTAAGCATTGAAAATTGGTTTATTTTATTATTACTATATTATTATTTTTCAAAATCCGTCTTGGATACAGAAATGTTATGAATTCCTACGAATTATTCATAAATTTTAATTAGACCTTTTAATCGCCATAAGACTTTTAAAAATTGATTAATTAGTTGATCGATCGATTCTTCTGGTTTTTCAGTTTTCTCAAAAGCTATTTTCGATATTAAAATGCAATAAATTGAAGCAAGAAGCATTCTCTGTCTGAACCTGATAATTTTAGTGTTTGTTATGTAACCGGTTCGAGTTTATTCGAGAGTCTCCCCGCTCGCCCCTCTGCATTTTTTCTTTTACTATACGTTGTCTAGATGTTTGAACTTAAAAAATGGATTTTTTTCTGATAATAGCGGAACACATTAATTTTATACAATAAGTAGATAAATAGAAAATCATAGTTACAATGCATACGCATTGAAAATTGTAAAAATTACATTTTGCCAATTACTTGATTTAAATATAACTGTAATAAAATGTTGCTGTTTTTGAATGAAAATTACCTACGCTTGCTTAGGAATTCAGAGCGAAGGAGCATTGTTGCATCAATTTTTATGCATCATTTAAAATTATATCGAATTGTTTTTTTCCCCTTATTACGATGTTGTTGATTAGTAAAACAGTTTTATGTAATTATAACACAAGTCTCATGGAAGAAAATGAATTTTCAGACTTTCTTGATAGAAACAAGACTATTTTTCGAAATAGACAAGAACGGTAAAAAAAAAAAAAAAAAAAAAAAAAAAAAAAAAAAATGAAAGAAACAAAATTGGCATCTACGTTTTCAAAATTACACGAAATTAAATAATTTCACTCTTTATTAGTTTTTTTCCCCTGTAACATAGAAAATACCAAGTTTTTTTTCTTTTTCCATTTAATTTTGTCTTTTCCCAGTATAATAATCAATAATGGATTAAGTAATGACTAAAGGCACCATTAAGAATATAGCATTACTTTTGATATTCCTTCAAAAATCTGGACTTTTCAAAAATCCGGTATAGCTTTAGTCCCGATGATGCCGCATTTTTGAAGTTATATTGAATATGCTTGATGTTTTGCTAAATATTGAAGCCAACCTGAGAAAGCCACACTAGAGGTCTGCATGGGCCGGGCCTAGTCATTAATCTTTTCGGGCCGGGCTCGGGCCTTAATTTTTTTTCCTGGAGTATCGGGCCGGGCCGAGTCTAACTTATTTTTTTCCGTACGAAGCCGAGACTAATTTCGTTCTTCCTAGTCTTCACGGACCTAAATAATCAGTTCCTGTCGAATCTTCCCGTATGAAAATCCTTTTCTCGACGTGGAAAAGTCTGTTCATAAATCAGTAAAGTTTGGCTTGATCCAAAAGTTTTTGCAAAATAGACATATACTTGTCATTATTCTACAATTGAACAATAGAATTTATTCTTTTTAAAGAATCGTAGATCACTAGGCGTCTTAAAATAGAATTAAACACACACATAAAATAAATAAATAAATGATTATGACGGAATTTTTGTTTAAGCTGAAAACTGCAAATTTCTTTTAAACTGTTCATTCATGCAAAATGAATACAATAATACGCGAAAATATATATATATTAAACATTTACATCTGCTAAGAAGGAAACTTATTTTTTTCCCCAATGTCTTAGAAGATTTTACTTTTACCATATACCATTTTTTAGATTTTTTTTAAATGTATTAATAATACTAATGATAACAAACATTTACATACACCAAACAAAGATTCATTAACCCCTTGAAGGGCTGTGGTATAAAATATATACCACTTAATTTTAATTGCGAAACGCCACATTGACACCAGAAGTTTGAAAAGAAAATTTTAATTTTATCAAGTAGGTACAGAAAAGTTTTTATCTATTTTGAAATAAATTTATTTTTAAATTCTGGTGTCAATCAATCATTTCAGCAATTTAAGAATAGAAGTGCTTTGCACCTCATAGGGTGTTTAAGTACTTAAAGTGTTTATTCTAAAAACAGTAATATTGATAAACATCAAATTACTTCATATTTCAGAAGTGACATTAATTACATTAACTGTTTACTTTAAAACCATAATATTTATAAACTATAAATTAATCCATTATTCAAAAGTGACATTAATGAAATATTTAATATCATTGTTTATTTAAACATTTCATAAGTGGATGATTGCACAGGATTGCGAAATCATTTGTGTTGATTACTTCAAGGACAACATTTTACTGTGAACGAACTCAGTTCAGTTTCTCTTATGTTTTTGTAAAGCACACACGGTGCTTATATTTCTCTTACTGTGTCGCATTCTTGGATATGTTAATCCCGCAACCGCAGCAGGAAACTGCATTCCTGTATCTTGTTTTTTTCAATTTACTAAATGTTTCTTTAAGTTGTTAATATAAAGCAAAAAAGATATTAGTGCGAATTTATTTTCACTTGACAACACTAAAGAACTGCTTCATGAATCTCGGACACCAACATTATGGAGGCACCGGCGAGATAACCTGCGCACATCGCTTTTGATGAATTAGCCGTCTCAAAGTCGCCATAAAGGAGTACCATTCATCCCAGCTGTTTCAGATGTACCTGCGCACATCGCTTTTGATGAATTACGCCGTCTCAAAGTCGCCATAAAGGAGTACCATTCATCCCAGCTGTTTCAGATGTACCTGCACACATCGCTTTTTTTGGATTACAACGGTACAAAGTCACCATAAAGGAGTACCCTACAGCCCAGCTGTTTCAGATAAGTACATTTTTGGTTTATTATCAGTTTGGCTTTGTTTTTTAACTTGGTTCCCTCATTATTTTAATAATGAGTCAAGAAGATTTAGAAAAGACAGCAATAAATTTACGTGGCAGAGCTAAATCTGCATTAACACGTATCACGAACTTCATTGACGCTGATCAAGTTTTTCAAAAGAATGATTTATTGAATAAATTAGAAAAATTAGAAACAGCTTATTTCGATTTTGATAAATATGATGCACAATTACCAGAAGAATCCTCGGAAATGGAGGAATTTGAAACAAAATATTATGAAACCAAAGCCAAACTGCAATTAGAACTTGAAAAATTTTCTATAAATAGTATGAATGCACATTCTCAAGTTGTTAATGAACAATTACCTATAGTTAATACAACTAATAATTTTAAATTACCCAGATTGAATATTGAGCAATTTGATGGTAATTTCAAAAACTGGATGTCATTTAAAGACTTATATTTATCGTTAGTGCATAATAATGCCAGTATAACAAACATTCAAAAATTTCAATACTTAAGAGGTTTGCTCGGTGAAGAGCCATCGTCAATTATAAAACATATTCCCATTTCTGAAACCAGTTATGCAGAAGCATGGGAAAAATTATTGTCAAGATACGACAAAAGAAAACAAATTGTCGCAGCTCTTATCAAAACATTTATGGATATACCTCCCATTATTCATGCTAATGCACTTAACTTACGCAATATATCAGATATCTCTGACGAGGTAATTCGTGCTCTCAAATCAATCGATGTTAAAGCATCAGAGAGAGACATTTGGTTAATTCATATTCTTCTTCAAAAGGTTGATAATAAAACACGTGAAGAATGGGCTCAATATTCATCGAAGGATGATTTTCCTTCTTTTGATCAATTTATTCAGTTCATTAATGACAGATGTTTATCTTTAGAATTGTATAATAATGATTATACAGGGTTACATAAAAAAGAGAAACAATTTAATTTTCACAAAGCTCCCGCCAATAACGTTATCAAATGTTTATTTTGTAAAGCTAATCACTTATTGTACAAATGTATTAAATTCAAGGAATTAAACGTAAGAGATAGAAAACAATTTGTGAGAAAAAACAAATTATGTAGCAACTGTTTATCTGACAGACACTACACATATCAATGTAATTCTACATTTAGCTGTCATCATTGCCAGCTTAAACACCATACGCTATTATGCGAGAATAAACTACAAAATTATGCGATGTCAACTTCACGTCCGAATGAAAAACAGAGTCGGAAAAGCAAATCTGATTCAGAGGACCTTTCGATTCCTGATGATAATAAAAAAGAAGTTTCTCCTTCAATAAATTCTGTTCAAACATCTTTCGCACTTTTGCCCACTGCTACAGTATATATTTATGATTGCATGGGTCAAAAGCATACGTTAAGAATTATGTGTGACAGTGGCTCAGAATCTACGTTCGTTTCAGAATCATGCATGAAAGTGTTAGGATTCAAAAGGAAAAATGCCCGATTTCCCGTGAAAGGTCTTTCTAATTCAAAAATCGCAGTAACAAAGGGTTACGTAATGATTGATCTTATATCAATTCATAATGCTGACAGTAAGTTGTCAGTGAAAGCTTTTATTTTAGACGAATTAACAGCTCCATTACCTTCTGAGAAAATAAGTGAAGAGCATTATTCACACTTAAAAAATGTAAACTTGGCAGATCCACATTTTGGGACTCCAAATAAAATCGATGTTATTTTAGGATCAGATTACTTTTTTTCTATTTTGCTTCCTGGTCAAATAACATGTGCTCAGAGCAGTTTAATTGCGCAAAATTCCATCTTTGGCTTTCTCATATCGGGAAAAATGCCGCATCTTAACACAACTCCTAATTCAATGCATAATTTACATATTTATGAACTTAATATTGATTATGAATTAAAACGATTTTGGGAAATGGAAGAAGTATTCAATAATAATGCTCAAATTCTGTCTCCAGAAGAACAATTTGTTGAATCACATTTTCAGAAAACTTACTCAATTAATTCCGAGGGTCGTTTTGTGGTAAAATTACCTTTTGTTAAACCTACGACAGAATTAGGTAATTCTAGACCTGCCGCAATTTCTCGCTTGTTGGCGATGGAAAGGAAATTTAAAGAAAACACAGAATTCGAAAAGCAATACAAGGATTTTATGCGCGAATATATACAGTTAGGCCATATGGAATTAATAACACAAAATGACATTAACGATTCTGAAAATGAACAATATTTTCTTCCTCATCATGCGGTTATTAAACCTTCTAGTACTACTACCAAGTTGAGAGTTGTGTTTGATGCATCATGTAATACTTCAAAAGGTAATTCCTTGAATTCAATTTTGGGAGTAGGTCCTAAATTACAAAGGGACATATTTGAAATTTTACTTAATTTTCGAGTTCCGAAAATTGTTTTTTGCGCTGACATAGAAAAGATGTACCGCCAGATTTTAGTTTCTGAAGAAGATCAAAATTATCAGAAAATAGTTTGGAGGTTTAACTCTAATGAGGAAATAAAAAATTTCAAATTAAAAACGGTTACTTATGGGCTAGCTCCAGCGTCTTATCTAGCCACTAAATGTCTCAAACAAATTGCTGATGATTATACACAAAATGCTGTTATTTCTCAAACATTAGAGAAAGATTTCTATATGGATGATCTACTTTCAGGCTCAAACACTGTTAGCGAGGCAATAGAAACTTGTAAAGAAATTAGCGATGTTTTGCACGCGCATGGTTTCCACTTAAGAAAATGGAATTCAAATTCAAGGGAATTTCTTAGAGAGTTTCAAGATGATTCCAATACCGAATCGAATTTTGAAATAATTCCTAGTGATAACGGAAGCTCTAAAGTTCTAGGATTAAGCTGGAACTCTTCTTCAGATACTTTTATTTTCAAGGTTTCACTAAATCTCACTCCACCTCTTACAAAGAGGCAAATTTTAGCAGAATCGGCTAGAATCTTTGACCCACTGGGTCTAATTTCCCCATGCACTGTAACTTTAAAAATATTTTATCAAAAACTGTGGTTGACAAAAGGGGACTGGGACACTATTATTCCAGATCATCTAACCGAGGAATTATTCAAATTTCAAAATTCATTCAATGAAATCAATCAATTTTCGATACCAAGATGTGTTACGCTTTCATCCGAGAATGCCTTTGAATTACACGGATTCTCCGATGCGTCAACACTAGCTTATGCTGCCGCAATTTATTGCCGACAAACTTGCAATGGAAAAACCAATGCTTTTCTTTTGGTTTCTAAAACAAAAGTTGCACCAATCAAGCAAATTTCTGTCCCTAAATTAGAACTTTGCGGTGCTCACTTATTATCTAAATTATTCCGCACAGTTATGGACACACTAAAGAATTACAAGTTCGATATTTTTGCATGGACTGATTCTAAAGTAGTCCTTTCATGGTTATCCGCACACCCCCGCAAGTGGAAAACATTTGTCGCGAACAGAACCTCTCAAATAACAGAAGTTTTACCTACTAAGCACTGGGGACACGTTCCCTCAAAAGATAATCCCGCAGATATTGCTTCTCGCGGTATTGACCCAAAGTGTTTGCCAGAATGCGAGCTATGGTGGAAAGGGCCAGGCTGGCTACTTCTAGACCCATCTAATTGGCCGAAAGATGACTTAAATGTTGATGAATTCGATGAGCAAATCAAATCCGAGCAAAGGTCGGATCCCATTTTTTCATTTCACACGCATGCTTCAAATGATGTACTAGATAATTTGTTTCAAAAGCACTCATCACTTTCAAAAATTATCCGCATTCTGGCATATTGCATAAGATTCATTAAAAAATGCAAAAATGCTAATGAATATCAAATCCCTTCAACAGTACTTACATTTAACGAAACAAAATCTGCTGAAGAAATGATCGTTCTTTGGATTCAAAATTCTTACTTTAAAGAAGAGTTAAATTGCATCAAAGAACAAAAACCTCTAGCTAAGAAAAGCAAATTACACTCCCTATATCCGTTTATTGATGCTAAGGGTATCTTACGGGTGGGAGGACGCCTGCAAAATTCACAGTTAGCATTTAATCACAAGCATCCGGTAATACTTCCATCACAACATAAAATGAGTGAACTATTGATAATACAACAGCATATTGCCACTTTACATGCTGGACCTTCTCTACTATCGCACATCATAAAACAATCTTTTTGGATAGTTGGTGGAAAAAAG
The DNA here is from genome assembly GCA_964019185.1 of Maratus speculifer. NCBI lineage: Eukaryota > Metazoa > Arthropoda > Arachnida > Araneae > Salticidae > Maratus > Maratus speculifer. The sequence goes on along the minus strand of OZ025289.1, from coordinate 372,077,165 downwards.
CTCATCAACAAATGCATTAATAGATGTTTAAAATGTTTCAGATACAAGAAAGCTATTACAACTCCTCCATTAATGGGGAATTTACCTAAACCTCGAGTAAATCTTGAACGCCCCTTTTTTGCCAGTGGAATTGATTACGCAGGCCCCATATCCATTAAATTTAGCAAGGGTAGGGGTGCAAAAACAACTAAGGGTTACATTGCCTTATTTATTTGTCTTGCTACGAAAGCGGTCCATATAGAAGCTGTAAGTGACCTAACGACTGAAGCATTTATAGCAGCTCTTCGACGTTTTAGTGCAAGAAGAGGTACCCCACGTCACCTTTATAGTGACAACGGGAAGAACTTTGTCGGGGCATCAAGAAAAATCGACCAAATACAGAGGGCATGGTTGTCATTTCCTAAAAATGAAATCATGTCTCAATATTTAACTGAAAAATCCATTGAATGGCATTTTATCCCTCCTTCTTCCCCTCACTTTGGCGGAATTTGGGAGGCCGCGATAAAATCCGCCAAACATCATCTAAAAAGAGTAATAGGAGAGACACTCCTGACTTTCGAAGAGCTCGCCACCCTACTTAGCCAAGTCGAAGCCTTGTTAAATTCGCGACCTCTCATACATTTAAATGACAATGATAGTGACTGCATAAATGTTCTCACACCCTCACATTTTCTTACAGGTGATGTAATCTTCTCAATACCGGAGGAGACCTCATCCATCACATGCAACCCTAGAAATCGCTGGGAGCTGCTGCAAAATTTAAAAAGAGGATTCTCACAGCGATTTAAGAAGGAGTATTTGATCTCGCTCCAAAAAAGAAGCAAGTGGAGAGTCGAGCAACGTAATCTTCAACCTGGACAAGTTGTGCTACTCCTTGATGATACCCAGCCACCAGACTCTTGGCCATTGGGCCGGGTAACAGAGGTGCACCCAGGAAAAGACGAACATGTCCGTGTTGTGACCATACAGTGTAGAGGATCGTTTTTGAGACGACCTGTACACAAATTAGCGCTCCTTCCTATATATCAGGACTAAGGCCTGATAGGGTGGGAGTGTGTTTAAGTACTTAAAGTGTTTATTCTAAAAACAGTAATATTGATAAACATCAAATTACTTCATATTTCAGAAGTGACATTAATTACATTAACTGTTTACTTTAAAACCATAATATTTATAAACTATAAATTAATCCATTATTCAAAAGTGACATTAATGAAATATTTAATATCATTGTTTATTTAAACATTTCATAAGTGGATGATTGCACAGGATTGCGAAATCATTTGTGTTGATTACTTCAAGGACAACATTTTACTGTGAACGAACTCAGTTCAGTTTCTCTTATGTTTTTGTAAAGCACACACGGTGCTTATATTTCTCTTACTGTGTCGCATTCTTGGATATGTTAATCCCGCAACCGCAGCAGGAAACTGCATTCCTGTATCTTGTTTTTTTCAATTTACTAAATGTTTCTTTAAGTTGTTAATATAAAGCAAAAAAGATATTAGTGCGAATTTATTTTCACTTGACAACACTAAAGAACTGCTTCATGAATCTCGGACACCAACATAGGGTTAAAAGCGTAAATATCGCAGCCTATGGCACTTCTGCATAAATAGAGATTATAAACATGAAAGAAAAAAAAGGACTAAGATAAGTTTTTTTGGTCTGAACTCTTCCATTAGCGTAAAGATCAAAGTTTTGTAGAAATTCACCAGAGCCGGGCCGGGTTCGGGCCGAAATTTTAACTCTCGGGCCGGGCAAATATTTTTTTCGTTCGGGCCGGGCCGGGCCAAAATTTTTACTTTCGGGCCGGGCTCGGGCCTGGAAATTTCGGCCCGTGCAGACCTCTAAGCCACACTATGTTCTTAAAAGTAATGTCGACTAAGTATTACTTCTGAAAATTGGCATCAAAATTTCAGCGATTAAATAAGTCAAAGTTTTCTATTTGGAAACAGTGGTGCTCAAATATTAAAAACTGTATACGAGACGGTCGTTGGGGTTCGGTTAAGAATCCTTCAGCCCACATAAGTGTAAAAAGGTGTAAGAAAACTAAAACTAATACAGTTGTATGTCTCGATTTTTAATGTCTACATTTAATTATTATTATTTTTTTTTTTTTTTGTTGTTGTTGTTTCTGCTGGTGTTATTTTTATTTTATTGGGATTAATTTTTTTTTTTTTTTTTTTTTTTTTTTTTTTTTTTTTGACGGCTTTCTTGTTTAGTTCCCCTTTATTTAGATGAGCTATATTGGTAAATAATGAGATTTAAAATGAGTGAATTAGAATTTTTTATAGATGCGGGTGACCTAATTTTATTCGACTGACTCGCAATTCGGCACTATTTTATTTCTGGTGACGTTTTGAGTTCTGTTTTGACTTTTACAGGTAGGATTTGATAATCCTTATAAAAGAAAACATTTCAATAAAAATGAGATGCATAACTATACAGTGTTACAGTATTTTAATATAGTTGCCTTTAAAATATGGATTTTTTTTTAAATTATAACTTCAAATAAAATCTTCAATTTCTGGGTAATTCGACTCATACAGAATTAATGCGGATAAAATGTTTCCTCAAAAACAGATATAATCAAACATGGGAGTTCTGGATCGTATCACGATATTATGTTTTAAATAATACAGGGATTTGAATTTTTTTTCAAAATTCACCAGTTTTCAAAAATAGGGAAAAAAAAAACTTCCTTACATTATTTCGTGAATACATACACAGGAAATGATTCATCGTTCAGTAACTTCATACATCACAGATAAAATGTTTTTGAGAGGGGTTCCTTCTCTGGTACAGACACGTTTGCTTTTGCCCATCACATGCATAGAAAGGAATGTGACGATGGGATTGACTTTCGGGAAACATTACAAAACTATTCACACAAAATAAGGAAATTTCCTCATAGTTTACTGCCACTTCTTTCATTAAAATGTTCGTGAAATTTTGAAATTTTCTCAACAATTTGCTCTCTTAAAATGTGATCACAATTTCTTGAGCCATAAAAACTGCATTACATCATATACAGAAATACAGATTTTATACTTCAAAAATCTGTAGCCAAACATGAGAATTTTTTTAATTGAAATTTTAAAAAAGTAAAATAATAGTGCTTCATACTTTAAAATAAACTGCTTAATAAAATTATTTTTTAAGACAAATATTTAAAATAAAATTTTGAAATGAGAAAATGAAAAACTGCTATTAAAAATAGGAAACTTTCTTCATAGAAAATCTATAAAAATCGATGAAATCATTAGCGAAATTGGAAGCTGAAACAAAAATATTCTTCAATTCGATCAGAGACATCCACTATATTAAAAGTAAATTTCGTGTTTCGAACCTAAAAGGATTTTTTTTTTTTTTTTTTTTAACATTTCCCTAGTCCGTGTTATTTTTTCGAGTGCACTGTCCCGTGTCTTTGCAGTATAACGTATGTTCCCTTTGACTCACTTTACGACCCCTGCTGAAATAAAATATCAAACTCATTTATGTATGAAAAAAATTATATTGTGTAGTGTAACACATTTGCCAATTTTGAAATAATCATATTGCCCTGCTCGTATTCATTTAGTAAAAACTTTTATTGATGGAATCGCTAAAAACTGAAGGACTCGCATCTTCTCAAAATAAAATAATCTAAAAAATCAAATTTATACATCCATATAAACAATGTGAACAGAACTTGAAAAAAAAAATAATTTGTGTAAAACAGAGATTAAGTCTGTATGCCTTGAGGAGGTGACCTTAAAAATTTAGTAGCTTGCTACAAGAATTTAATGTCAACTTTACAATTTTATTACCTTTTTGAAGAGAATCATGAATAATACGAAGGTTAAAAGTGTCAATATCAATCTAAAAATGTCCTTTATTTTTCTTAAGTTCCATTTGAACTGATGTCAAACCTCACAATGTCAAAAGATGACTGAATGGATGTCGATAGATGTGTTTTGTGTTTATAAAACACGCAACAGAAATTCTCTTAATTTACCAAGGTAGCCAATCGATTTACCAGGTTTAGAGAAATTTTGGCATTATCCCTTGATTTTTACAACATAAAATTTATCCCCTGATGAGAATGAAACCTGGAATAAAAAATAAAAATATTTTAACCCTTTCGGGTCTGGGGTACTATTAATAGTACATGTATTTTAATGAAATATTATTTTGTTTTAAGAAGTACTTTTGCTACTATTTACACGTAGTCATGTTGGAATATGTCTATGCATTTACTATACGACTTCATTTATGTTTAGGCATTTAGTTTTAATAATAATAATTATTTCATTCATTCTCTTTACGATTCTTTTATTTTAAACATATGTTTCAGCCTCTAAATTTAAAATGAAAGTTACTTTCCTGAAATAAGCACGAGTATTAAAGCGCAAGAAGTCCCAGAAAGTTGTAACATAAGTTAAATCTAATTGTAATACAGTGTTTTCTAAGGATCTCCAAAAATTCTTCCTTAGCCTGTCACATGAATATTAATTGAATAGAATTCAAAACACTACATTCCTTATCTTTCAGACAATGGAAGATTTGTTAAATACCAATTAATCTATTTCAATAGCTAGTGCAAACGTTATTATAGTAAAAATATTTTTTTTCTAAAAATTGAAAAAAAAAATTCAAATAATGTTTTAAAAATATTTTAAATATTAATTTTAGATAATTATACTCCGAAAATTAATTTTTTTAAATATAGTTAATGTATTTAAATTTTCGGTCTAGAGCAGGGGCGTGCGATGAGTCAACTGCGCCTGGGGCAAAGTTTCAAATTTGTGCTCCTCCAACTTGACGCTAACCCCCCCCCCCAAAAAAATGACGTTGGAAGTATAAATTTGGCGCCCCTGAAATTCTGAGCACGGGGCGACCGCCCCCTCCCCCCTCTTTCGCACGGCGTTGGTCTAGAGATATACGAGACATATCTGAATACTTGTGATGTCTGGATTTTATTCGTTTTCTGATTGGTCCATGTTTAATATCAAGAAATGGAAAGCTTCTGTTGCCACAATGAAAAAAAAAATAACTAAAAAACATACGGAGATATAATTTTCAAACAAATCGCATTTAAAAGTACATTTCCCCCCCTTATACGACGGTGTAAAAATTGAAAATGTGTGATATTCACAAGTTTAGAAATTTGCAGTACCGAAAATTGTAAAACTGAAGTTTCATTTAAAATTTGTTTACGATTGGCCCAGAAATATTAATGCTTAATCCATGGAGTACGTAAAATATAATTTATAATGTAAGCTATGTTTTGATCATCATAAAATTGATTTTTTTCCTACTATTTCTTCCGGATGGAAATCAATCCTGGTTTTACCAAATTAAAATGTCACTTCACAATGAATATTTTATTAAAAAAATGCAGGCGGATAAATACAGAAAATGAAACTCATTTTAAATACGTCATAAGAATTAAAGCATAATGAAACACTATAAGAAATCTTAATATTCATTACTTATTAGTTTGGAGATGTTTGAAATGAATAGTAAAAGTAGAGATTTATTATTATTTACTTGATGAAACATTTAATTCTACTGAAATACTTACAAATAAATTTACATTTTTCTACTCATAGCAGACATCTTACTTTATTAACTTAAGTTGGTTTGTACTCTTTATCGAAATCACAAGATCGGACTTGTGAACAAAAACTGAATCGTGAATTATACACACCCACATTTAAAGCCGAATGCTAGTATATACACAGATGATAATCATGTGGTTGGCATTGAAGTCGTGCAACGGTATAACCGCAAACATATTTTGATTTCACCTGGAAATTACAACTAACAACGAAAGGATATGATGGAAATATATTGTTTCAGATTAATAGCTATAAAAATTGAACGTAAAAAGATACTTTATAATTATAGAAATCGATAGTGATAATTTCGTTCAAAGTAACTACTGAGCGAAGACCTTTAAAAAATGTAACTTGAAAACTGATGGACGAACTGAAAGTTTTTAAAATTTTGTTTTCGGACATTAAAATGTACATATTTCCTGGACAAATCACTTTTTTTTTTTTTTTTTTTTTTTTTTTTAACTTTTCAACATAATACAGCAATGGAAAAGTGGTTTATCTATTCGTGCTCTATATGTAAACCTAAAAAATATACAGATTGCCGTGTTTTTTTTTTTTTTTTTTCTTTTTTAAGTTATCGAGGTTTACTATAGAATATTCGGAATTTAAAATAAAGTGTGAAAATAAAGTTGAAAATAAAATAAAGATCTGCACTGCTCGGGCATTACTTCTGAAGAGTCGGCCCGGGCCTTAATTTTTCCCCTGGAGTATCGGGACGGGCCGGGCCGAGCCTAATTAATTTTTTTCCGTAGGAAGCCGAGACTGATTTCATTCTCCCTAGTCTTCACGGACCAAAATAATCAGTTCCTGTTAAAACATCTTATATGAAAAAATCCTTTTCTTGACGTGGCCAAGATTCCGTCTTAGAGGATTTTACTTTTACTATATACCATTTTTTAGATTTTTATGTCTCCGTTACATGAAATATGGATTAATAACACTAATGATAACTGAAACATTTACGTACAACAAACTGAAGTTAATTAAAAGCATAAATACCGCAGCCTACGGCACTTCTGCATAAATGGAGATTATAAACGTGAAAAGAGACTAAGATAAGTTTTTTTGGTCTGAACTCTCCCGTAAGAGTAATAGACCACGGGATGAGCGTTTAAAAGATGCTTAAAAACAAGTTTCGTTTACCAACGTTCGGGAGTATATGAATTTTTGCATGTTTAATCCTTAGATATCACTCACTGAAAAAACACAAAGTTGCCCAATACAAACGTGCACATTAAAATAATAGTAACCGTATAAAGTGGAACTACATTCCATAACCACTTTACATCATTTTACACGAATGTTCTCACTAGATGGCGCTACCTGTAAGGATATTTTTTAATTAAGAATAAAATATGCATGCAATCTGCTTGCAAAATCTTGTTTATATTTTATAATAATATAAGAAATACTTTTATAAATAGAAGTAACCTAAACATTTAAAGTAATATTTTGATATCTTTTAAAGGAAGGCTTTGTATCCATCCGCTCATTTGTTTACAAACATAAGTGATCCTCTGATCAACTTTTCCCTCTTATTATGCTGTTATTCTTAATAACACATTATTATTTTTCATAAATTCTCTCGTATTTTTTAAGAGCATGTTTTATTGTTTTTCTTTATTTCCCTGTTTTAAAGCAATATAAAAATACAACATAAGTTATTATTTTTTTTTTTAATAAAGTTTAATTTACTTAGAAACTGTCTTTATAAACATATTATTTAACCTCTCTCTTTTTTCGAATAATAAGTATTATTTATATCGTTTTCTCATTTTATATGCTTGTAAGCATAACATCCTTATTTATAGCTGTACAAAACATAAATGACAAAAATTATGCTATTGCTAAATAAGATATTGTTTATTTATTAGTTTATTTCTTGTTCAGTTATTTCCCTATGCATTTAAACTTTTTTTTTTTTTTTTTTTTTTTTTTTTTTTTCTACTTACCGGTTTGTTTGATTCATAGCCAGATTATAAAATAGGTAGTGCAGAAATATTTTTAAAAATTTGCTTACAGTAATTGCTTACAGTAAATTACAGTATTTTAATTGCTATATATATTGCTAATATTAAATGCTATTTTAATTGCTAATATTTAAAAAAATTATTGATCACATTAAATCAATTAAAAACAGCTATAAAAATTTTGTTCTTATTATATTCTGATGTATACAATTACAAATTAAATTTGATTACTTAGATTTTCAGCTAAGCCAGAAGATCCTATGCAGTATGAATATTATTGAAACTGTACTTTTAGTATTATCTATATAGGGTATCTGTTACCCGAAATTGAGTAATTAATTATTCCAGTGATGGACAATAGCCTTAAAATCTTTAAAAAAAAAATAAATATTATAGATGGTCATAAGTATATAAAATTCAATTTTTCTATTACACTTTAAAAAGAACGTGCAAATTTTGCAAGAAAATAAAGGATATATAAACTTATTAAGTGATGCTAACATGTTCTTAGCATTTTCGGTTTCCACTGAAAAACAGTGAAACTTCGAAACATTATTTTCTGATTCCTGTTTGATTTGATAAAGAATGCCAATAATAACCCAGATTATAAAACGTGCAAGGAGGAACTATAGAAAAAATAATAAAATTAAACATTTATTGGCCATTAAAAAAAAAAAAAAAAAAAAAAAAGTTTAAAGGGTGTTTTTACTGGCCCATGTAATCTTCCCTATGCGTTTTTGAAAATCTTGTACTCGGCTTTTATGAATTTATTATTTTACTCTTTCTTTTTCTTTCCTTCTTTTTTTCTATAATGAATACTTTTTATGAACTTATAATTAATATATTTTGTACTTAATTTGTGTTTGTTGCATTATAAATATCTTTAAAAAATCAATAAATTGAACATGTTTTATATGAAATTATAACATCATCACCATTTTAGGAAAAGTGAAAAGTAATGATTTAATTCCATAACAAGTTGTTCAGAAATATAATATTGATGCTTAAAACTGCATGTAAAATTTTTTAATTATATATTTATCAATTCTATTTTACTAAGTTATATATTTTTCAGTGTTGTCTTAGTGGAAAGAACTTAGTTTAAAGCTCAATTATCAATATAGATTTTTTTTTTTTTTTTTTAACAGTTTTTAAAATTTAGCATATTTTGAAATTATACTAATCAAGAATAAATGATATTCTAAATGCTCCCTCTCTAAATTTTTACCTAATTATTTTTTTACTTCATGTATAATTAATGCATATTTTGACTAATGATTGTTACTTATTTTGATTTTCTTATATTGTAATTAGAGAAAAACGAATGTTATCATTACAATAAATAAAATATTTTTGCGTTTATTAAAACAATCATTGTTCTTTCCTGTATAAATATAACTATTTTATTTATGCGCAACTGCTTTTGAAGCATCTTGGCATTTTAATAACTGATAAGTTATCATGATATCAAACGAAACCCATATCCCATGTTTAAAACAAGCATGCGTAAGGATACAAAACTATTTGAAAGCAAACTGCATGTATATTTTATTTTTCATTAGAAAAATATCCTTATAAAGCGCCATCTAGTGATACATTTCATATAAAATGATGCAAACCGGTGTTGAAATATAGTTCCACTTTATACAACTATTATTTTTTTAATGTGCACACTTCCTTTGGGCAACTTTGTGTTTTTTTAATAAGTAATATGTAATGTTTAAATATACAAAAATTTGTATACTCCCGAAGTTTGGCAAACGAAACTAAACAATTCTTGCTTACGGCCCATGGTCTATAAAGATCAATGTCCTGTAGAAATTTAGTCGGGCCTTGTTTTTAGCTATTATATCGGGCCGGGCCGGGCCTGGAAATTTCAACCCGTGCGGACTTCTAGTGTAGTATTTATAGTTCATTTACAGGAAACACAAAAGATTTCCATTACATTAATGATTTTTTCTGCTCAGATATATGAGGAAAATTCGTTTTCTGTACGTTTTATTAATGTTATATTTGAAACATAATGAAACAGATATGCATCACTGTGGTCGATATTTAAAATATATTGAGATTTATATGCATCACTAAGGTGGACTACAATATGCTTTTCTCAATAGTATGAATAAATAGCATTTATTGTTGTTTTATAGGAACGCACAAATTAATTTCATTACATTATGATCTACGAAGAAAAAAATCGTTTGCGGTGCTTCTAACAATGAAATCGACACGGATCACTGCAATGGACTACAACGTAATTTCTGCAGCTTACTAAGTGTGTAGCATGTATTGTTCATCTATAGAGACACACAGATTCCGTTATAGCTGACTAAGATTGATAATAACTGCGAGTTTTCCGTTGTCAACATTTTAAAACTTACGTGCTATGTATAAATTCTTTAGATCATATGAAAGCATCTGCACGAAAGTATTCGCGAAAACTGACAGATATGGACACCTATCACTATATTATATATATATAGATATTTTTAATTGCTTATTTATATATCACGTTTTAATATAGGAGAAAAAGAAATTTCTTAATAATAGTTTGTTGATGTTGGAAACTTTCATGCCCGAAGAATGATTTTTTACCGTTTATTTTTAATTACACAATCAAACCTGTATCTCTAATCTCGCTGGAAAGTGATTTTTATATCATTTTTAAAAAAACATTCTGAATATTTAGATTAAAATGAAAAGAGATTGTAGATTTAACTAAAGTCTTGATATACCTTGTAAAATATAATCTGTTAGAACTTCTGATATATGGATTTTTTAGGATAACCATCTTGCAATTTTGTAACAGCATTTAAGGCTATTCTAGTCTGCATTCTCCCGAACTCGAGGGAATGAAAATATTTCTAACAGCATTTTCCGTTTCTTTTGGAACAACACTTTTCATAGAAATTGTTTGCATTTATTTCATCCAAATTATTTGATTTCTTAATAGGAAAAATCTGGAAATCCGATTTTAATAGTTGACTAGTATGTTTAGCATTGTATATTCTTGCTTCCTGTCCTCCATATTTTCATACCATAGAGTGCAAGAAAAACACAATCGATCAGCCACTGAAATCGGGTTTGAAGATCGTTTCTACCAAGAAATGAAGGGGGGTGATTCTGAAATTCACAGTAAATTTTCTGAAAGTTTACAGCAGAGGAAGGAGGGAGATCTCTTGGCGTTAATTGTGCATTTTTCCCGCGATCTTTGACGAAATTCGGGGGCTTTCCCGATATCCTCTGGCAGAATTCTTGGTTTCCCCACATTCTTTTAATGATTTATTTAGCTATTTTTTGACGAAATTTGTGTTTTTAAAAGACTAGCTAATCTGAAAAAATTACACATACGTAAAATTTACGACATATTTTACAACTCGAAAGTTTTTTGTTTGTAAATCTTTAATACTTGCGTCTCTCTAAACACACATCAGTCAGTTTAAAATATGCTGTTAATTCTATGCATGAACACTTATAACAATTTTTCTTTAGTTCACAATAAATTATATCAATCGATGTAATCCAGCAATTGATGCAATGAGCTCAGTATTGACGACATTTCATGTTTTTATGCGACTAGTTGACGAAATTGACGATTTTTTTGCCCAAGATTAATAAAATTTGCAATTTTTTTTGTCACTAATTTAAGAAATTAATTTGTTTTGCGATCGATTCATGAACTTCATTGTTTTATTGTATAACGAATAACGAAATTTTAACGATGTTTAGAAGAAATTTGCGGTTTTTTTTTTTTCACGATTTCGTGAGGAATTTTCCCACCGATACTCCGACGAAACTTGCATTTTCAAAGCGATCCTCTGTTGGAATTCGAATTTATCTAGCGATCCTTTGGCGGAATTTTAATTCACCCAGCGATCCTCTGGTGGAATTTGAATTCACTTAATGATCCCCTGACGAAATTAGCAATTTTCTGACGGAGTTCGCGTTTTCCCCAAGACATTCTGGTAAAATTAGCATTTCACGTGATCCTTTGACGAAATTCGTATTTTTTTCTCCACGACCATTCGACAAAATTAACTTCTTGCGACCCCTTAGTGATCTGAAAAGTTTCAAAGTACATAGATTTAAATAAATAGGTCAATTAGACGGTTTTAAATAGATCATTTAACAATATGTCATGATTAAAAAAAGAAAAAAAATGTTTAGGAAGTCGATCGAAGAAATTCGTGATTTTTACAAAGCTGGTTGGCGAAATTTGCGACATTTCAGAGCCTGATCGACAAAATTCGCGATTTTTACGAAGTCTATCGAGGAACCTTACGATTTCTATGAAGCCGATCGAAAATATTCACGATCTTTCCGCGTCTTATCAGCAAAATTCGCAATTTTTACGAAGTCTATCGAAGAAATTCGCGATTATTTGGAAGCTGAACGACGAAATTAACGATTTTTACAAAGTTGATCGATGACATGCGCGATTTTTCCTCGCATGTTTGATAAAATTCATAATTCTTCCATATCAACGAAATTCTCGATTTTTACGAGTCTAATCGACGAAATTCGCGAATTTTTCGCAGCCGATAGACGAAAATCGCGATTTTATTTGGGCTTGATCGACGAAATTTGTAAATTTTCCGCGTGAGATCGACAAAATTTCTGATATTTCTGTGTACGGCGAACAAAATTTGAGATTTTTCCGCGTCCAATCAACGAAGTTTGCGATTTTTAACTAACTTCGATGAAATCAGCTTTTTTTACGCGGCAAGATGAAATTCGCAATTGTTTTTTAATCTTGATAAACTTACAAAACTCACGACTTTATCGCAGCCGATCAACGAAATTTTCTTTTTTTCCGCGCATCACAAAATTTGCGATTTTCTTCGACAAAATGTGATTTTTTTATCCCTGATCAACACAATTCGCGCCCTATCAACGAAATTCGCGATTTTTATGCGATGAATCCAGAAAACATGATTTTTCCGCAGCCGATGAAATTTAATTTGTAATTTTTTTCGTGCATCAACAAATCTGACGATTTTTTCTAACCCTTTAATGAAATAAAATATGAGATTTTTCGCGTCCGACCGTTAAAATTCGCGATTTTTCCATACCTGATGAACGAAATTTACGATTTTTCCGATCCTTATTGACAAAATTCGCTATTTTTTCCGCACTTGATCAATGAAATTCGCGATTTTTCCGTGTCCATTGACGAAATTTTATATTTTCTTGCAGTAAATTGACGAAATTTACGATTTTTTTCAGCGACTTATGCACAAAAAGTGAATTTTTTTTTCAATTGTAAATTGACGAAGTTCGCGGGCCAAAGGTTGTGCAATCCCTATCACAGACATATACACACAATATCTATGCAATAGGTCATGTTAAAATTAAATAAGAAAAATAATTGGATAGAGTCAGGGCTTTTGACCAACATTAGCGATTTTGCGAGTAAGAAATAAAAAACAGTAGCCAGATGAAAAAAAATATATACATCAGCAAAATATATTAGGAGCATAGATAAACTGGCAGCAGCGAAATACTTATTTTTTCTGTGTCTTAGGCTGTTGCTAAACTAAATTTGATTAAGTCAGTATCTCTATAAATAAATATGTGAAAGGTACAGGGCTATTGAAGATCAAAAGTGACATCAATCATACAGTGAAGTGGATAAAAATTTCAATTATAACCACAAATAAAAAGTAAACATCAAGTACTCGCAATTTGGCGAGTCTGATTGTTCATTTACTCACCAAATGAAAAATTTTATCGAGATTTTGCACAGTGGCAAGAACTCTGGATATATCCCCCTCCCCTCCTAAGTCCCTAGTTTTATCCAAGTATTAAGACCTAATGGTACTTTAAAAAACAGTCATTTTGGGATTGGCAACACTTTCAAATATTAAATAAAAATATCTGTTTTTCAACTTTTGCTATTGCAAATTTTTAAATTTCTAAACAGCCCACATTTTCAGTTGTTGCATCATTGCATAGGGGAAAAATGTACTTTTAAATGCAATTTGAATTTTGTAGCTTTTAATATTTTTCTAATTGTGGCAACAGGAGTACTTCATTTCTATTAAAAGCAAAGGGAAAAAAATTGAAATTTAAATATGTGCTGTGTCAAGAATATGTTATAAAACACTGAATTTTGAATTCATTTACAAAATTTGATTCACACTTACAAGAATATCAATAGTTTAGTATCTGTTTCAGTTAATAACATCAAGATTTCAAGTTTTGAATCAAAATGATCAAAATAAAATATAAATCTTTTTGAAAAGTTAAATACAGATATGAAATGTGCATACCTAAATTTTGACATGGTGAAAATGATGTTGGGTTTAGATTTCACAGGACAGGGATAAAAATCTATGAGTCAAAGTTGAATAAATCTTTTTTCATTTTGAAATACTAGCATAAGAGCCTTAATTGATAACTTTATCATAATAACAGATCTTTATTTTTTACTGCTGTCATGTACAATTAAAATTTAACAATTTTTACAACTAAGTTCTATAGAAATAGTATTTTGTTAACTTTAGTTTAAATATAATTTGTTTAAAAGTTAGACTTACCAATATGAGGTGCATTTTTTATTGTAACTAATTTTGTAGGTTTTTTATAAATCAATGAAACAGTTCTTACTGAAACATTTTCTTTCATCAAAATTCTATCTTGTTTAGAATAAAGGCCATAATTGCTCATTTAATGTGCTAACAGAAAGAATATGATATCCTTGATAACAAGTAATAAAAGTTTTTATTAAGAGTGAAAAAAATAAAAATAAAAAAAATTGAAATAGAGAAATTTTTTTTATAAGATTTTGAAGGGTTTACAGTGTAAAGCAGTTTCTTCTTTATAAATAGGACACAACTGTTACTAATAATGTTTAAATTAGAAATGATTTCGATTTCCTACATAATTGACTAATTTAGTTTTAATATTTTCAAGTGAAGTATTTATAATCTTCAACAAAGTTTACTTTTAGCTACAAATATGTATCTATATGTGACTTTTGGTGGTAAAAGAATTGAAGGTAAAACACCTCAAAAAATAGAAGAAAAAACTTACATTAAAAAAAAAAAAAAAACTTTTAATAGGGTCACCCGGGGTAAAATGGTTACAAAAATCCGCTTTTTTAACTTTAATGTTTCATGGCAGTAATATTATGAAATAAATTCATGTTTTTGTTCATTATTTTTGACATTGTGTATCTTAGGTATAAAAAGATAACATAATGTGTTTTTTCTCTTTTAAAATTTTTGTGTAAAACACTATACCTATTTTACCCCGTGGTTCGGGGTAAAATGGTATATGCTAGTTAAAGTTGATTAATAAATTAAATATACTTAAATACACTAATTAATGTGTAAACCATTTAAAAGTTCGTACTTTCATCCTCTGAATAATGTATAAACTAGGAAGGGGGGGGGGGGCTTCCAAAACTCCCCACTTTCTATTTGTTTACATTTTTTTCTTGACATATAAAACACTTATGAAACTAGTATAAATAACATGAGAGTACTGACAAATCGTATCCTCCACCACATCAATTTACGCACATGCTGTAAATCATGTTTCTCTTTAATTTTTTTTTTTTTTTTTTTTAATGCAATTCAAAAGCAGATAGATATCAGCATGAATATCTGTGGGGAAAAAATGAGAAATTAAATTACACTGGAAAATCATTGTTTAATCAATGCTATAAAATGATGAAAATTTACAAGCAAAATGCATACTGGCAAGGACTGTCGCAGCTTGGTTGAGATAGCTATCTGACAATTTAGGATGTGTTCACATCAGCAACATCGTCTTGAAAGACATAAAATAATCCGGCAAATGACTTTGTTGTAAACTTCACAGTATTTTCACCTTCATCAGGGATATCAATAACACCTGTGAATTCTAAAACAGACTTTCAATTTTACAAGGACTCAATCACCAAATTCATTGCAGTGAAAACCTTTGGTTTAACTTCTAGTTTATGGGTAAAGGCCAAAATTAGCACTAGCCACCGGCCACAGGGCCAGTAAATGAGAAAAAGTGGCCAGTGAAAAATTGTCTATCAGCGGCCACCTTGTGGCCACTTTTTTACAAGGAGAGAATACAATTTACTTATATTTCATCAATGATTCTACTTTTTTAGGTTCCAATATATTTATATTAACATATTTATTTGTGCTATTCAGTCTTACATTAATACTTATAGAAATTTTAACTGTTTAATATTTTTAAATAAAAAAGTGGCCACTAGTTTAAACATGGTGGCCACTTGAAAAATTAGTCTTACTGGCCAGCGGCCGCTAAAGAAGTTTCCCAATTTTGCCCTATATTTATGGGTTGCTTCGAGTCTTTTAACTGTTTGTACTTTTTTTGCCTTTTTGTGTTCCTAGTGCAAAGTCTTGCAGCCACCTGCTTTGTAGTTAAAACTTCTCCTACCTTTGCTTGTACTCTCTTGCATTTTCTCTGAGTTTTTTACAGCCTCTCCAGTACTAGAAGATGTGTTTTAATTTAGTTTCGTGATATTTTTCTTACCTTGCGTTCCTGTACATTTAATCAATTTGCATGTATTTTGATTTCACCCGAAATAGCCTAATTTATAATATAAATGATAAATTGATGATATAAATAATCGCCTAATTTCATATAACAAAGCATAATTTCAGTTTAAAACATAGGATCAATAATAATTTTCTCTCAAAGGTCTTTCAACTTTGATCAATTTTCATACATTCATATCTTGACCTATACCCATTTTACCCCATATGACAAAAAATGCTATAAAATTTTTGTGAGTAAATAAATTTACTTAGTTTTTCAGTTTTCTGTTAGAAGAATCCTTCTTCTGTAAATTTCAAACAGTTTAACTAATAATAACACATTGCTCAGTGGTGCACAAAACAGGAATTTTAATATACATTAGTACATATTAAAATAAAATAAAATTTTCAATGTTTCGCGCCGTCTTCTGCGGGCGTCTTCAGGAAAATATGAAATGGAAGGACTACGTTTGCATCTTGTTCGAGAGATATTTCTACTAAATTAAAAATTAAATGAATTAAAATTTAAAAATGTTGCCAATTACACGTGAGTAAAAATTAAAATATTGCAAGGAAATAAAAATTTTAAGGTTTTATGATGTTATGCCATATTTTTGGTATATTGTAGGATAAATTATCATTACATGGTTTATTTTCACGTGCTATGATTTCGATGGATTCTATTATTTTACCTTGAACTGGGTTATTACATGGAACTATGATTTTGGCTTCCTCAAATTTAATATTGCAACCCTTGTTCGCCAAATAGAAGCGAGCAAGGGCAGTATTCTGTTTATATTGTTCTATATCTCTACGATGTTCTTCAATTCTAGTTAAAAGTTTCCGCGTTGTCATGCCGATGTATGAGCAATGTGTTATTAGTTAAAGTTTATGGTGAAACTGTCCTATATATATTTATCAAACAGTTTATTCCTAAAATTCTTCCTGTATATTTTTCTGGAAAGAAGTTTTTCAACCACTAAAAACACTTTGTTCTATCTTCTAAAAAACAAAATGGTTGCAAGCCCATTATAAGTGTTACCAGTTTGTTTTTACTAAGTTTAAGTATTGCCAGATATGTAAGCACTTTGTTCATAATTTTAATTTTTAAAACAAATTTGTCTCATAAAATAATAAAATAAATAAATAAAATATACCCATTTTATCCTGGGTGACCCTAACAGTTTTTAATACATATACTATAAAATGTAAATATTTAATTTAAACACGAAAGATAGTATTTTTAATCCTTAGAAATTAATTCAATGTGAAAGATTTCAATTGAGACAGTATTTAATGATTTATCTTCACACCAGATTAAGGAAAATACTTCGGGGAAATTTGACTATATAAAATCTGAGTCAATTTTTTTTTCTTTATATCACTTGTTTCTTTTTTATTTTATTTTTGTCACGGAACAATACAATGTTAAATAAAAAGTGTAAGAGTGACATCAACCAGAGTAAGAATCGAGTTAAAAAAATTAATTTAAATAATTTACTTTCAGTGCATATGTTTGTTACACACACATATTGCAAAAGAACTTATTTTCACATACACTAAAAAACAATCACTATATTTTACTATTGGGGGGGAGGATGTTTTCTACAAAACATGTGATTTTTATAGACTTGAAATCATATTACGGAATATTGTTTCATTTGTTTGTCATTTTCTTTCATTTGTTATTATTTAATGTAGTATAAAGTTCAAGATCTAAGAAATTAATCAACCAAAAATAATTTCAATTCAAAGGTCAATCTCAGCAATCAATGTTCTCTATTTTGGTAGTGTGGTGACTAGAGAATATTTTATTTTCATAATTGACTCATTTCCCTACCAAACTCTACTGTAAAATTATCAACAAAAAGAGATGCCTCTTAATGCCCAAATTCTGTACAATGTATAACAGGGCTCACACTATTTCAAAGAAAAAATCCCATGACGTATTTTTTGGGATGCACAATTTTTCAATGTAAACAATGAGAATTTTTAAACCAGTATCATGACAATACCATCCTCTCAAAATAAAAATAAAAAACATGGTAATCTCAGAAATAAATTTTATATATCATTTATATAAACAGTATGAAGAGAACTTTAAAGGGAAAACATTAATAATGTATAAAACAGATTAAGTTTATATGCCTCTTAAATTTGTCGATTACTGTAAGAGCTAAATTTTTTGATGTTCTTTTTAACTTATTTACCTCTTTGAAAAGCATTATGAATAACAAAGGCTACAAAGACCAACATAAATTTTAAAATGTCCTTCATTTTGCTTAAGTTCTTGAACAATTGTCAAACAATGTGATGTTAGAAAGTGTGTCTAATGACTTGAAGGGCAATTTCAGTCAAATGAAAAGGACCGTTTCTTAATGCTAATCCTATGGAAGAAATTTATAAAGATATCTTGGTTGCTTTTTAATACTTTTTTTTTTCTTCAATGGATAGCTGAGATTGATATAAATGCAGGCCACTTTTTACTTTTTCGATTTTTGTTGCAGATATTTTTTGAGGGTGCTTTCGCTTTCCAAACTGGTTCAGAAAATGAAAGCGTCCTCATAAAAAATCTAAATAAAAGTATAAATGGTCTGCAGATCAATCTCAGCTATCCAATGCAAAAAATCATTTAAAAATATTGAAATGCAACTGAAATATCTTTATAATTTTTTTTATAGAATTAGTATTAGCAAATGGGGTCTTTTCACTTGAATGAAGCAGGTTTAGTCATTTTGCTGACAAAAAGGTATTTTTGCCGGGACAGTGGAAAAAACTAGTAAAAACTAGGAAAAATCCAACTAATTCATTTCAGTTTAAAACGGCCACAACTTCTTAACTTATATATCACACAAATGAAGAAATATCCATTTTTTAAAAAGTAAGTTTTTCGGGCCACTCCGACATTATGAGGCTGTAACACATATAATGTTACCACTTTAAGGGTAAAATTGTGTGTGTATTTGGGGGGGGGGGGGAGGGGAGAGGTCTGACTCTTGATATCCTAAGATATCTCTAGGAGAGGCTGTCTTTTAATATCTTTATCATTTTTGATCCAACCACAATTTTATTTAACTTTGTCTTTTTTTTTTTATTCTGTTATCTATTTTTATGAAACAAAACTTTTATTAAAACCACTGAATGATTATAAATTAATTTTATTCCAAAATATAGAAAACGCCCACATTCGCGATTCCTATTCTTTTGGCATGTACACGTAATTTTTTATTAGAGAATACACGTTTGAAATGATACTTGTTACTTTTACTAGTGAAAAAATGGGAAGATTTTTTCCTGTTCTGTTTATCAGAAGCTCTGCTTACCACTGTGCAAACAACAAATACAAGAAAACAATATTACTGTTGTAATAAATTATTGTAATAAAAAGCTATTATTTATTACTTTTAAATAGTAAGTATTTCTTTAAACTTAATTCATACATGAAAATGATATTTGATTGACTTTCTCATTTAAATAAGCAAAGTATGCGAATAATAAATGTAGGCACATGACATGGGTGCAAGTCCATCCAAGCCAAGAATAAAAACTTTCATAAGCACTATTAGGAATAATCGAGAGAAAATGGACTAGAGGATTTCTATGCCTTGCATTATGGCTAAAAATTTCCCTCTTAAAAATTGAAGAAAGTAATTAAAAGTTAATGATAGTAGATTGCTATTTCTTGAAATGTATTAAGAAATCATTCAAGTATTACATAAGCAATAAAGGGGAGAGAGAAGAAGGTGGGGGGGGGGGGGGTAACAGGAGCTTTTGCATAAGCATTAGACAATGAAGCAATTATAGTTTAACAAAAAGCAAAAGATCATGATTTGGATGAGCGTTCTGCAATGTTGAACAACTTGAGAAAAAAAAAGATATGGAGTAAACTATGATTGGAAATGAGGAACATTCCAGCCCACTGCTACATCAAAACTGCAATAACAGACAATGCAGGAACATGGATTCAAAGATCTTTGATGACAGACTAGAAATCTGAATGCCAAGCTCATAATTTTCCTAAGATGATTGTTAAAATTTTTAGTTATGAATTTTTAGTTATTAAGGCTTGTTGTATTTCTTCTTATTTATAATTCAGTGTGATAAATAATATTTAAAATCATTATGTATTCAATGAATTGTTTAACCCTTAACTGCTGTGACAAAAATTATCACTTAACTACTGTGAGCGGTCTGTCAGACCGCTTAATCTAAAGACGAATAAAATGTTAAATTAACCCTCTGAATACTATTTTTGTATTAAACTTTATATACAGGACTATTATAAATAAAATATAGCTATTCAAAAGTCTCTAGAGGTAGTAATAGGTCTCCAAATGAAACAAATTTGACCATTGTCTAAAGTTAAACTGAAAATTAAGAGTTAAACTCTGAAACTTTAAAAACTCGGCAGTCTGTGAGACTGCTAACATTAGTTAAGGGTTAATGCAATAAGCAACAGTATATTAAGCCGATTTTGTCTTCCTTCAATATAACAACCTCTAAATGCCTATTTATGAATAAATTTGCTTAATTAATAAATATGTAATTTATTGCTAATTGTAACTTTGTATGGCAAACAGTGTTGATATTAAAATGTCAAAATCTTATGTAAGCAAAAAAAGGGGGGGGGGGGAAGTCAAGCAATTTACAAAGGGGAGGGGTACAAAATGACTAAAAATATGCTTATGTAATACTTGTACAGGCCCTAAGTAGAATTTACTATTAATAAAAAATATCAAGACAGAAATCAATCCTAAAATTTGCACCTATGTGTATAACTATATCTATCTTACATAATAATAAAAAATGCACCCATGTGTATAACCATGATTGATAACAGTATTGTTAGGGGGAGGAGGCACAAAATCGACAAAAAGATGACAATGTGATATAGGGTAGATGTGCCAGTAATAGACCCCCTTAAGGAATTTCTCTAAAAAATAATTTTTTATTAATAGTTATAATTATTGTATTCCAATTTTTTTCATATTAAGTTAATCATTCAACAATATTTAACTAATCCGATATTTACATTTCCCAATAGAAATAAAAATTTAATTTTAAATAATAGAAATATGTCTAAACACCTAAAAGCCCAGTAATGGATAACCTATGTTCCAGTAATGGACCGCCTATGTTCCAGTAATAGGCCACCCTACAAAAAATAACAGATAATTGATTTTAGGTGCGTTCGTAATTATGTAAATACGTAGCACATATAGTTGTCATTCAGTCCGTCAGTCTGTCTGTCCGTCTGCATGTAACAATGCAAAAACTATCCAACCGAATCGTTTGAAATTAAAAATACATAAGTATTACATAATTTTGTCAAGTCATTTCAAATTTTATGAAAATCGTATGAATACATCAATTACAGGGAAAATCAAAAGGATTCCGCTATATTACGGTCAGTGGGAAAAAAATTTTTAAATGCATTTTAATTGTTTGAAATCTAAAATATATAATTATTACGTAATTTTGTTGAGTCATTTCAGATCTTATGATAATCAGATGCATAGATCAATTACAGGGACTATCAAAAGTATTCAGTTACATTACAGTCAATGGGGAAAAAAGTTGCAAATGCATTATATAATGGTGTTACATTCATTCGGACGTAATAAAATTGGCATGAACCTATGACATATATATATAGTAAAATATAAATTCTGTACAATCTGAGATGCAAAGAATATTTATTATTAAACTACAGGGCCAGACAAAAGTATTCCACTACATAATGTTATACAGGGAAACATTGTTTGGGACATGTTTAATTATATTAAACTGTGCCACATTTTATGAATATAATATATGTTGCTGAGGTGTAATGAAAATTACTTCCTGTAGGTTTATAGGAACACAAAGAGTTCAACCACTGTACTGTATCCGAAGTATTGTCTACTATATCAGGAAGATCTGTATACATGGGCGTAATCTGGCGGGGACGAGGGGCATATGCCCCCCTAGTTTTCCAGGAGCAAGGGCAAGACTTACCTTTTGCCTCTCCAGTTTTTTGTATTATTCTGTGGTTAAGAGCCAATTTTATATTTCGATTTTCTCTTCTTTTTTATTTAACCATTTATGTACTACGTTTTGATTTCAAACTAGAATAAATCTGGATAATTAAAAGTACCTAGTAGTAACATCTTTATGTTCATATCAGTAATTTCTAACATGGATCTTAGCAAACTTTTTAAAGCCACAGTATATGTTCAATAAAAAATATTTCTTCTACTCTTTTCTTTCCCTCCAAAAATGCTGAACCTATGAGCGCTTTTTTTCTTCTTTTCTCCATTTTAGAATTGCTTGTATGCATATGTGGGGTGGACGTGTAAATTGGAATTAAGTAGCCATAGAGTAGTTACACTAAAGGAAAATAGAAAAATCTGCTATTATACTGAATTTTTTAATGTTCGTTTCAATTTGTGTCACTTTAAAATTTATAAACGTAAAAACCGTGTCGATACTAAAATAAAGTTTTGCCTTGCAGTTATGGGATGTCTAGAAAAATTTATCACATGTTAGTCTAAAAATTTAAATGAGGATATTCCAAGGCTTCTCCTGATGTACCTGAGACTCAGAATTTTAAATTTCTGATATATAGTTGAGTTTTGAATTAAAAATCAAATAAAATTCTCACCGAAAACTTTTTTTTCTTTTCCACCACTCGCGAATGCACATAAACCGATTTCATGGTTCGGACGCTATTGAAAAAGTAGTAAAAGTGCTAAATTAAAAGTATTCATTTTCAAGGGATCAAAAACACTGGAAATTTTCCAAAAATGTAATAGTCTTTTAAATTTGAAAATGCTTCATCAATCGCATATGAAAAAAATTCATGAATTTCCATGTAATTTTATTTTGAATTTTCCAAAAATTTAAAGCAGAAAATTCATCAGACCAAAAATTTGGACATGAATCAGCTTCACGGTAAACTATCGGGAATTTCGATAATGGTCGCAAAAAATATCAATTTTGTCAATCATTCTCATAAATCGATAGCATTGCCAAAGAATAACTGACAAAAACACAAATTTTGTCACCAAATCTCGGATAAAATGCGAATCTCATCAAAAGGTTGCAGAAAAAACTAACATTTTGTTGAAGAATAGAAAAATAACGAAAATTTCGTGGAAGGATCAGGAAAAAAAGTGATTTTTATCAAAAATTGCCATAAAAATACAAATTTTATCAAAGGGCTGCGGAAAAAAAAAAAAAAATTGGAAATTTATGAAAAGATTGCGGAGAAAGAAAGGCGAATTTCATCAAAGAATCGCAGAAATAACACACATTTCATCAAAAGACTGCGAAAAAATTGTAAATTTTGTTGAATATCGCGAAACAATGAGTTTTGCCGCACTATGGCAGAAAAATACGAATGTTGACAAAAAAGAGAGAAAAAAGGCAAATTTCATCAAAAAATTGCCAAAATAAAACAAATTTTGTAAAAAATGCTAAATCTTTTTTGTCAAAGAATAGCAGGGAAAACGCAAATTTTGTCAAAAAAATAGAAAGAAAAACATAAATTTTGTTAAAAATCATGGCAAAAACATGAATTTTGTCAAAAAATTGCAAAAAAAAATGCAAATTTTGTCAAAGAATTACAGGGAAAAAAGGAAATTTTACCAAATGATCACGAAAAAACTCTAAATTAAAAAAAAAAAAAAAAAAAAAAAAAAAAAAAAAAACAGAAAAAATGTAAATTTTGTTAAAGGATCGCGGGAAAATGCAAATTTCTGACAAAAGATAGTGCAAAATCGCAAATTTCTGTAAAAAGATCGTGGTAAATGTTAATTCTGTTTCAGGATTGTGAAAAACACAAAATTCTGCTAAAGAATCGTGTTATAAATTCATTAATCTCAAAGTATCATGAAAAAGAGAAAACTTTTGTCGACAGATAGCGGGAAAAAAATTAATTTCATCAAAAAGTTGCGGAAAAAACAGATAATTAGCACCAGAAAAATAATTTTCTCCCTATCTCTCAAGCTTTGACACATTTTCTGATTTATCTGTAAAGGTTTAAAATTGAGAAGTTTGATTGTTGAAGGGATTTGGAATCAATTAGTGTTTTCAATTTTTGATATGTAAATTACTTGTCGACAATTAAGTGATTCTTGTTACGACTTCAGGTTTTTATATTTTTCTGTGATATCGCTTCTGGAAATTCGATTCACAAAGCTGTCTTTATCGGTATTATCTCAAAAGTACATTGTCTTTATCGAAAAATGGACAATGCAATTCGATTACATAGTTTCTGAATAAAAACACCTACTAGTCTTAAGCGTTTCCAAAAAGAAATGAATTTAGAAATGCGTCAGAAAATAGCACTTTTGGATTTCAGAATAGCATTAGTAAATGAAATATTTTCACAAATCAGAGAAATTTTTTCACAAATCTATTTTCTGTTACATTGCTTTAAAAATTAAGATTTTTTTTTGTTCTTTTATTCTAAACTACAATATGTTTTTATGAATCCTTATTTAAATGGGTCCCACCAGTGGCTGAGAGGTTCTGCTTTCAAGGCTCGTGGACAGGAGGTGTTGAGTTCGAACCCAATCGCACCCTTCGTTTGGAGTTTTCATGGTTTCCTTTGAACCTTGCGTAAATACGAGTTAGGTTCCCATAGAAAGACCCTGACAGAAGGCCCCTTTGGGCCTATATCCCTTATGCAGACAACCTGCAGTTAAACATATCACCACAAATACACCTTATTTAAATGTTGAAATGTCTAAGAATTTAAGAAATCGTTATTGTTGCTATTGTGTATTGCCTGTCTTGCACATATTTAAAAAAATATGCTGTCAATTTACCCCATAAATATGTATGCAGTACTCTTTAAAAGAATTTTTATTGTATGTTAAGTAAAATCCAAATTTTTTGTAGATATTGAGTCGGGCCAAATCGAGCCGGGCTGAGACTGTTTTCACTGATTTCTGGGCAGGCCGGGCTCGAACTGAAAATTTTCATTTTTATACCAGACTGGGCCAAACTAACTTTCGTTTGAGCCACTAGTGCAGATCTCTATCAGTCTTTGCCGATTTTTTATTAATGCCAGTGCATCAGTTTCAACCTTTTTCCAGTTATCAGTGTATCAAACATAATAGTCCAAGAGCCTACCGCATAAAACCCTAAGTCATCAAGCACAAGAAAAAATCCTTTATATTATGGAAGAGTTGTCATAGGGGAAACTAATGTTCTATGTCTGCCGGAAGTGAAGTGGTGCATAAGCCAATAATAAATACCGCTAGTGGTTGACTCGTAGACTTAGCATTATGTTTTCCGTGTTTTCATACTTTTGATTGTACGGCAAACACAATAATAGACCTACGAGTGAGCCAATAGTGGTATTAATTTTTAATTTATGCACCACTCCTCTTCCGGCAGACATGGATGATTAGCTTCCCCTAGGACTACTCTTCCATAATATAAAGGATTTTTTCTTGTGCTTGATGACTTGGGGTTTTTTGCAGTTGGCTCTTGGACTGTAAGAGATATAAAGGTTGTGCACTCACTATTTTAAAATATCTTTTTAAAGACATGAAATGAGTAATCTCAGATTTTTCCTTATTCTTTCGTTTTTGGTTGAACATTTAAATTTTTTTTTTTTTAAATATTGAAGTGCATAGGTGTGCATGCGATGATTGGAAAGGGGGGGGGGGGTATAATTTTCTAGAAAAGTACTTTGAACTTTTACCCTCTTAGTTTTAGAGCCCAAGTTACGCCTGTGTCTGTATATTTTTAAAACTTCGCTATCGTACGAACTTTGCTACGCTTCACGTGCAATTTCCAACTTGTTTCAATTGTATTTTGCTCTAGAATTTAATGAAAGCATACTAATAAAACAAAATATTAAAACTTAAGTTAGAAATTCATTACATTAAAGGATTTATAATGAAAAAACATAAAACAAAATATTAAAATTTAAGTTATGAATTTATTATAATCAAGGATTTATAATGTAGATATAAAACAAAATATTAATGATATTATTAACTGTTTATTATTAACTAACATTAAAGGATTTATATTGCAAAGATATAAAACAAAATATTTAAATTTAAAGGATTTATAAGATAAAGACAATGTTTTACTGAAATCAAGTTTAGATAAAATAAGGCATTAAAAAAAAAAAAAAAAGTCTCCAATCTTCATTCATATCCTTATCTGAATGATGTGCTGTGCAACTATGAAATATAAATAACAGATCTCAAATTTTATTATCTCTTTCCGGTAGTCCAAACTATTCAATATGGAATTTTAGAATGCATTTAAAATGATAAATGTTCTTGCACTATCCAACCATTTTCAGATAATCATATAGCCCATCAATTTGGCACAGATTGATTCCACAATTTCCATTCAGAGATGCTTATATGGATATATTTTCACAAATGGAACAATCTCATTATTTGCTGAAAAACATCCCATAACAGTGATTTGTTCTTTTTCATTATTTGGTACTACATAATACACATCTTTAACTGATTTTGGTCCCAAAATTTTCCTTGTTTTAAGAGCACAATAGAAACCTTGTTTTAACCTCATTGAAAATTCTCCCTGTATGCTTTAGAATTCGAAAAAAAAAAAAATAATATCTTCTTCCAAATATGATTTTACATTTCTGAACCCAACTTAAAACAACTTCTTTTGTAACGGCACATCTAGATTTTGTAAAATGTTCTGCTTTTTTTTTTTTTTTTTTTTTTTTGGGGTACCAATTTTGGATGACTTTTTAAAAACAACTATTTATAAAGAAATTGCCTTTATTAAATTCTAATAGGTAAAATGTAAGTATTAAATTTGATTATTTAGCTTTTCAGTTAAATCTAAATATTTTATCTCTACTGAAATTACACTTTTTGTATTGGTCACTTGGGTGGTCCATTACTGGAAAATCACGAAATAAGCAATCCAGTAATGGACCACCCCCTCCTAAAATCTTAAAAATAAATAAAATTTTGTAAATGGCCATTGGTATATTAAATTCAATGTTTTATATTGCTAACCAAACAAAAACATTAAATTTTTACGGAAAAATAAAGATATAAACTAAGTAAGTAAAGTCAGCTCTTAGCATGTTCATTAAGATTTTCAGTGAAAAACAGAAAAACTGTGAAACTTTATTTTCTGCTTCCTAATTGTTTTGACGAAAAGTGTAAAAAATTAATCCAGCTTATAAAGCATGCAAGGTAGAGTTGAGAAAAAAATAATAAAAGCTTAACTATTATTTATTATTTTTTTATAAACCAAAAAGTGTGAGGTGGCCCATTACTGGAAGGTGGTCCATTACTGGCACATCTACCCTATATATACGGTCCCTATTAACAAATTCCTTGAAAGTGGTACATTTTTGAAAACGTGGAGGTGAGGTGACTCAGGAGTATAAATTTATAGAATGTAGTTCATTTGTAATGTTAAAGACATTTTCTTCATGAGAGTAACGTAAGGGGGGGGGGGGGCGGCATGCTCCACCGGACCGCATTCACAATCTGAATTCATCATTGCCCCCTATCCCCGTCATCGATTGTGCCTAGCCTGAATGAAATACTGTACTTTATTTAAAAAAAAAAAAAAAAAAAAAAAAAAAAAAAAAAAAAGTTTTAAGACAACTATTTAAAACTTTTTTTAAATCAGCATTGAATATTTTCACCATTTGGTCTTACGATAGTCACGCCCCAAATTTTAAACAAATGAATGTTTATTAAACTTCCAGCTCGACTTTTACATTTTAAAGTAATTTTTTTTACGAATATACAGGGGAATGGGGAATGACCACCCCCCCCCCCACAAAAAAAAAATCTTCATACTATAACATCGACTCCCTCTCCCCTAAACAGAATATCAATAGTAAATGTCGAAGAAAAAAAAGTGATATTAGAAACACACACAAAAAAAAAAATAGCAGTAAAAAAAAGCAAATATTAAGAATTTAACCCCCCCACCCCAAACAAAAAAATTTATGATGCAGTTTGCGTTATCAAACCCCTCTCTGGGCACCCCTGCGAATATACATATATCCCCCCCCCCCCCCCCCAAAAAAAAAAATAAAAATAGTAGTAGTACATAAACAAACGATGTCAAACTGATAAATGTAGCAGACTTCAGCGCGAAACACGCTAAATATCACTAGCAAGTACAAATAAAAATACACACTACCTTCCTTGAATTTGCATTTGTAGACGATTGATAGACGCATGTTACATTAGTACCGGGACCAGACAAATTATTTTCATAATCGTCTGGATCGAGAGGTTCCTCTTTGATGTGCATGAAATAATACCTTTAAAGAACTTGAATAGCTACGTTTAAATTACTAAACAGACATAAAAACAATCAACCTCTGTAACAATAACTATTTTCATAAACGCACGGATGAATTATTTTCAAAAGACGACAGCAAATAAATTCAATAGAATGCAAAGAATAAAAGAACGAAATAAAACCCGTCCGACATGCCCAGACAAGCCAACGTCGTATTTCCCCGTCACGTCGACACAAGCAACCGCCTGCTTTCAATGTACAGGTATGCACGGCGCATGCGCAATTTGCATTTTATCAGCTGTTGGTTACACGCCGTCTTGTAAACAAACGCCTGGAGAAACAAGTTTCGTTGGCGGACTGATAAATTATAAGATATGCATATGATTTTAAATGTGTTAACCTGTTAATTTTCCCACATGATATATTCACGGCGCAAAAATTAATGGATTAAAGAGATGTATTTAATAAAATGTCATTAACAAACAGAACAGACATTATAAATGATTAAAATCACTTGCAGGCTATAACATTTTCAAAGGGAAAAAATACTTTTTATTTATACATGAAACTTTATCATGTAAATTTAATCCAAGTAGATATCACTTATATTTTATTATCATAGATACATATTTGTAATAATTCTTGGGAGAAAGAAAAAAAAAATGTGTCAGTCTTTTTTCCACCAACACAAAAGGAGGAACATACTTCTAAATCGGTACAAAAATAAATAAAATCTTACGAAAACGGAAAATGTAACGGAATACATTGAACGTTAAAATCTCATTCTCCCAACTATACACAATTATAACTGATGAGACAAAAACCTGTTTAAAACTGATTTTTTCTTCTTTTGTTTTACTTTCGTCTTAGCAGGTTTTATAATACTAAAACTCAAGAATATTTTACGGTAAAAGTAAAATCTTTTGAAGCGGTATCGAAAGGGGGTGAAACAAAATTTTTAACTTAGCAAGTACAATTTATAGTATTACTATTACTATAAATTGTAGTAATAGTTTCATTGAATTGTCAATGAAACTTTTACTTTTAAAACAGTATTCAGCATAAACAATTCTCATTTACACAGGGTTTAATGAACAAAATACAATAATACTTGTGAAATCAGAATCGCAAAAAAAAAAATATTTAAGTTCGCCCATCGCATATTTTACTCTAAGTTTTGATCGGAATTAAAGAATACATACCTACGAAAAGAAATTAAAGAGTTAATGCATCATGAAAAATCGGGGATTCTAGTGTCCCGCGCAGTGGTTTACGCGGGTTAGGTCTTTGAGCTCCGGAAAATCGGAACATCTCGCAACAATGTTATAACTTACAAGTTAGTTTTCTGATCACATGATTGAATCAGGATTTTATTATTACTATCGATATTTAGCAAAATTAAAGACACTAGGAGATAGAACTCGGGCTTACTAGATTACAAAAGTTTTTTTTTTTTTTTTTTTTTTTTAACAAATTTTAATAATTTTTTTTTACATGTAATATATTTATATTGCGTACTAATACTAAAAAAGGGTTGATATATGAAAAATATCAATTATGCAATAAAATAAAGTTTTGAAATTTATCATAAGTGGTATTTTCATGCCAGGGGCATGCTAAGAGTTATTAGCCCACGATTTTGCTACTTACGGCAGCTTTTTTTAATTCTAATTATTTAAGTGCGCAGTTTAATTATGTGTTTGTCAAATTCGTGTTTCATTTATATATTATTTTATTAGATTTATAGAAGAAGTTTTAATTAAAATATATATATATATTAGCCATAAGGATCGTACATTGTTTTAAGGGCAAATGGATTAACCTTTCGTAATTGAGCTCCACACAATCAGAGCCTGGTCAAGCTGAAGTTGGGCCCCTTCTACCTCCCCATTCCCGGTGACACTTTCAGATAAAAAGTGGATTTATAGGACTTGACAAAAAGGGTAAAAGCTTCAAGTTTACAAAAAAAAAAAAAAAAAAAAAAAACTTAAAATAATAATCAAGAAAATTAATCACCGTCCACTTTCTCAAATAAGCATTTGTATAATTCCCAAACAACTATGATCAGCAGTTAATGTTGCAGAATAAACAAGGACTTTTTTTCAAAATTTGCCTTATCCAAAATCATGAATATTGTGACATGGTAAAATCCTCGTTTCTATTGAATCCAGTAGACATAGCATCCAGTTTTTGGCATTTTCTCCAAATTTGATTTTCTGGATAAGACAAATTTTGAAAATTATAGGTACTCCCAAAATGTAAAGGACTTTTAGAAAAAAGTGCTTAGGTTAAAAGCTTCTAAAATTTTTATTGAGTCATTGAGAATATTTAAATTTTACGTTTCATACTTTATAAAACAATATTATTTGAAAAGTACTTGATTAAGGGAAAAAAAAAAAAAAAAAAAAATCAGCCACATAATTTGTGGGTTTCTGAAATTGGTGGGCCCAAGGCCAAGGCCCCGGAGGCCCGTGCATTAATCAGGCCCTGCACGCAATAGAGATAAATTTAAAAATATTTCATGTTTGAAAATTGTTTCTAAAACCATACGCTATTAGTCAACTGCGATGCAGTCAGCATACAAATTTAATCTGAAAGTTTTTTCTGGCTGCGTAAAAATTTAAATTGTTCGATTACTTGTACCGTAAATTTGTGTGTGTGTATATATATACACTGATGGAAAAAAATCCCAACACCAATAAAGACTTGTGTTAGATAAAGAAAATTTTGTAGGCATGTTTATACATCTGAAAGATGACATTGATTCAAATTTCATGCTTCGCAGATAAGTGTGGCGCTAGTAGCGCCACTCACAACTTTTAAGTCAGGTTTGCTTTAAATGTGCACTGTAAAGTTTGTGAGCATTATTTATCTTCAAAATTTGATGAATTGAGATTGATCATGAATGCCTTTAAGACGACGAAAAAGCCATTATTATCAGCTCCCCGAGTCGGAAAGAGGTCGTAAAGCAGGGCTACGAGAAAGTGGATTTTCTTTCCGTGATTTTACAGAAAGACTTGGACGGAATGCATCCACTGTGCATGATTGTTGGGAACAGTGGTCAAAGGATGGTACTGCCTCAAGAAGACCTGGTTCCGGGTGACCACGTGGCACTAATGAGATGAAAAACCGTCGTGTTCGGCGTACGGTTGTGGCGCATCGTACTGCGTCTACGACAGAAATTCCAGCTGCAACTGGTACCACAGTGACACAACGAACTGTTAGAAATCGGTTACTTCAAGGACAGCTCCGAGCAAGGCACCCTGTTGCATGCATTCCACTAACTCCAAGTCATTGTCCTTTGCGACGTCAATGGTGTCAAAGCCAGAACTCATTGGAGGATGGAATGGAGATTGTATTTTCGGATGAAAGCACATTCTGCCTTGATGCAAATGATGGCCGTGTGCTGGTGAGAAGGAGGCTAGGGGAACGCCTCCAACCAAACTGTGTGCGGCCTAAACACACTGGTCTTACAATCTGGGGTCATGGTCTGGGGAGCAATTTCCTATGACAGTAGAAGCACTCTCATAGTTCTCCCAAGCACACTGAATGCAAATGTGTACATCAGTCTGGTAATTTCACTTATAGTGCTGCCATTCAAGAAAAGTATTCAAGGTGAGTTTTTCAAGAGGATAACGCTCGCCCTCATGCCGCTTTGTAACACAACGTGCTCTACAGAGTGTCGACATGTTACCTTGGCCAGCGAGATCACCAGATCTGTCTTCCATTGAGCACGTATGGGATATCATTGCATGAGAACTCCGGTGTCATCCCCAGACAACACTGACCATCACAGTATTGACACAGCAAGTACAACAAGCATGGAATTCTATACCACAAAGTGACATTCGGCATCTGTATGACACAATGCATGAACTTGTGCAGGCTTGCATTCAAAATTCTGGAGGTTATAGTGACTATTAATACAACAGCATTTCACATTTGAAATGCATTTTATTAACCTTAAATTTACCTGTGATCTCGAAAATCTAATCCATTAAACATGTTAACGAGACAAATGCACTGTCCAAATTTCATTACTCTACAATAAGTTTTTCTTGGTGTTGGGATTTTTTTTTTCCAGTCAGTGTATATATATATATTTTTTTTTTAAGTTTTTATTTCATTATGGAAAATTAATCAAAATTAACGTGCTGAACAATTTTTACTGCTGTATGTGCAAATGCAAAATGTTAATTTTTATTATGTAACGCCAGGGGCATAAATCCCGGGAGGGGGGGGTGCGGCACACCCCCTCCAGAAAATTTCGTGTTTATCGGTAAAAAAAATACACTTAGTCGAGAAAAAATGGTATTTATCTATAAAAACTTATAAATTGGAAAAACGAAAAAAAATCAGTCGGAAAAATGTTATGTCTTAGAAATTGGAAAAATGAAAAGATCAGTTGGAAAAATTCCCGTTCGATAGGGAAAATGTACGTTTAGTCTTAAAAACGGTATTTACCTATAAATACTTACAAATTGGAAAAATGTTTGTATAGTTGGAAAAAAGTTATTTATTATAATGAATTACAAATTAGAAAAACGAAAAAATCCAGTCGAAAAAATTACCGTTCGATAGGAAAAATGCATGTTTAGTTGGAAAAAAATGGTATTTATCTATAAAAACTTATAAACGAAAAAAAAAAAAATCAGTTGGGAAAATGTCCGTTTAGTCAGAAAAATTCCCGTTCGATAGGGAAAATGTACGTTTAGTCTTAAAAATGGTATTTACCTATAAGGATTTACGAATTGGAAAAATGTTCGTTTAGTCGGGAAAAAGTTTTTTACTATAATGACTTACAAATTGGAAAAACGAAAAATCAGTCGGAAAAATTCTTGTTCGATAGGGAAAATGTATGTTTAGTCGAAAATAATGTCTATATTAAATTGTAAAAACTTATGAATTGGAGAATTTTTTTTATTGTAGTTTTTAATTAGAAAGAAAAAAAAACAATTTTGAACAAAGAAAATTTATATAAATTTGTTCTTAGTCAGAAATATTTCAGATTTCTTTTTTTTTTTTTTTTTCGATAAAACTCAATAGATAAACTTTGATTTGTCTAATATTGTGAACTCAAAAACTTCTATATGACAAAAATATAATTAGATACATATCCTGTAATGTACTTAAATATATATTTTATTGATTTTGGAAATTCTCAAGAAATGATGTTCAATGGGATAATGGTAATTTTTAGGTTTCTTCAACATATCTAAGCACAAATTTTAGGTAGGAGCGGGAAATTCAGGGTAAAAAATCTACTAAAAAATTGTTAATAACAGTACTTCAGTGATTTTGGAGCTATTTTGTCTATTCTATCTCCAACATCAACTTTGAAGGGGATAATGTAAAATTATACGAATAATACAATAATGAATAATTAATTAGATATTAAGAAAATGCAGTTTTATTTTAATTTTATCTGTGTTATTTCATTTGATTCAATAATTTTTTAAGATTCATCCCTCCTCATCATTCCTCATTTTTTAATAATTACCTAATATTTGTTTCAATTGAGTTTCCCTTTAATTTTAAAACACGTATATTAATAAATATCTTATTTAATCTAAAGTTTTTAGTCCTTTAAAAATTTTATCAGTTGCCCAATCTATAATATTCTGAGAGAAGCTAGTTTTTATTTTCGAATGATTGAAAAGCCATTTTATTGTTTTTATTTCCAATATTAATTCCAGGAATCTATGTTCCCACGTCTTTTCAGTGCTAAGCTTTCTACTTTGAAAACACCACGCTACGAGGTATGGGCTCCTTAAGTCGCTCCCCTCTCAAGTCATTAGCTTAGCTTCCCATCTCTAAAAGTGCTCCTTTCACTGATTGGCTCATTTCTGTACTATGTTGATATCTGTCGTCGTCTGTGAATCTAACAAAAAGCAGATGCAGTGACTTTGGAGTTTAGATTTCTGTCTTGTTTTAATTATTTCGATATACATTATCTCCAGTCTACAACTCTTGTATTTTTTTTTTTTTTAACGTTTGAAAATCATATAGTATGACATAGAGATCCATCACAAAGAATGAAGGCTTAATGAATTTTTTCTTATGTAAGACTCATCATTTTAATTTTTCATGTTTGATGAATAAATGACTTAGAACAACAAACTAGCTCCATTTCTGATAGAGAAATCACTGGATTATCGAATCCACTGCCTAAAAAAAAAAAAAAAAAAAAAAAAACCAATCTTTCGCAAACCGCCAAAATTCCACAAATTTAATACATGACATTATATATATATATGTAAGTGTGTATCTACACATACCTACACACACGTATGTATATAATAGTCAGTATTTTATTTTTCTTAGTACTCGGAAATTTCATTCTTGGAGTCTGAAATTTATGCGTCTACACCTCCTTACGCAACAAGGATGTTTTACAAGCCTTTGTGTAACGCAATAAATTTCAAAAATTTATGTTTAAAAATTAATTAAAAAAAAAATTAATTAAAATACAGTTTTCAAACAATTGCATTTGAAAGTAAATTTTTCTCCATACACAAAAGTGTCAAAATAGAAAATGTACAATGGTTAGAAATTCTGTCAGCAATACACATTGATACATTTGTCCTTAAAGGGATGGTGGACGTTAATTTAATTTTTATCATAGCAATAAGAGATTTTGCGCATATATACATTTCACCAAAAGCATATAGAATACCTTCAAAAAAATTCTAATCTTACTAAAATTTTAAAAAAAATTTTAATTTTTAAGCAAAATTTTTAAATGCTCCCCGTGTTTTAATTTTTGAGATATTTTCTTGCTTTAGCATTTTTATCACTTAAAGCTCAATTACATACAAATTTGTGTAAGATTTTTTTAATCTCTCGAGTAGTTAATATTTTACAGATTTTTTCTAAATTCCATATCGATTTTTATCAAAATTTTGCCTTTTAATAAGTAAAAAAGCAAATTTGACTATTTTAATGAAGAGTAATTTTAAAAAGCTTACACAATTTCTTTTAAAACAATATCAGGATACTTCCTTATGAATTTCATAAAAACTGATAAAAAAAATTACGTCGCAAAAAGCATTTCAAAAATCTAAAAATGCTGAAAAATTAGTTCTGAGAAAAATCGATCTAAAGTACAGAGGTGTAAAAATTAGAATAATTGTGATTTTTTTCAGTTTTTCTTGATTAATTTTGTATATACTTGCAATGTTTCATGAAAGGTAATTTGATTTGTTGCTCAATAATTTTGTTAAGTGTTGCCATTTGTTATAAAAAAAAATATTTGATCCAAAGTAATCAAAATGTTTGCATTTCATAAAGAATTTGTTATAGTGTACTTAGTAGATCAATCACACATTAAAGTTATTTTTATGAGTTCTATACTTAAGTGAAATTCTTATTGCAATTAAAAATCAATAAGCAATTTTAGAAATATGAGTAATAATCTTTTATTTAATCAAAATTATATATAGTCTAATCTTTTAAAATATTAATTTATCTGACATATTTAAAGCTCTTGCATTTAGCCAATTAAAACACACAAAAGATTTTTCTTTTTTCGGGTTCTGTATTGAAAACGGGACCATTGTAAGATCACACCTGTGTCGTCTGTCCCAGTCATTTTTACTCTCATAACACAGTTACAAATTAGCAATAGAATTAGCTGTTAAATAGAATTAAATAATTTGACTTCATAACCACAAAATTATACATAGTCTAGATCATAATAATATATATCTAAAATGAAAAGGATGTTTCTTTACTAAAAATGTTAAAAAATTATACTGACATGTTTTGACTCATTCAGTAAGTTATCACGAGAATATAAAAAATCCTTTAACAGTTAAGTTTGATTGCAAAGCTTCTCTCAAAGTTAAAGGTGCTTTTAAACACCGAAATCTATCCTAT
The DNA here is from genome assembly GCA_964019185.1 of Maratus speculifer. Classification (NCBI taxonomy): domain Eukaryota; kingdom Metazoa; phylum Arthropoda; class Arachnida; order Araneae; family Salticidae; genus Maratus; species Maratus speculifer. The sequence continues at coordinate 372,040,943 of OZ025289.1, read as the reverse complement.
TAGTGGGGATGACCTCTCAGGAGTTTATACGATTCCATTATTAGGGAGGGGAGAATCAAAAATCATTATATAATTATGACCTAGTGAAAGTTTAATAAGAGGTATAAAGAACATATAGCGGATATAAAATATAACAGAGAGAATACTGCTTCATCCAGACTTTTTAAAAAAAAAAGAACATTAACATACATTTAATAAGAGTAGATTAATTTACAGATCTAACTTTTATTTACAGTTATCTATAAGGGAATCCATTAAGATTTATTTAAGAGGTTCAAGTGTTTGTAATGATACATTATCTTTTTGCATCATGAATATATGAATTGAGTAGTTGGGCAACTTGCGGGGTCGCTTCTTGGTGGGAACACAGGTGATATCGGAAATATAGGGGGCGTTGTGTATTTGTTTCCAATGGCTATTTTTTCAGGTTTTCTTGTACATTGTGTTTGCAGCTTTTCTGTTATATATTCTGATGATGACTCAAAGAATGAGTCAAAATATGTCAGTATAATATGTTTTTAGTATTATGATACACTGCAAAAGCACCGATTTTCACGAGGCTTTAATTTTTACAATTTTTGTGAGAAGTGCAAAAATTTAAGACTTGCAAAATATACACCTTTTTTTTAGCTTCAGATAATAATAAAAGCCATTAAAAATTATCTCATGTTCGGCTTCAACACCACTAAATGTGCACACAAACCAATTTTTGCAAAATATTTAGCTCATGAAATCACTGATATCTCTATTTTTGCGAAAATTACAGCTCATGAAAATAAGAACTTTTACAGTAGTTATTAGTGGTTAAGACTTAAAGCTTTTATATTACATTGTTATTCATAGTCATCAATTTTGATGCCCAGCTTTCTTTCACTTTAATTTTAGTTTACAAACACTATCAGTCATACCTTAACACAAATCCCTTACCCCGCCACATTCACTCCAAGAACAGTTGTTTTGGATTAAATAACTATAAAGAATGTTTTAAAATTCTAATACTATTCTCCCCACCCGCCAAAAGATTATGTAAGATTTATAAATAATTTTAAATGTTACATCTTAATTTTTTGTCCAAAGGTTCTTTTATTTGCAATTTTTTTATATGCAGATGTATACTTTCAGCAGGGTTGGCAAGTTTTTGACAATGTGTGGTTTTATCTAGTTTAAACCGTCATGTCAAAGACCTCGTCAAAACCTCCTCAGAAACCTCAAATACTACACTGTTCTGGAAAATTTCACATTAAATATCTCTTGCACATATACAACATTAGAAGTAATATTAAAAATTCCCTATTACTGTATTGTATATTAATAGTAAAGCTATTAAATTAATTACTATTAAATACAATTTTTTAACCTGGTAAAATTTTTATTTAATTTTTTTTCAAGCAAAATTGTGCTTGTGTTTTTTCAAAAAGTAAACATAAGTTTTGAAAATGCTCACATGAGCTGCACATTTTTTCCTTTTTATTCAGAAACATTCGATTCAGATAAAACATATAAATCAGATGAAACATATAATTCAGATGCTCTTGATAAATGGACATCAATTTCATTATGTTTCTAACATCATTAAAAAATAATTGGAACTCTTTCATTCCATCGGCTGTAATGTAGCGGAATACTTTTGACTGTCCCTGTATTCGAACTATTTATCTGATTTTATTAAAATTTGCAATGACTCAACAAAATTCAGCATCAAATAAACATTTAAAATTTCAAACGATTCAGAAGCATAGTTTTTTGTGCTGCTATATGTGGACAGACAGACGGGCGGATCAGACGACGACTATAGGTACTAAATGTTTATATTAATTAGGGACACACCTAAAAAAACAGTTAAATTTAAAAGTGCATACAAAACTTGAAAACGCATTTCCAGAAATTGTAGCTCAAAGACAGAATTGTAACCGATTTCTTTTGTGTGTCCCTGTAATTGGATTAAAAATGCTAATGAATGTCCTGTTCTAATGTAATCGTAATGAAATTCAGTGGTTTATATAAGTTTCACACATTTGCAATAGCTTAATTTCATTGAAACACTCTTCAAAGGATTTCCCCCAATATATCATAATGTAATAAATTCTGTTGGTAGCCCCGGTAGATAAACTATTAATCACACATCCTTCATATACGATATCAAACATGTCTAGGAGACCTTAAATAAGGTTAAGGCTCTAAATAAGACCAATTGCATATAAATCGGTGCATATTTACAGATGTTAGAGCATGGACAGACGAATAGACAAACCGAAAGCATAAACACTTTTCAGCATTGTTGGAAGGTGTAAAAAAAAAGCAACCTCAGAAGCTGAAAAATGCAACCACATCAATTCATTTAATGCCAAAAAGAAAAAAAAAAGTTCGCCAAAAAAATTTAGAACAAGATATGGTACACTTATTTATATAATTGGCACCAAAATATCGTTATTTACATTGCATGGTAACCCAGCTAATGTTGTTTGTTTATTAATCAATTGTTTTTTATTTATTTTTTTCTATATTCATTTAATTTGGATTTAATCGTGTTTTTTTAATTGTTACTTCTTTTTAAAAATAGAAATTAATTTAAAAATGATTTTCGCCAAAATTGCGCCAAACCCGATGCGTATATGATATCTCTGCCTTAATTTCATGATACTTTTCCAATACCTTGGCGTCTTTATAAAGCATGATCCAGTTTGGACTTCAGAAATTGAGATTTTAAACTTGATCGTTTATGTTTATTTTTACTCATAAATATAGCACAGGTGTCATATTTATGTGTAAAAATATAAGCTACACGTTAGTGTGATTTTTTCTGCGCAAAATTGGTGAAAATGTTGTTTTTGTATATTCCTATAAATATTTTACGATTTACTGTCATATTTATATTTTTTGTTACTTTTATTATGTTTATTATTTATAACTGTTTCTTTCTTTTTTTTTTTTTTTTACTTTCTTCTATCTTCAATAGAAGAAAGTATTGTGATCGAAATTTTTTCGACTTTCGATTTTCGACGGATTTACACGTTTTAGGGGGTCAGAGATTCCAAAAAACATGTTTTTACAAAATGTCTGTCTGTCCGTGTGTCTGTATGTCGCCATTCTACCATCTACCATCAAAAAGTGTATGAAGTTATGCATAGAATTGAACCAAATTTTTTGTGAATGTTTTTGGCTGTGGCAAGCAGGTCCTCCTTCAGTTTTGAAATATTCCGCCGGAAGGGGGCGCTGCAATCTCGATTTTTGTGCCATTTTCAATATTGTAACGACCAAAAGTATATGAAGTTATGCATCAAACTGAACCAATTTTTTTGTGTAAATGTATGACTATGGCTAGTTGGTCCTCCCTCAATTTGAAAAAAAATCCGCCGAAAAGGGGCGCTGCAATCGCAATGTTTGTGCCATTTTCAATATTGGATCGACCAAAAGTATATGAAATTATGCATCGAATTGAACCAAATGTTTTGTGTGCATGTATGGATATGGCTAGTTTGTACTCCCTGAATTTGAAAAAAATCCGCCATAAGGGGGCGCTGCAATAGCGCATTTTATGCCATTTTCAATATTGCACCATCTAAAAGTATATGAAGTTAGTTCTAGAACTGAACTAAATTTTTTGTATATGATTATTTTTTGGTAAGGCAAGTAGGTCCTCCTTGAATTTGAAAAAAAATCTGCCTATCATTCTATTGTCCATCGGCTCGTACAGAGACGGAAATTCGTTTTTACTCCGGTTAATTGATTGAAGCAGAAATTTAAGATGAAAATCAAAGTTGGTATGGTATTGAATTAAAATTATTAAAGCATTAAAATGAGTAACTATTTTTTTTTTAAATATTGAAATGCACGTATGAGATAGAAGAAAGTTTTGGGATTGGCACATCCAACTAGTTTTTTTTTTGTATTACTTGACTATCCCGACAACCAAAAACATATCACCAAGCAATAAGATAAAATGCCAATAATGAATGATCGTGTATGTTGTATTCAAGCATTAAATATGATACATGTGTTTAAAACATCATGAAGCGATTTTTTATCCCACTTTTTATTTGTATTTTTATAAATGTTTCATTAATTTATTTCTTCTTTCGTTATTTAAAATAAAAATATGTCAATTTGAATAATTTGGCAAAATTGATCATCGAGATAACCAAGTAGTACCAATATTTTATTTAAACATGTATTTTATTTAAACACAGCAGAATTGTTTCCAATTTGCATGTGCGTTATATAGAAGATACTAATGGCAGTTATAAAGTTCTATTATAAAGAATATCGCAAAATCTCAAGTATTAAATTACTAAGAATTAAAGTTTTTTTCATTTAAATTTACAACAACAACAAAATTATTTTCCAGTTTCTTTTAAGTTTAAGTATAATTTATTGTACTTAAAAATTCTTTGCATATTTTCCTTGCTCCATGCGATTAAATTTGGGAATCTATTGAGAACATGTAGTTGGTGAAAAGTTATGCACACCAAATTTCTGTGACGAATGCAAATAAATTGTGCTTTTTTTTTTATCAGTTTTTTAAATTTAAATTTTAAACTATTTGGAACTAATTTTTGAAAATAGGTGCATTCAGTAGGTTACTTTCATAGGTACCTTTTGGTACAATCAAAATCGTAATCTGACATATATTTTTTCAGATTTGCTTGATGAAAGAATTTAAGGTGACTTTTAATATTGTTACATACTATGTGTATTAGCTTTCGCTTCGCTCAAACAACTATTTTCTCCATGTACTCTGATTAGGTTTTCTACGAAAATATCCAGCCGGTGAAAAATGACGCACACCAAATTTCAGTGATGTATGCAAATAAATTGTGCTTTTTTATCAGTTTTTTTTTTAATATAACTACTTGGAACTAATTTTTGAAAGTAGGTGCATTCAGCAGATTACCTTCATAGGCACCTCCTGGTACAAACAGAATCGAAATCCATCAAGTATTTTTTGAGATTTGCTTGACGAAAGAATTTTTGACTTTTAATATCGTTACATACTATGAGTATAAGACTTCGCTTCGCTCAGACAGTTAAAATCAGACATATAAATTAATCTCCTCTCGTTAAAAAATATGTGAATGTTCTATTTTTGATTTAATCTGAATAGAGCAGTTTTCTTCCTGTTAAGTTTTATATCTGTTATATGTTCTTTATGCCTGATTTTAAATTTTCTTTGGGTCAAACCTATATAAAAGTTTTTTTATTCCTCCTTCTCTAATAAACGGAATCATATAAGCTCTCAAGAGGTTGTCTATACTAATGGGATCAATTTTGGACCTATATAAAAGTTTTTTATTCCTCCTTCTCTAATAAACGGAATCATATAAGCTCTCGAGAGGTTGTCTATACTAATGGGATCAATTTTGGTATTTAAGAGCATTTTTAGTTTTGGGGGAGGTTTTGCAATTAAACATAATTCAAAATTATTTAAAAGATTTTTTACATATTCAAAGAAGCCCAGAAAAAAATTTACTACAACTCTTTTCATACTGATTTCATTTTTAGAGTCATTCATTTTCATATTATCAATGGTACATTTAATTAATCTGTTAATAAATTTATAGGTCTGATTTTTATTTAAAGTTATTCATAAGAAAATCCATCAAAATTTATTTAAAAAGTTCACATATTTGTAACGATTCGCTATCTTTTCACATCCCAAGTATATGGATTGAATGGTTGGACAATTTACAAGTTAATTATTTAGCTAGACTATGGACAATATCCAAATTAAAAAGTGCATGATATATTTAATTTCAATAATTATTTATTCCAGTTTTACACGGTCATTATGTTTGTAATTTTATTTTCTATTTACATTTTTGTCTAATCTCACCAAATAAATTATACATTTTCATTCTCTATTGAATAGAAATTTATAATTTCAACAGTAAAAATGAAATTAATGTTAATCCAGGGAAAAAGAAATACAGCGAAACTTCCATTTAATGAAGTCTTATTACATACAAACACTCTATTGAAGAAAATTCGTTAAATAGAAATCAAATGAATGCCATTTTTATAATAAAATATACATGCATAAAACAAAAAATACACATAAAATAAAAATATAGAAAAAATATATTTTAATTCAAACAGTATTTTTTAATGCAATGTAGACACATGAGAAAAATTTAATTAGAATAATGTTTAAAAAATGTATAAATAAAGAGGTGAACAAAAACTGAAGCACAGCAAAGTTTCTCTTTTTTAGGTGTGTTCGTAATTATAGAAATACGAAGCACCTATAGTCGTCATTCAATCTGCCCGTCTGTCTGCATATAACGACGCAAAAATTACCCATGGAGCAAGGAAAATTTATCATATTTGTTTTGTTTAAGCAATGTAGAATCCAAAATCATAAGAATCAATTATGACCTCTTTTTGTTTTTGGCAGCCAAAAACTCAAAATTTATAATACAATTCTGTTTCTATATTGACATTTACCTTATTTATATAAAAATCATAATGAAACAATTTATGAAACGATTTTATGAAACAACTGATTGTGTTTTACTGTTATTTCTCATAAAATATGGAACATATTTCATTGAAATTAATACCAAAAAAGCCATATTGATCTACAGATTTCAAAAATACTGTTATAACTTTAAAATTTTAATTTTTGAAATATTAACTTATTTTTTCTAAATTTATTCATATTTCTGTAGTAATAAGTAATGGCAACAATTTTTTTTTTGGGGGGGGGGGGGGAGGGGGGAGTGGAGGGCAACAGGGAAAAAAATATAGGGATTTTTAGATTCCTGCTTTATTGTCTATTTTAAATAGATAAGTGAAATTATCTTTTATTTCAATTGACAATGAAACAATATTATGTTTAAATTATGTTTTTCAGGAAAATTAAAGAAAAAAATATAAATGAAATTTGCTTTTTTTTTTTTTTTTTTTTTTTTTTTTTGGTAAAAAGAAAAATTATTAGACTAAGAAAGAAATTTTAAAATAAGAATTAAATCATCACATGTCAAAAGCAGAAAAATAAGAAAAGTTATGTAAAAATGAAAGACGTGTAAAAAATTTTAAAATAAAATTATACTCAAAATGCATTTAAATTGGAGAATTACGTCATATCTAAATTTCCCAAATGTTAAATATTGTTACAATTAAAGTGAATGGACCATGTTCTTTCATTCAGTATTAGGCTACAAAAATTGCTAGTTCACCAATGGACAATAACCCTGTGACTTCAAAATAGATAAAATGGAGATTTTTATAGACTTGAACTGAAAGGAACAATAGGGTCATTTCTTTATGGGTTATTAGCTCGAAATAAATGCTGAACGACTGATATTCTTTTAAATGTAAATGAAATTTTCTGCAATCGTCTGCATCCTAGAAGTACAATAAGCAGTCCTCGTGTGACGTCTACTGGTAAAAATAAGGTTTTTGTAACTTCAAAATGAAATAAAAAAAATGGTCAACTGTGATGTCATAAGAATACTTTTCATTATTATGCATGTAAAAGTTTTAAGGTTGAATATTAAATTATATTTGAAAATCTCAACATTTCATATTCTCAAACACCCTTAAATTAAACAATATATGTATCCATCAATATTAAAAGAGAAAAAAAGTCTAAAAGAAATAAATATTACATGAGAAATACATTCAATAGAGAAAACTATGTCATATGTTAAAACGATACATTTAAAAATTTTTATTTTGAAGAATTTTAATGCGATGTCACGTAGTATAAATGTAGTTCATTTTGTATGAATCAGTACTCGATAAATATATTTTAGATAACCTGATATCCTTATTAAATAAAAAAAAACCAATAAATAATGTAAAATATACATGAATGTGTATTAAAATAAAAGAATTTGCGAATAAACTATATCTGTTTCTGAAAATATCTAAAACATAATCAAAACATTATAAGCTTAAAACTTTCAAAATACAATACTTTTAAATAACATAATTATGAAAGCTATTCCCAAGCAGATGAACAGACTTGCCAAGTTCTGAAAGCTAAAAATCAGGAGATTTTGTTTCAGAAATCAGGAGATATTTTGTCTATGAAAACTTAAGAATTTAATCATATAATGTTTTCACGTATTTTTAATTTGACTAAATATTATAAAAAAAGGGGGCATTTTGTTACTCATAAACTTGTGTAAAAGCTATAGTAAAGATCATAAGTAAGTATTAATCCAGACAAGTTATTGATAATGCAGCAGATGATCACAGTAACGGTAACAAATCTTAAAGATTCATCATTTATAATGAATCCGAATGTAGTTTATCGCATAAAATACTACTGATAAATCATACTAAAGAACAATTATGCCTGTACTAGAGTTTTCGTCAATGAATCACAACATATTTTATTGTAAAATAACAGAATATTTTAAAAATGTGAAAAATCAGGAGAAATATGTCAAAAATCAGGAGTATGGAGAAACATCTGAAAATCAGGAGTCTCCTGCCAAAATCAGGAGACTTGGCAAGTCTGGATGAAGTTTTTAAACTACGAAATTTGAAAAAAGATATTATTCATAGTGTTATAAAATTAATAAAGATAAACCAATTTTTAACCTAATCATTTTAAATAAGCTGTTTACCATGTGAGATTCATTTTATTTATGGTTCCTGAAAACTACCATCAGTTTTTAAGACAGTGATGGATAAGACCACTGTAATTAAAAAATAAAAAAACTCATTCAAACAGAAAAGAATGGCAACCTGATTACAAAAGATAACCACTGCCATAGTTATAATAATATCCTCCAATCTTCCATAATTTGGTTTTTTTTTTTTTTTTTTTTTATAAACAGGACACATTACTGTATTTTTGGAGTATGAGAATACTAAATGGGGGTTGACAAGCTTAGCTTGCAGGAGGCTAGTATATATGTACGTTTAATATCCAGACTAATAGCTATTGATTAACAAAACTTATAATCTACAATGAAGAAAACCAGCAATTTATAATGTAAGTTATTTATGATTTTGTTTTTAGAATCTAAATATTTAATATATTTGTGATCAACCCCTATAAAGAATAAAATAAAAATGTGATAAAAAATGCCATAGGTAAAAGATCAACCGAGTTAAGGCTGGATACCTAGAAAGTTTTAGGTGCAACCAAATGAAAATGAGCTAGCATTTAGCCTTGAATTATAGTTACAAAATGATCTTTTACAATAAAAGAAAGCAATTTAAAGTTCTTGTAAAATTGATATTTAACTATATAAAATTTAATTTACTATCAGTCAAAAATTTTGTTCAGACTAATGAATAATGAGACAATAAAATCTTGCACCAATGACACATATATTTATAAACTGAAAAGGAAAAAAAAAGGGTTTTACTCTTCACTAAATAAAAACATATTTTAAATCGACTTTATAAGTCAAGTTTGTTAAAAAGGGAAAAGAGTTTTTTTAATTAATATAGTGATGTATTAACTAGAACAAAAATTTAAAAAGGAAAAAATTTAAATTCTACAGCCTCTGGGAAGAAAGAAATGGGAGATAAAAGAGAAGAAAGGAAGGTATAGGAGATAATTTCTGCTTTTATTTATTTATTGCCACTATAATGAAACAAATAGGATAAAAATAATTAAAGAATTTCAAATTATCAATGCAGGGTACTGAATGATGTAGATGATTACTTATTGTTAAAATAAAGTAATAGAATAATACAAATAGACAGAATAAGTTATTTAGAAAAAAATTTAATTTAACTTTGTGTGTTGGCAAAGTGAACATTTCTGTTAATTTGACGTGTGTGTGGTGGTGGACAGAAAGATTTAGATAAAATTAGAAGACAAAACAATTTTTATAGAGAGGCATGTCTGAAAACAGGGAGAAGTGTATGATCAAATATATAAATGATTTAAATGAAGCTAAGAAATTATACATAGATAGTTTACTAAACAGATATTATATAAATAAGTTTAACTACTGATGAAATAGAAGTGTAGAAAAAAATGTACTTACATCATTCAAATTCATAACTGAAGTAAACAAACTTGATTCGCTGAAACTGAAAAAAGCAAAAAAGGTTCTTATTTGCATATAGTTAAGTTCATACATTCAATGAAACAAAGACAGTATTGCAAAGGAGTAAAGTTTTTGCTCTTTTATATAAAGTACAAAAACTTTAAAAACAGCAATAATTATTAAACTTAAACATGAGAAACAATTTTAATTTCTTTTAAGACAAACATAATAAAGATGATTATAACGGCAGTAATATGATATATGTCGATTAAATGTAAAGGAGACACTTTCAAAGTTTTTTTAACATTTACCTAAATCGCACCAATATTATTTTTTCTATAAGTATACATTAGTTTATATATTTTTTTCATATATACATATATCATGCAAAATAGAGTTTTGCTAGAGCTTTGCTCATTAGGTTGATTTATTTTTACATATTGTCAGGACGATTGTATACTTTTTTGTCAGATGCACTAAAAAAAATACATTCTTCTTTATAAAGGCCAAGAAATTTTTTTTTTAATTTTCCTAAGATTTGTCAAAGTAATTTAATTTTTTCTCGATTATTTTCTAGCAATTTATATATGGGAGTATAGGGCACAATTATTGCAATTGCCATATTGCATTTTCATTTATTTTGCCTGTAAAGAGCCCTCGTTGTTAACATGGACAAACAACAATGATAGTACATGTATATATATATATGTATATATATAAAGGATTAAACATAAAAATAAATAATAATTCCTATTTGCCAACTATATATTTATCTATTAATCAAGCTTTTTTAGTTATTAAGTCTGGCTAAACAGGAAATAAAGCTTCATTATTTTATGATCTTGATGTGAATTAGTAATGTACTTTTATGACGCAAGTTTCATTGAATAATTTAGAGAAAACACATTTAATCTTTATAATGAATATTTAATTGTACATTGTTTATTAATTTGACCTTTGCTTTTAGTATTTTTATCATTTTAAAAACTATCTAAATTTTTATTATTTTAGTTTATTACTTATTTTAATATTTTAGCATATTGTAAGCATTCATTATACTTTTGATTTCATTATTAATTACATTCAAATTACTTTTTAAAAAATGGAAACAAAGCAATGACCAGAAATCCGCAAAATTGTAAAATCTGCAAAACCTCTGGTCCCAAGCTGTGCGGATTTGAGGGAGTCTACTGTATTAGAAGTTATCAGAAGATTTTGACAAAAAACCAGAAGTAATCAGAAGATATTTTTCAAGTTTTATAAAACTTTCACTAAAGATTAAAAAACAACTAAATCTCAATAAATGAACAAATTTGAAAAAGAAGTCCGGGCAATATGAAATATTCACTAATTCACAATGTGTATTAAGATTAAAAAAAAAAAGAATGACATGAATATATTAAAAATTACTGCAAAAAATTTCTTAGAACATTCATTAAAACTTCTACCTTCAAACATTATTATTATTTTTTTTTACAATTTAGCCAATAATTCTTTTTTTCTTCTATCATAGACAAGCAAAATTGTAATATTTAGATGTTTCAAGATTTACATATTTGCTATCCAAATCATGACTCATTTGCTCATCAATAATGATCATTCGCAGCCACTGGAAACTAGTTTTTTCTCTAAAGATCTGAAATTTACAGCAATTTTTCTGAAAGATAAGAGCAGAAGGAGAAGAGGGGGATTTCCTCCCCAATGCTATTTATGCATTTTTTGTGATATTTTCATGGAATTAATGTTTTTTTATATACTGTTTTGCAGATTTGGCATTTTTAAAGCACTCTTGATTGGATTGGTGTTCTTTACACGATCTTTTAACGAATTTTGCGTCTTTCCCATGATTCTTCGGGAAAATTAGGATTTTTATTTTCTGCGATCTTTTAATAAAATTCACATCTTTTTAATGCGCCTTTTTTTTTTTTTTTTTTTTTTTTGGTGAACCTATCTTTCCCATAAATCTTCAGTGAAATGAAGATATTTTTTTCACGTTCTTTTGCCTAAATTTGCATTTTTTCTGGCTATACACTGACAAAATTAAAGGTTTTTTAAATGATTTTTTGAGGAAATTTGTTTTTTTCCTTGACTTTTTGACGAAATTTAGATCTTTACCATGATATTTCAGAGAAGTGTGTGATTTTTTCAGTGATATTCCAATGAAACTAATTTTTTTCTGCAACCTTTTAACGAAATTAGATTTTTTCTCACAATTTATTCGGTGAAACATGGAAATTTTCTGTGATTCTTTAATGGAAGTCTCTTAAGGACCTTGCGACAAAACTTGCATTAAAGCAGAAGAAAATGCATTAAGTGCGTAAGATCAGAAGAGTTAGCAGTTATGATAATTAAATGTTTTCATTAAAAATTACATGCCTAAAAAATCTGATCAGTACTGCAAATGTGTTAGATTTTTGCTTTATACAGGTAAATAAACAAATTTTATTAAAAACAAGAAATATTTAGACTTTTTAAAGAAATCACTAAGATTTTTTCTTTAAAAATTATATTTCTAAAAAATTAGATAAACATGCTTATATATATTATAAATGTGAAAGTATGTCCGAAAAATTGGAATGAACTTGGCTTCAAAACGGATGGATTAATGTCTTTGAATCTTTGCATATAGATAGATTATAGGAGTGGAATAAACATAGGCTAATTTTTATTTATTTTATTCAAATATTTTCCTTAATCATGCAAAATTTAATTATTTTTCATACAAAATTAATAGGCATTTTTCAGATAAAATTTAACCATTTTCCTTTTCTGTTGCCAATAAAATAAAAAAATTGAATAATAATTTTTCAGCGGCAATGAATTTTTAATAAAAAACTTCCACGCGAAAAATAATAAGTAATGCTAGTAGATGAACCTTTTCCTCTTTGGTTTCGTGTAGTTTTATGATTTATAAGATGATTTAAACTATGATATATGTGAGAATAATCAGTTGTGTTATTTATAGAAGAAAATACTTTAACAGATCTTTTGAAAACCTCATTATTAAGTCCATATGGATAAATTGTATTATAATATTACATATATGAAGACTAAATACAGATGTTCTGATTTATTTTTCTGAATTTGTATTATTTCAATAGTAGTATTTTTAAATTTATGTTTATGAAAATGATGTATTTCAGCAGTAGACTGTATGTTTTTTGCTATATTTTTATCAGAATCTGACCTATGTTGATTTCTGCGTTTATGAAGAGGACCAGAGGTTTCACCAATATATTTCAAATTGCAAATGTTACACTTTATACTATAAATTACATTAAATGCCTTACATATATATATATACAGACACATTTTAAAAATTTCTCACCTATATTATGTTAATTGAAAATATATTTATCTAGACTAATTTAATGAAAATTCCTTTATTTTAAATTTATAGATATGAAAAATTATAAACATAATTTTAACATATTAAAACATATTTTAATACTTTAAAATTTGAACAACTTGTACTACAAAAGTACACTGTACATGAGAAACAATCCACTACTGAATAGTATTAAATGAAATTTTATACGCCATCAAAGTATTAGAATAAGTAAGAAAAAATGTTTAACATAATTTAAGGAAATAAACGATTTAGTAACTTTGAATAAAGTTCATTTTCATATACTGTAGAAAAAATTCTTATTAAATTATTAAAATTTTTGCCGATTTTTTAAATACATGAACTATAACATGAGTATTTTAAAACTGTGGTGCATCAAATGGATAATAAGTAAACAAATAACAAAACATCATTCTTGAGTTACAGAATTGCTTGAGTTACAGAATAATATAAGTAAAAAACATATATATCTTTTTGTAGTTAAAATCTAACAGACATTTTACATTTATATATATATATATATCACTAACAGTAGATAACAAAAACAATTTTTATTGTAAAATATGAATTAAAATTTTAGATTTATTAAAAGCAATAACTTTGTAATGGCCTCATGCAAGGATTTAAAAATCTAAGAAATCACAAACAATTGCTAGCTTATTATTATTACTGAAAATGCAAAATATAATGCAAAAAATGAAACTTGTTATTTGTGGAAATCAAGAAATTAGTGCATTTTTTTTTTATCCTGCTTTGGTTTCACAAAAAATTTCATTTTTTTAATATTTTTCAGCATTTTCAATACCATTTATAAGATTTTGCTTCAAAGATTTTTTTTATTCTTTATACATAATTTTTAATTTGTATAAATTCAGTTCTAGTTTGTCTATACACATTTGTTGATAATTTAATGATGGATTTATATCCATTTATACACTATCTGAAATGGCCTTACACTGCATGGGCCCATGTCAATATTTTAAAATGAACCTTTAATTTGTATCACAATCGCTACAGAAGGGTGCAGAGATGACAGAAATTATGCGTTCATTTAGTCTACAAGTCCTGGCTTCATTTCTGTTTTTTAATGTCAAAATTTTATATTGAAATAACTAACAAATACTAAAATTAAAAAGCCTGAATTTGCTAGAATCAAGCATGAAAGTGAGGAAAAAAGAAGGGGAACTACAACGTCAATTTATACAATATGGCCTGACATATTTTAACAGTTATTCAAACAATAAAATGAAATATAACAATACATATGATTGTTATTATTTTATTCTAACTTAGAAAGTATTTAACAAAAAATAAATTAAAAATAATATATCGATTCATCAAAAAAGAAAAATTGAAGACAGTTTGCTAAAAATATAAATACAAGTATACCTGATGAAATTATGGGAACTACTACAGAGAATTATTTTTCAAACTAAATATTATTTTGACTTGTCTGACAATTCATATCTGAAATCAGGGGTGCAGAAAACTTCCAAAACTTTTTTACTCCCAACATTTCCCCAAATCCCCATTAAAATTTCCAAGAATTTGCAGTATGTAATAGATAAATGTTGTATTATCATAGGTATAGAAAATTTATTTTTCCAATATTTCTCAATTTTTGCTTAGTATATATATGGCAGAATGATTTTGAGGGCAAAAAATTTTACTGAAATTTACAGCAAATTTTCTGAAAGATTGCAGCAGAGTGAAGGAGGGACAGGAGAAATATACTCCCAGTGCTGTACTTTTTTTCATGATTCTTTGACAAAATCTGAATTTTTTTTCTCTTTATTTTGATGAAATTTGTGTATTTTAGTGATCTTTTGATAAAAATTGCTATTATTTTACAATATTTTAATGAATACACTATTATATTATTACACAATCTTTTGATGAAATTTGCGGCAAAGTTGGGTTTTTGATGCTAAAAACTGGTTTCCGACATGACAGTGGTAAAAACAGTGTTTTCATTCCGTCAAAAACCAATAATTTCATTTTTTGTACGATTTATAATGCAAGTCAGTATA
Source organism: Maratus speculifer (assembly GCA_964019185.1). Classification (NCBI taxonomy): domain Eukaryota; kingdom Metazoa; phylum Arthropoda; class Arachnida; order Araneae; family Salticidae; genus Maratus; species Maratus speculifer. The sequence goes on along the minus strand of OZ025289.1, from coordinate 372,025,605 downwards.
CAATTCATTTCTAAGTTAATTTTTTTTGTTGTTGTTCTTGTTATTATTGTTATTTTAAATTACATTTGTTAAATTTATTTAAAAGAAGGATTTCCTAAATGGGAAAAATTTTAAAATATAAGAGTTAAAGGAAAGAACAATATTTATCATCAATGGCGACAACTTTTGAAAAATAATGGGTTGGCTCAGAGATATTTTGGTGAAATGGTACGACCAGTTGTTTCTTGTTTAAAAATTGGGCAGAAGACAAAGATGAGAATTTTAAATCAGACTACTATGTTTTAATAAAGTTACAATTTTATTAAATTATGTTCTCATGCATTTTTCCTTATAAAGACACTAATATTTATTGCAATATCATGTCATGACACGACTACAGCTGAAAGTTAAATGTGGACATTTCAGTTATTTGGGATTTATGGATGTCAGTTGAATAATTAAAACACAGTCATTGACAAAATAAATGTGTTTTCTAGAGAGAAAAAAAAATAATGAAAGAATAATGAAATAAATAACTAAATAGAACAATGAAAATTGGATATGCTAGGATTCAAAATTATTGGGTGGACTTGGGCCCCATGGGCCCATATAAGTTGGTGCCACTGTTTGTCATAATCTCCATAAATATAGATTCTACTAACTACAATGAACATTAAATGATAATAAAAGGTTATTATAGTTATTAAATAACATTCAATATACATTCTAATAAAATATTTAAATTATTTTAGGGATGCAAAAATGTTGTTATATGGTATGAAAATAGATGTCAAGAACTGGTCATAGAATAAATTTGAATATTATTAAATATATTTCAAAATGCTTATCTTATGCACTTCGTAAATGCAGCTAAACGGTGATTTTTATTTTCAGTTCAATAAGCAAAATCTTAAAATTTTTATATTAATAAAATTTTGATACAAACCTCTAAGACTCAATTTCAATTGAAAGGTTTTGGATTTAAAATTTAATGAATAGCAAAACAGTATTTAAGAAAAATCAGAATATAATAATAATTTATATTTTATATATGCTAGTTTTAGTTTTAACTTTAGTGCTAATATGTATGAGTCTTATAGACCATTCCAGCAACTGTATTTTTATATATACATTTTTACCTGAATAGTCATGAAATGTTTTTTAAATTGAAACTTACTAAAGCTACCATAAAGTCAGACTATTTATGCCCTGCTTACATTTTATTTAAAATTACTCAGGTATTATTTAAAGTAAATTAAAAGAAATAACATATTGCATATGACTGTATTAGAAAAATCTTTTACCTTTAAAATTATTCCTAAATTATCATTACATTTACAGAAATTCTTAAATGCTTTTTCTTTTTCTTTTTAATGCAGATTTTGTTTTTGTTTTTATGAATAAACATACTTAAGAATCTTCTTGATACTGAATATTTCATGTAAAATGACTTAATACTAAAGCTAGAATGCAAAAAATAATCATTATTATAATATAAAAACTAACTACTAAAAAAATATGCTATTGACAATTTTCAACATTTTTTACAAAGAGTTTTTTGACATGATGGTAAAAACTGTGGTAAAATCCAGTAAAAACTGTCAGACATCAAAAACCTGCCAACCCTGTTTGTGGTTCTTTCATGATCTTTTGACATAATTTCCAGTTATTTTGCCCTTATGCAAAATTCATGGTTGTTTGCGATCTTTTGATAAAATTTCAGTTGTATCACAATCTTTCAACAAAATTTGCAAATTATTCATTATATTTTGATGAAATTTGTGGTTCTTTTGTGATCTATTTACAAAATTTGCAGTTATTTTGTGACCTTCTGAAGAAATTTGCAGTTATTTTTTTACCTCTTGACAAAATTTGCAATTTAATTTATGGTTTTGATTTTTGTACATTTTTGCTTTTGTTTGACAAAATTTGTGGTTATTTAAGGGCTGCCAGAGGCAACTATTTTTGTATTCTGTTCTCACCAGTGTTTTTCTAATATAAATTTTGTATCATGTTTCTCTTGCAAATGTGGTCAAAGGGTATACTAATGATTCTGTTTTGAAAAAATGGTGCCAATTAGAATAGAAAAAAATCCCTGTCGGCTTGGCCTATAGGCGGAGGTAGATTTCGAAGAGTGCTCATTTCAGCAACAAAAAGTAAAATATGATTAGAGATAAATCCAGTTTAACAATTTTCTTTGGCCGCTTTTGAAAATTTTTTAATTTATTTTTATGTAAGAACTGGTTTTTATCAAAATCATCTTAAGCAAAATTTGGTTCAAATGCCCATTTTGACAACATATTTTGAAATATATTCTGACTTTATTATTAAAAAATCGATATAGTTCCTAAATAACAAATTATATAGTTCCTAAATAACAAAAAACTGTCAATTGAATGCTTTTGAGAGCAAAATCGAATTTAAAAATTAGTCATAAAATAACCAATTTGTTATTTGAATACATCCTCAATCCTTAAATCATGATCGCTTTGGGAAATTTTGTCCGAAGTGCTCACTTTGACAGCTTTAAAAATACATATATTTAACCTTTATTAAAAAACTAATCAATACGGAATATTACACAGTTCCTAAATAACAAATAACTGTCAATGGAATGCGTTTGAAAGCAAAATTGAATTTAAAAATCAGTTATAAAATAACCAATTTGTTATTTTAATACATCCTCAATTTTTAAATCATGATCGCTTTGGGAAATTTTGTGCGAAATGCCTACTTTGACAGCTTTTAAAAAATATATACAGTAGAAGATCTATATAATGCAAACCTAAAAACGCAAGGTTGTGCGTTATATAGAATTTTGCGTTATATGGATCACATATCACACGTCATCAAATTTACCTCATAAATATAGACAAATATGTCTGAAACACATCAAAATACATTAGAATTACCTTTATACTGCATTCCTTACCCAGATTATAAATTTTTCTATTGTTGCAATCATTCAACATTTTGTTAAACATATGTTTTAAAAATGGTCCAGATACACCTGAACCCAATTTATTCATTATATTGCTCATTTTCAAAAACATTTATTGTAATAATAATTTTTTTCCTTTAAAAGTTCTAAATTAAGGAGGTAAAATTGTACTAATGCATTAAATTTAGTTTTCAGACAGTGGCAGTTTTTTACAGTCTTAAAATTCAGGTGCTCCTTCATGGCAAAATTCATTGTTTACATCTGAAAGGTTGTGCGTTATATGGAGAATTGCGTTATATGGAATTGCGTTATAAAGATCTTCTACTGTATTTAGCCTTTATCAAAAAATCGACGAATTCTCACATTATATAGTTCCTAAATAATAAAAAACTGTCAATTGTATGCATTTGAGAGCAAAATTTAATTTAAAAATGAGTCATAAAATAACCAATTTGTTATTTGAATACATCCTCAATTCTTTAATCATGATAGCTTTGGGAAATTTTGTGCGAAATGCCCATTTTGGCAGCCTTTTTTGAAATATATTCTGCCTTTATCAAAGACCTGGCAAATCCATCACATTATATAGTTCCTATATAAGAAGACCTGTAAATTGGATGCGTTTGAGAACAAAAATGGATTTAAAAATAAGTCAGAAAAAATGCAATTTGTTATACTTCCTCAATTTTTTTAATCACCATCACTTTGGGAAATTCTGTTCAAAATACCGTTTTTGGCAGTCTTTTTTGAAAAAAATTCTGATTTTATCAAAAGACTGGCTAATACGTCACGTTATACAGTTCCTAAATAGGAGGATCTGCCATTCTGATGCGTTTAAAATCAAAAGTGAATTTAAAACTGATTCAGAATATTAGCAGTTTGGATTTGAGTTTTTTCTCCAACTCCTATTTTTGTTTAATTTATTTTGCTATAAGAATTGGTCCTATGAAAAACTTGTAAATATAAAAGTCGTAGATATTATTGAGAAGATGTAAAATAAATTTAATTAGATTTGATTGCTTAAGAATTGAATAAGTTATGGATTTTTTTCATTTTCCACACCCTTTTTCTTTTCTTTTTTAATTTTTTTCAGCTGTAAATGTTGTTCCTATCAAAAACTTGTAAATACATAAGTTTTAGATAATTTTGAGAACATTTATAAAAAATTTAGTTGGATTTGATATCTAATAAATTGACGAAGTTATGATTTTTTTCTCCCAAAAACCCTGTTTTTTTTCGCCCCTTGAGCCCATTTTTAACTCTATTGAAAATCTGTCATGCATAAACTTTTGGCCCATTCTTTAGAAGTAATATAAACTTTAAACTGATTCGATAGCTATTTTAATTTAGAAGTTATTGCGTTTTTTCTGTTTTCACAAAACCCCTCCTAACTTCCACCCCCTTGGTCCGATTTTGTCCATTAACGAAATTAACCGAGATTTTATGCCCCTTGATTTTATGTAAAAGTTTGAAGAAGATCTGAGCATAATTATGGAAGTTATCGTGTCCAGAAGAAAGTGATACACACTGATAAATAGATAAATAGATATAAACTTTTTTACTAATGATAGTTTTGGTGTCTAGGGGTCGTGATCGATGTAGATCTGCAAAAATTTTTCAGAAATTCCAACATGGGAGCGATCGCAATAGGTAGTATTTCATACGAAATCTACCTAATAATCACCTGTGGCAGCCCTGTTATTTCACAATTTTTTGGACGAAATTTGAAATTCATTTGCGATGAACGATCATTGTGATGATCACGTCGATCATCACAACGATGATCGACGTGACGATCATCACATCATCATCACGATCGTTCATCGTGATGACCGATGAACGATCGTTCATCACGATGATGACCGATGAACGATCATCATCGGTCTGAACGATGAACGATCAGACCGATGCGATCAATGGTCTGATCGCATCAGGTCGATCAGACCATTGCGATCACGATCTTGACGATCATGAGATCTTTTAACAAAAGTCTCAGTACTTTTGCATTCCTTTCAGAAAATTTGAGGTAATTTTGCAATTTTGTAACAAAATTAAAGTTTTTTTTTTTTGGGGGGGGGGGGGGGGAAGACAAAATTTGCGGTATTTTAAAGTTTAAATATTCATATCAACGGCCAATTTTTAATTTTTTGAACTGAATGGATTAAATTTTCAAAAAATTTGGAACAGAACCACCCTAATATGTGGTACATATTCTGAGATAAATTTTTTTAAGTTCACTATATGGATTTTTTTATTTATAATGAAATTTTTCTACCTCAGGAAACCGTAGAATTTGTCGTTAAAATTAAAAGTATGTATTTCTGAAAAATTTCCCCAATCTTAGATCGCCAGATCAGATATTCTGCACCCCTGTCTGAAATTACACCAATGTACAACACATTGAAAATTTGTTGAATACAATAAATAGACCAAAATATGCTATTCGAAATAGAATTTTATGAAAACTTTCTTTCTCTTTTAAACAACTTTGAAGAACTTTATTACAACTGATTTTCAGATGCTTATTGTAAAAGTTTGCCTTTGATTTGACGACTTTTCTAAACAGCAATTCAGAAACAAGATCCAAAGATTTAGGTAGATAAAATGTGAAATTATTAAATGTTTCAGGAAAAACACCTTTTCTAATATTTTCTTTGCATTTTTGGATCAGTCCAGAGATAGTCCGAAATTACTTTTAAAAAAGGCAGAATTCCTTCTTTCGGAGGAACTCTTTCATACCTGTAGAATGTCGTGATAAGTTCTGTACTTCTGTGTATGAATCAAATATTTGAAAGTTCATTTGATATCAAGAAAGTTTTGAAATGGTACTCCTTTTTTTATTATTATTATTTTGTTGCTAATTTTCAAGGTTTGATTTTTAAAAAATCAAAGTCAAAATAATCTGATTAATTAATTTTTTTTAAATCAGATTTTTTTTTTTATTTTTTTATAAAAAAGTCACAAATTGTTATTATTTTATATGCCCATGGTTTTATAGAATTTATAAAATATAAATTTTACATACACAGACATGCATGTTATAAGTATTACTTATTAATAAATATTAGCTGTTAATAATATTACACAATTTATGTAAATGATTAATTTTATATCAAGGTAAAATTTTAGGCAATGGAAAAATCTTGATTACACAAAATGCATGAAAAATTACAAATCAGATGTCAAAAATTAATTCAACCTTCAGTATCTTAGTTAAAATAAAAACATATGCAGCAAGTAAAAAATTTAAATAAAATTGGAAGCAAACTAAGTTTAAGTTTTTAACTTTTGTTTTTTTTCAAATGCTACTTAAGTAAAATGAGTTTAGCTGCTACCATCAAAATACTTAAGGCTAGAAAGCACAAACTGAGATATCATCGCTAATCGACTGACTTTTCACTGGTGTTGGAATTTGCCGAAAAAATTTTTGAATAACATTTTTTTTTTATTTGCAAAATATCTATCATCTTATAAAACAACTAGATGATACCCGTGAAGATTTGACGATAAACATGTTAAAAGATTAATTAGAATAGTGTTTGATTTTCTTAATTAGTTACCTGTAAATAAAGTTTTAAAAACTTGATTTATTTAAATGTTATCTATGATTCCAATAGATTCAAAGCGTTTCACAGTTTTGTTAGTCTAAGCTACTCAAGTAATCATCGAAAAAAGAATTTTAAGCAGAAGTTTAAGAATTTTAACAGCGCTTGCTTTTTTTTAGCAGAAGGATAACTAATATTAATTTAACTGATATTTATTTCGGTGAATTTTCTCAGTGTTTTGAAAAAATAACAATATTTAGTATTTTTTACTTTTTTAAAATCCTGTTGAAAAGTTCTCTTCTTTATTTTAATTCTTTTCCCCACGGAAAATAATACTTTTCCTTATGTGCACAAAAACATACAACTTCATTGTAATGCTCATACAAAATATAACAAAAATTGTAGATTAGTTTAATATATGTAGAAGACATTTAAATGAAAAATACTTTAGCTTAAATATTTTAAGCTAAAATTGCTAAACTATTTCTAAAATATTTTATCACAGTTCACAATTTTAAAGATTCAGATTTTAAAGATCAATTTTAAAAATTCAATTTTAAAGATTCAGATTTTTCTCAAAACGGCACTCGGGGATTTAGTTAAAAATCATTTAATATATGGTCTAAATGATGTACAACATTTCTTTATTTATATAATTCACATATATTACAGTTTACAAATAGATTACTTTTTCTAAGCTTGCACGCACATGACAGGAAAGTAGAAAATTGCTGCTACTACCTACCGACAAAATAATGTTTAAATATTTATATTTTTTGGAAAATTAGTATACTTATTAGTATCTTTTTAAATGTTGCTAGATGTTAAATTAAATTTTACAACATTTTACAATTTTCATTTATGTCTGTTGTATTTATTGTTGTTTATATATATATATATATTTTTTAAGAATGCAATTTGTAAATATTTTCAATAATTTTATTCTTACAAATGTATTTCTTAAGTCCTGAACTGGAAATTGGCCGTTTATATCTAATAATTACTATGTTTTAATTACTTGAAATATTTTAAAAATAAAATTGTTACATAAAAAAAAAAACATTGCTGAATGTTAAATTTTATTTAATTATACAGCATCATATATATTAAACCAGTAGCTACTTCTTTAAAATCAACTCAATAATAACAATAACAAAAGTCATATAACTTTCCCTTATAGTAAAATGTATCATTATCCAAAAAACAAATATTTTGCTGAGCGTTGGGATCGAACCGTAGTCCTCTACAAAAGCTCAGAGCTATAAATTCGTGCCTTAAACCACTGAGCTAACCAGACTTGCTTTGACTTTCCTCTAAGTGGAAGTGCTAATAAGTTCAATTTCACGCATGCACAAATGCTTGTTTTTGAGTTGATCTTAAAGAAGTAGCTTACTGTTTTAATATATATGAGAACTATTTAAACTTACTAATGAGAACTAGGAATCAATAAAAATTCATCCAGAGAAGGAATGCTACTATAATAATTAACTTTGCTCAGCTTAGCTTTTTTTTACATGTTGAGTCTTGTACTGGTGAAGAATCTTTATAATAGATTCGAAATGGCTGTTTGCTACCTTTTCATGCATTGAGCATTTCTAAATATTGGTTTTCTATCTTTATACATTTTTACAAAAAAGGTTTTATTTGCTATTTTGACTTCAAACTTTGTTTTACAATCTGAAAGTAAAGATACAATTTTCTAAAATAGTGATGCACAATCTTTTCGCCAGAAAATCGTTTGCCACCAGAATATTTGAAAAGTGAAGTTTGTTTTACTTAATAGCAAAGTTTGTGTTTTCGTTATAAGGAAGATTTTTCTGCATAAAAATAGTGGTAGCATTTTGGCCCGCGGGCCACAGGTTATGCATCTCTATTCTAAAAGATATAAACATAAATTCTTGAATTTTTTACAGAGTTTAAATATAAATAGTCAGGAAAGCTGGCAATTTTTTTAAGCTTTTGAGAACTACCTTTTATATCTGACGATATTTTGGATAATGAAAAATTGGCCGGATATCCGGTACATCCCTAGTTTTAAAGATGATTTCTCCTATAATAAACATATAGATCTTTCTTATAAAAAATATTACATCCATATATTTTAAAAAGCAAACTTACTTTTTCCATAACAGGTTAAGAATTTCATCTTGAGAAGACTGCACTGTGCCATCCTGGGATGATTGAATTTCAGGGTTTATTTCCTCAGCCATTTTCTACAAGAAATAGTGAAATAAATCTATCTTTAATTAGAGTATGAAAAGTCATTCTTAATAATTCAATCAAATAAGTAACACAAAAAGGTTGATCAAAACTTGCTTTAATACAAAATGATTAGAATTTTAAAGTATACAATAAAAGTTTAAACAGAAAATACCAGAGATCTGTTCAGACTTTTTTTTTTCAGGGTCCCGACTTTATGAAATGTGAATAGCTTTTTTTATATTTGCAGAAATCTATTCCTACTTTTTTTAATTTGAAATAAGCATTATATTCAGGGGATTTTTTTAAATGCAATTTTTAGAAGATACAAGTATGTAAAATGTATATATTTTCTTTATATTTGTAAAAGTAACATGACATGATGGATTTTACTTTTATTAAATGATTAAATTTGAAAGGAGCTGGAAAGTTTTTATAAAAAGCCCATTTTAAAAGACAATTTTGTAAAGGATCCTTTTTTAAAGCAAAAGTTTTATGAAGTGTTGAGATGAAAAATTTTGTGAAGGGTCATTTAAAGAACACAACTGTTTCTCAAACAGATCCCTGAATACTATTTTAAAATTAGCATTTACTTCTAAACCATTGATCATAAATTGACGGCTGTAGATAGCTTGACCGCGTTAAAACTAGCCTCATTTAATTAGAAACTTTATTTTAAATAAATCACTTTAATGAGTTATTTTAAATCAGGGCTGGCTTTTTGCCGGCAGAAAATGGTTTGCCATGCCACTGGCATGGCAGAAAGTGGTTATTACTGGTTTTAACCAGCAGAAACTGGCAACAACTGGCATCAACTCATTTCATGACATATTCTGAGACTTTTTTAGTAGTGTATTAAATTGCTTATATACATTTTATTCAGGATAAAAACAAATAAAATATTGTGAATAATTTCAATTAAAAAATAAAAGAAATTGTATGAAAATTTTATAGTTTAAAATCTTTCATGAAGAATCAGCCATATTATTTGCAGACAACTAACAATCATGAAAATGATATTAAAGACATAGCAGTTGTTAAAATTGTAAATAAATAACATGATTTATAAAGAAGTTAAATACTTGTTACAAATGTTAAAGTCTATTGCAGTTGCTTTAGATAAAAGTAAAAAACATGACTGTTCTATTGCAACTGTTATCATAAAATTTGCTTAACATTATTTAATGAAGGAAATATGGAAACTCACAAATACAAGATTCAAATCTCATTTAATGCAGTGCTAGATATTATGCTAGCTTATTTACTTCATCCTAACTATATGGGATCAAACTGATATTTGATCATAAAGAAAGGGCAAGAAAATTGTTTTTGATATTAATATAAATTTTGTGCCATAAAAAACCCTTTCTAGCAAAATCGATGCCTTTCCCAATAACATATTTTCCCAAGAAAGTCCTAGAAAATGTCTTGGCTTCTGTAGGTGGTCACCTTTAAAAACAAATCATGGTAGAAATTTTCAAATTTTACATCCTCAATAATGACATTACAACAAAGCAAGTAATGCTGGTCTTGAAAGAATATTTTTGAACTTTTCTTTCATTCAGAACAAATTAAAAAGCAATCTAGGTTAAGAAAGGTTAGCAAAATTAATCCTATATTATGAAATGCTCTTAGTATTTACTTTTCCACAAAAATGAATTTGTTCTTTCAATATTGTAAAATAATTGTATAAGATATTTCATTATTTTTTTCCTGTTATTTTTGTGCTACAATTATTTACTTATATATTTTCACAAGAACCATTTCTCTTAGTATATAGTAATAGATAATTTTTCAGTTATTTCAGTGTATTATTTATTTTGAAATACTCTGAAAAGTGATGTTAAAATATCACAGAATTTTTTGTAATTTTTTTTTTAAACTTTTAAATAGAAATTCAACCATAAAAACAATAGTTAAACTTGTACACAGCATCAGATTACCATTATGAAAATTTGTTTTTCAAGTAACAGAAAAGTATTATATAAAAATAAGTATATTTATATGATCTTTTTGCAGCTTGGAATAACATTCATAATCTTTATTTTTTAACTAAATTCTTTATACATTAAATGCATGTGTGAATTATGAATCATTGCAGATTAAAGTTATTATTAGTATTATATCTCAGTTTCTGCCAGTTTTTGCCACCTTCTGGCAGAAACTAGTTACTGTCATGCCAGTTTTAACCGGTTATAACCGCTGGTTTTAACCACCCCGGCAGAAACTTGCCAGCCCTGTTTTAAATATTATTTAACAAAGAACTTTCATTATTAATTTTTACAATTACATTCACATCTGAATAAAAAATGTTTTTAAGTTCCCATTTTAAATAAACCAACTGCTATATTGAGTATTTTAATTTTTTGCCTTGGTTACAATATGGTTAGGATGTTAATCTTTCAAAAGAAAGTGAAAAGAGGAAAATGTTGAACTTTTAAGTACACATAATTTAAATGCCATGTTTACTGGATTTACAAAAAATTTAGTTGAATTGAAAATGAAATTTTGCAAATTTAAAGACATACTAATTTTAAAATCTTAATTTTTTTACATTTCAGAAACTAAAAAGTATTAACCCTTTTATTGGGAATTTAGCAAAATTTGACATTTCCACAGGATGCAATTTTTCTATCAATTTAATGGCCCTTGGGACTACACAGAGCTTTCAAATTATACCTTTTTTCAGGGTTGGAAAAAAACATGTTTTTTATTAAAAAAAACAAAAAACATGTTTTTTTTTGTTTAAAACATGTTTTAAACGTTTAAAACGTTTTTTTCTCACACAGCACAATTTTGATTAAAGTGAACAAAAATTATTAAATATAAAGAATGGAAATATTTTCAAATGGCAGTAAGGAAGAAAAAAATTATATAACAAATACCAAACATTAATTAGAAATTTTATTTTTATTCTAAACTAAAACATTTAATTGTTCAGTTCTTTAAAAATGGTAACAAGTTTGTCAATACCCTTACAACAGCCTTATCAACACCCAAACGATTTCTGGTTTTGCTTTGCACAAAACCAAAAGTAGAGAAAACTCTTTCTAATCCAGCAGTAGAACATACAGCTGTGTGTAACTGTTTTATGATATTCATAGCATTTTTATCAATGTGTTTTTCAAGGTTTAACCTCTGTTATTTCCACTTTATTTGATTCTCCAATGTCAAATTTATGATTGGCAACTGCATCAAACATATAATCAGAGAATGGAACTGACGTAGCTTTATATTTATAATTATTGGAAATAGTTCTGGACATAATTTGGCAGCAAGGTACATGCCTTTTTCAGTCTCATCAATTGCAAGTGATTCTCCTTTAAAGCGTAATGAAATATGTAAAAAATATGTAATAAATGTGTAAAAAAATATGAAGTACGTAAAAAATTAGTTAAGAAATAAATATTTTTTAAACATGTCCATTTTTTATTATTAAATTATTATTATTATTTTGAGAACATATTCAAACTGAAAATCAAAGTAGATAAATTGGTTGGTAGGTAGCATACTTTTATAACTCTGAGGACAAATTTAAACAATTAGAATTTAAAACAAACTGAAAGTAGATAAGTTTTTTTTTTTTTTTTTTTTTTTTCATTTCAGTTTATTTTTATAAATGAATTATTAAAAAGGAAATACTATTAAAAGAAATTTAAATTAATGTTGAATTTTTTAAACTGAAGTCATTATAATTTTAATAAAGAAAGAGAAAAAAAAAAAACAATAAAAAATCTTTTTTGACTACTAAACAAATATCTATAAAATATTATATCTATTGATGGGAGAAAGTATTATTTATAGTATATTAAGAAGGCATTTAGCCCAGATTTTTTACTCAATATTATGCTCTCTGTGAATTTATTCACTAAAAAGGAGAAATAGATCTCTCAAAATATACAAATAAATACTTAAAGTGTTGTAAAAATAGATATTATTTAATTATTATTTACCTTAGATCTTTTGGATGCCCTCGCATCCATTTTCAAAGGAGTATAAAAGAAGATAATTCATTAGAAATGGAAAACGTAAAAACAAAACAAAAACAGTCCGCGTGTACAGACAAAGTCACAATGAATTCATCAAAACACCAAGGATATTGTACCAGAGTGTCGAATATTATAAGAAATGACGTCATTAGGAACAGTATCATTGTTAAGCAAAATTTCGAGGGATTCACGGATAGTTGAAGAGTAATGATTTGATGTTGAAAAGATTATTTTAGCTTTGTAGAAATTTATCAAAATATTTTCTTTTCGTTGCATTCTAGATAAGGCTGTACTAGGCTTGTTGTATTGTATATCCGAAAAATGCTCTTTCAGTCTTACTTTTAATCTTCGAAAATTAATATATTATAGAACTTTGATATATAAAAAATCATAATTGAGATATTTAAAAAAATAAATTATGTATTTCCAATTTTAGAGGAAATAAATTTACTTTAAATACTTAATTAAAATTAAAAAAACCAATTTATAATTTTAATAAAATTTGAATGTCTTTAGTACATACAGCTAATTAGAAATTTTTAATACAATTTTATTTCGTAAATTTTAATTTGTGACATTATTAGCAATATTCATGTTTTAAACATTGTTTTAAATGTAATGTTTTAAACGCGTTTTAAACAGCTGTTTTAAACGAAATGTTTTAAACATAACAACCCTGCCTTTTTTAGACCATGCTTTGTTTTGAAATTCATGTTTATGTTCCATTTTCAATCTAGATGAAGGTTTCATGCAGTGTTGGCACTCCTAAAGCACCACAGTGCCGTGTCATATAGAATAATACTGAAACATGCATAAAAGAAAAACTAGTAAAGTTTAGAAATTGAGAAATCAATTCATGATGATGTTAATTCTGTTTTGTGAATTGGTTCCCACAACTAAAATCTTGGAAAGGAACAAAACAGAATATTTTTTCTTTGGCATTTTTTTTTTAAGTTTGACTTTAGAAAGTAGAATTTTATGTCCAAATGATGTAAATAGCTATAAAAAGAATCTAGTGAATTTTTTTTTTTTTAAATAGATAATTTTCTTATATATGCATATAAAAATAGATAAACTGCATGTTTATATTAAACAAATTGTATAAATATTGTGTATGTGAGACAGGTGAACAGGTTACCAGAAAATGTGCATGAAAATTTCCTTCAATCACCAAGGCCACTGTGCTGAAAAAATAAATTACTTCCTATAAGATATCTGAATGAATTTATTTCATTAATTTAACTTCACCAGGATAAAATTTAAATCACCTCAATTTATAATGATTTTATCTTAATCAGCGGCCCCTGTCCTCGCTCCAGTAAACGCTCGCGAGTTAATGCTATTCCTATGGGGACGCATTTTTCTAATAACTCTTTCGCATTTTGACATTTTTGAATAATTTTTTTTGCATTGGATAGCTGAGGTGTATGCCGACAGCGCACCTTTTTTACTTTTTCGATTTTGGTTGCAGATATATATTTTTTAAAGCACTTTCAGTTTCGAAACCGGTTTTGAAAGTGAAACTAACTTTGCAAAAAATATCTGCAACCAAAATCGAAAAAGTAAAAAAGGTGTGCTGTCGGCATGCACCTCAGTTATCCGATGCAAAAAAAATTATTCAAAAATGTGAAAATGCGAAAGAGTTATTAGAAAAATGCTTCCCCATAGGAATAGCATTAGCTCGCGAGCGTTTCCTCGAGCGAGGACAGGGGCCTTAATCAGCACAAATAACAACCACTGTGCTCATGCTTGTATCGATTTTATATGCTGATTTATTTTAATGTAACATTAATAACATAAATTTCATTTTATAAAGTAACTTAAACCTACAAATTTCCCACTTATTTAGCACATGGTTGATGACACAATGGTCATTTTTTCCTCATGAAAATCACTACCATATTTCTAGAAAAAAGTGATGTTTCTGAATTACAACGAACAACTAAATTTAAAGGCGGAAATTAAATGCAGCATTCTAATCATCTTTAGCATTTTAAGCAGCTACTTCTGTCCTGCAAAAAGACCTACTCGCTAACTTTTACATGGGGGCTCAGATATCTTTCCAGAAATGCAAACCCGGACAGAAGCTATCCCCGTATAAAGATTAATGCTAACCATATGAAAGAAATTTATAAAGATATGCCATTTGCATTTCAATATTTTTAAAATGATTTTTTTTGCATTGGATAACTGAGGCCGATCTGTATGCAGGCTGTTTTTTACCTTTTCAATTTTGATTGCACCTTTTTTTTTTCTTTTTTTAACGAGGATGTTTATACTTTCAAAACTGGTTCTGAAAATGAGTGTCCTTACTAAAAATATTTGTAAACAAAATTGAAAGAGTAAATAACGGTGTTTTTAAACACCAATCTCAACTATTCAATGAAAAATAAAATAATTAAAAAATACTCAAATGTTTACAAGATATCTTTATAAATGCCTTTTATAGGATTAGCATTAGCAAACAGGTTTTTTCGTTTGACTGAAATAGCCTCTTAATCACAAGACAAGCCTGGTGTTGCCATAATAACAAGCATAGAAAATACATATGTAGCTTTAATTAAGTATGAAAACATGCACAGACATAAAATACCAAAATACAAAATATTAAACCTGTTTCCCTGTTTTTTTTTCTTTTAATAATGACACAAATAAAAATAAACAGCAATATAATAATACACACTTTCTCCCATTCTTACATGATCTGTCTAGTGGAAGATTAAAATAATGCAATAACTTTCACCACAAGGAAAAATTATGCATTTCAAAAATTCTCTTAAAATATCACCCAAGTACAAACTATCTTTTCTTTATATATTTACCTAGCATATCCTCCTTCTTTCTCAAAAGACTAACAGGATCCTTTGACTGATTTTCTAAATAATGAAAAGTATTTAGTTCTACAAAAAAAGAGTCATTAAATAAATATCTGGTGCTAATGCATGCAAAGTCTAAAAGTTAAAAAAGAATAATATTTTAAATAGTTAAAAATTTAGAAAATTTAATTTTAAACTATTAAAAAATTGATTCTTTAAACTAAATAAAAATCAATCTACCATGAAATTAAAAAATTATTTTTATAAGAAAATAAAGAACTAGACTGATTCTACTTACGTACTTCACAACATAACATCAGCATTATTACACGGGGTCATCAAAAAATGTTGGACAATTGAAAAGTCATAACTTTAAAAATTGAGAAAATGCAATAGGGTCATTCTATGTCAAATTAACACCTATTTTGCCTCACATATTTAGTATTTATATAGACTAAAAGAAATACTAAATTTTTTCAAAATATATCTATTACGTTTCAAAAATATGGCTATGTAAACTTCTCAAAAATTGCCCCCCCCCCCCCCCCCCAAAAAAAAGACAGTTTGACAGATTTTCAAATCAGTGTAAAATCCTTCCTAATTAAGATAGGAAGGTGGTGAAAGAAGTGTCATATTGCAGCATTGGTAATGGACATATGATATGCAACAATGACACGGGTCGTTATAAAAAAAACGTAATTTTAAAATTTAAATAAGTATTTTTTTTACTTCAAAAAATTAGAGAAAATAAGTTTATTACCGTAAATTACAGGAAATCTGAAAATGGAACAACAATGAGTTCACAGGGAAAATGTTTTTTTAAATAGTATTTTTCAATTTCAAGTCGTACAGTACAATACGAAAAAAAATGAAATATAATGTAATATGAATACAAAAATATACTCAAATATAAGGATTTAAAAACTTTAATTTCAAATAATTATTAAAAAATAAAATTACCATGTCAATTACCTCAGTAGTGAGAATTTTATTTGGCTTAGAATCTGGGCTTTCCAATACTGTTTTCTCTTTCAACAGTTTTTTTTTTATTTAATTGATGTACCACATACACTATACAGCCAATGATGACAGGTCCACTTGTGATTTTAGACGGTTTGTTAAATATTCTTAAAAATACATCAGAAATTATCCTGAAATTCCAGGTATGTAAACAGAATAATTTAGATCACTTACTTCAGCAAATATTTTTTTCCCCGAAACCTCATGCAAATAGAAAAGGAACGATGTCCTTTGGATAACCCTGTAAAAACTAATGTAACAAAATAATTCAAACTGGAGAACATGATTAAAAGGCTTTAATAAACTGTTTATTTTTATGAGGATAGTATGTATATTCGTAAAGAAATTAAGATTTTTATAAAAAACAGTCCCAAATTTCACCTAGTTTTTCACTTATAATTTGCAGAGATCTTAAAAATATGTTCTTTTCAGAAATTATGACAAACAGCATTGTACACAGTAAACAGTACCCTGCAATCAAAATTAAAAAACAATAACTTGATGATAAATGAGCAGGTTTATGAAATAATGTTTCATTGAACATGTGTGAGTGAATGCAATCAAAATGTAATGTGCATAATGTATTAGCTAAATGCATAGAGCAACTTTTGCGAAAATCTCAAAAATATACCTTGAAAATTCTGAAAGTGATCATCAATAGAATAAGCTTTAAATTTACTGTTCCAAAAAGGAAGCAAAAAGATGATGGGCTGTATCCAAATATAGTATATGTTGCACACAAAATATTTTTTTTGTGCTGTTTGTGATTTTTTTTATTTTAAACCTATATTTCACTCTTTGAATTTAAAATAAGTTACTATCCTGAAAGAATTATGTGCACTAAAACACAAAAAGCATTAGAAAGTTGTAATATAAATCAAATCTTGTAATAAAATATTTTCTAGACATCTTCAAAAATTCTTCCTTAGCTTAATGAATATTAAATTGACTTGTATGCAAAAGAACAGCATTTGTTATGATTCAGACAATGAAATATTTGCACCTTTTAATCTATTTGTATAGCTAATGTTGATGTTACTAACATAAAAGTAATTTTTTCTAGGTACAAAATATAGCATGTATAATTAATTATATTTGAATACAGCCCTTCATGCTTTTGCTTCATTTTGGAAACAACAGATTTCAAGCTTATTCTATCGATAATTTTCAAACTATTTTTTAGACTTTCACAAAAGTTGCTCTATATATCTCACAGAAAATCTTCACAGAAATATGACAGATACTAATTCTGTTCCCAAACCTTTAATTTTAGGATAATTCCTTATATATTTTTTCTAGTTATTTAGCAAAATGTCCAAAATCGCAAATGACCACATAGTGTAATTTGCATAAGACTCATGCATTTTTCTAATACCCTAATTTTCTGGTGAGTAAATCAATATCATAATTTTTTTTGTTGCGTTTGAAAAATTCTTTATGAGATTTTGCAAAACTGTTTTAAATATCAATATAGAAAAATTTTTTAACGTTTTATTTGAAAATATAACATTCTTTTGTTAGTATCTTAAAATCGTTTGCAGTCAGAAATCTATATTTTAGATCAATATTTATTACTTAAATTTTCATACATGATTTTAAAAGAATGTTTTCATCAGGCATGTCCAACCTTTCACTAACTAGGGGCGCATCTTGGCTCTTGGCACTCAATGAAGGGCGCCATTATTTACATGTCTGAAAACATGTGGCAATATTATCGCATAGTATTAGTATACACGACGTCTTAACATAATGCAAATTAATCATACAGTGGTACTCATATTAAATTTCAAGCTATACTTTTTTTTTAATAAGAAGTCTATATCAAAAATGTTTCTGGGTTAAGGTGCCAGAAACTTTATTCGCATCTATAATAACAAAAACAAATAAATGAATATAAAAATCAGAGATATTGTTAGGTTTCTTTTAGGATGTGAAAATACGGTTTGATTTATTTTGAAGGCGTGAATTAGTTTTATGAAATTTATAAAAATAGACAAGCATGATAGTGGTTTCAGAAGGATAGTCTGGAAGTGCTTTCATAGATGGAAATAATTTTGTGCTGTTTATAATATTTTCTAAGCAGAATTAAAAAAAAATTAAAACCCTCTAAAATTTAAAAAGTTAAGAAACAACAATTAAGCCCCTTTATCCTTCATATAAAACTGTCAATGGGCGTGTGACAACAGTAAAAAGAAAAAGGCTGAGCTTTCATGAACTTGTATCTTCAATAGTGATGGGGGCAGATGAAAACTTTTTTTCCCCCTAACGTTTTAAGTATTAAAAAGAACTATTTCCAACTACTAAGAAATTTAACTACTATAATTACACTACATAAAAATTTATAAAAAAGTATGATTAATTTTTGAAAGTATGTTTCTGGTTTTTAATGTAAAACGGCAAGCCAACAGCAGGCCTAATACAGGTTTTAAAAATATCTCTGATAAAATATTAATGATTTAAAAGAAAGCATTCTTTATAATGGAATTTTACTTCTAAAATGTATAATAGCAAGAAATCTTCAAAAGGGTGCCAAGAAAACGGTCAAAGGGCGCCATGGCGCCGCGTTGAACAGCCCTGTTTTCATCATTATATTTTTAATATTTATTTACATGTAATTAAGTCAAACATTTTTCATCTACATTATAAAGTATTTAAAATTACATTAGGGAACTTTTAGCAATACAATTTTTAGTTCGTATCAAATGTTTTCAATATCTTATTTAATTTCAATTTGATATTTAATTATAGCAAATTTTCCAATTTCTTTTACTTTAAAAGCGAACATTTATTTTAATAAATAATAATAGAACAAAAACCATTTTAAAAATTTGCTATTTTCTTCTTAAAATATGCTTTGGTTGTAAATCATTTCTTTCAATTTGTCGTATAATACAAAATCCCTTCCATGTCTTTCTGTTTGGGACATTAAAATTTGAGCGATAAATGGTTTTATATTGCAAACCCTTTTTGGGGCTTTTTTCACCTCCACCTATCTCATTCCTCCATGAGTACGTAATTTAATATGGAAAAGAATTCTTTCAATATTTTCTACACATGAATAAATAAAATTTTTCGGTTTTAATAAAAAATGACCACATACGAATATTAAAATATGGTCACAAAAGGCAAAATTTAACAAACCAACCTCCATATTAATTTGAATTTTGCGTAGCATTTTTTCTCATTTTCAAAGGAAGCAGATTTGTATAACCCCCAACCCCTCCGTTCTCCAGACTAATCACATGGTGGAATTATTTCACATCTGTAATAGAGATGAGTTCGGGCTCGTTTTATGAGCCAGGGCCCTCCTGAGCCTGACGATTTTAAGTCCAAGCACGAAAGATTTTTTGTCACCAAAGCCCGATATCAAAAATATATGAAGCAAAATTGTATGGTATTTAAAAAAAATGTTTCAAAAGTGATATCTCAATTATAAAAGCTTTACATAAATATAATTTTTAAGTGAAAATTCAAATTCAGTCTTATCAAAATCTGTATATATATAAAAAAAATATGTACTTCATACTTAAAAAGATTCTTATATTTTTTCCTCCTTTAACCATTCTGGCACACTGTCCCGGTCTGCGGTACCTAATTTTTATTTCAAACATGCAAACACCAATAACATTTTAGGCAGATTTTGCTTTTATGATAAATGCTAAAATTAAGGTTTTCAAAATATCTAAAAAATTGTTTTGTGAATTCCGGTGTCAGTCAATAATTTCTCATTTTACTAACAGATTTTGCATGTGCCAGAAAGGGTTAATAAACAAATTTGGTGGACATGTTTGTGTTTAATGAATAAATGCAACAAATTATAAAGAGCAAAATTACACGAGAAAAAGTGGCCAGTGAAAAATTGATTGTCTATCAGTGGCCAACTTCTGGCCACATTTTTACAAGGAGAGAATACAATTTACTTAGATTTCATGAAAGATTCTACTTTTTTAGGTTCCAATACATTTTATTAACATATTTATTTGGGCTATTCTGTTTTAAATTAATACTTATAGAAATTTTAACTGTTTAGTATTTTTAAATAAAAAAGTGGCCACTAGTTTAAACAAAGTGGCCATTTGAAAAACTAGTCTTACTGACCAGTGGCCGCTGATGAAATTTTCCAATTTTGCCCTATAAGGGGGGGAGGGGGGTGAAATAATAATTATTGTTATTTATTATGACGAAGATAATGAGGTTTATTGATATTGGACATCAGCCTAAAGGGTTAAATCCTTTCCATCAGACTGAAAATTATACCCATTTCTATGTCTGAATGTGAGTCATATTCAGCTGTATGAATGAATAACTTCATGATTGATGTGAGAAATTCTCCTTACTGAAAAAGCCAATTCACTTATATACATAAGCCATGTAGTCCTCCCTTAAAAGAATTTGTCCTGAACTATATGAGAAATCTTGGTTTTGATCAAGAAGATTAGCAGACGCGATAGTTTGTAGCAAATAAAATATAGAAAACACCTCTAATAGATTTTAAAACTTTTAGATGACTGTCATATATTAAGTAGACATTCCTTTTTTGAAATACAGTAAACTCCCTCAAATCCGCAGAGCTTGGGACCAGAGGTTTTGCAGATTTTAGAATTTTGTGGATTTCTGGTCATTGCTTTGTTTACATTTTTTAAAAAGTAATTTGAATGTAATTAATAATGAAATCAAAAGTATAATGAATGCTTACAATATGCTAAAATATTAAAATAAGTAATAAAGTAAAATAATTAAAATTTAGATAGTTGTTAAAATTATAAAAATACTAAAAGCAAAGGTCAAATTAATAATCAATAATGTACAATTAAATATTCATTATAAAGATGAAATGTGTTTTTCCTAAATTATTCAATGAAACTTCATTTATAAAGGTACATTACTGCTTCACATCAAGATCTTAAAATAAGGAAGCTTTATTTCAGGTTTAGCCAGACTTAATAACTAAAAAAGCTTGATAAATACATAAATATGTTTGATAAGATTGTGATTACTAATGATATCAGCAATATTTTTTTTTTTTTTTTCAGAAATAAATTATTCTTTCTTCAAGAAAAAACATGAATTCAATAACCTTAACAAAAACTACAAATTAAAAAATATATGGAATTGATATAAAAAAAAAAAAGTCAAATTTTGCACTTACATCTGAACTGAATGTTTCATTGTTTACATCCGTAAAATATGTGCAGATCTTAGAGAATTGCGGATTTTAGGAGTGCGGATTTGAGGGAGTCTACTGTAATTTTAATTTTGAAAATTCCATTGCATAGTTAGATAAAATATTCAATAATGTAGAGGGGTAAAAAACTCGTGTCTTTTTCAAGTAACAAGAGTAACCATACTTTAGATGACAACCTATAAAACTAATAAAGTTTATCATGTTTTTTATGCACAAATATAAAAAGTAGACATTCTTCTTTATTATTCAGCAAAAAATTCTGTGCATTTAAAAAAAAAAAAAAAAAAAAAAATGCATTTCTATAATAAAACACCACCAGAAATGTAACAAGAGTAACCTTGGAATTGCCCATCAGCAATGCAGGATTGGGTTTCTTCCGGAAGAAACCTATTTCTTTCAGGACAGTGGAAGAAACGAGAAAAAACTGGAAGAAATGGAAGAAACTACCAGAAACCAAAACAAATGCTCAAAGTTAAAGTATATTAATTATATAAAAGAATTAAAGTATAATTAGATGAAATCTAAATTGGAAAGTTTAATTATTAAAATTTTTTTTTGCAAAGATAAGTTATTTTTTAATAACAAACTTCAGATTTCATCGAACATTTTCATGTGATGGATTTTTATTACTCTAGAGGTTGAGGGATGTTTTTTTTTTTATAGATAAATTATATAAAATAATATTTATGTAAAAAGAGAGAAAAAAAAAACCTACAAATTGTTTATTTTTCATATAAAAATGTTATTTTCATATAATTTTTTTTAAACTGTGCAACACAGTAAATAAATAAATTTGTAATTATTTATTCTAACATCTAGCATGAATATCTCAATGCTGTGGTATTCTAAAATATCTATGGGTATGCCAAAATGCTTTTAAACTATCTTGAAATGTAGGACTTGAAGGGGGAAAAAAAAAAATCTTCATTTTTTGCATCTTTATCAAATTTAAGTTGAGAAACTAATTGCAGCATCCTACTGCTAAAAAACTTTTTTGCAATACTTAGCTGCATTGTATTGAAAAAAATTACATTTTTTTTTTTTTTTTTTTTTTAAATACTAGGATTGACCAATACAGATTTCTAAGGTCAAAACCAATTTTCAAAAAAATCAAAGTTTCAGCCAAAAATAAAAACATTCAAAAAAAAAAAAAAAAAAAAAAAATTAAGTAATTAAATTGTATGTTTTAAAGTAATTAATACATATATAAATATACATAAATGTAAATTAATTATATGTATAGTATTTATTAAATATGCCTCATTGTTAATTATCCCAAAACTTTATTTTCATATACAATAAAACATAATTCATCAATGACACAGGAAGTTTTTCTAATTACACAAATTTCATTTAATTAAAAAATATTTTAATTATAAGTATTCACATCTTGATTTTTCTTCTGTGATTTTTGAAAATGATCATTTATTATTCTAGAACTTTCTCAAAGAATATTTGAAACATTAATGCAGTTTAAGCTAAAAATTTTCTATAAGATGATTTCTAATTCATGACTGATAATTATAAAAACAAAGTTCATTGCAATACACTCATTAGAGCTGATACAGTTCAAATCAATGACTAATGTTGAAAATTTCCGAAGGAAAAAACAAGAATTTTGGAATACTGAGAGTTTCAGTCAAGCTGCATTTTCAGCCTCGTTTTTGAATGAAATCATATTTTTATCTCTGTTTAATACAGTAATATTAAGCTTTTAATATTACAGTAATTATTGTATATTACTTACATTAATAATATTGATATAAATTAAAAGCTTTTATTTAAATAGGTTTCATTCTACCATTGGCAAAGAATTCCAACTATTTACTACTAGTTTCAGAAATTTAAATAATTAACAAAATATGTTGGTTAAATTGAAATGAATAACATTTACCTAATTTTGTGTATTTCAATTTT
Source organism: Maratus speculifer (assembly GCA_964019185.1). NCBI lineage: Eukaryota > Metazoa > Arthropoda > Arachnida > Araneae > Salticidae > Maratus > Maratus speculifer. The sequence goes on along the minus strand of OZ025289.1, from coordinate 372,002,014 downwards.
GGATAAAATTTCTTTTCCTTTAGCCAATGGTTGAAGATCTTTAGACTAGCATTGTGTGTGACCTTGGCTAATAAAACTGATGTAATTGTTAATTTAGCATATATAGTAAATTAAATTTGTTTTGTTCCAATGGAATTAATTTATATAAGATTATAGGAAGTAGATATTTATTATAGCGTACAAAATTTAATGTATATGGTAAATTCTAGAAGAAAAACAGTTTCTTCCATTTCTTCCACTTGGAAGAAACCTATTTCTTCTGGCCGGTTTTTTCCATTGTGGAAGAAACTTGCCAACCCTGCAGCAATGTAATTGAATATTACCCAGGGCAACTTTAATACACTGTAACAGTTCAAAACATATCTTCAAGATTTCTTTTTAGATTAAAATTAGACAAGCTTTTGAATGTTTTATCTTTTTTTCAGAAATTTTAAGCAAAATGGGGCAATTTTTAAGGTAAACATCTAAAGGATCTGAAAAAGAATTCCATCTAGTATCCAAAGAATAACTAATTTGACTACAATTGCATGCAGTTTTTACATTTGGCTCTTGAGCCTGTTCTCGATATATTTCTATTTCCGCAAATGAAAATCAGATTATATTCTTTCTTCTAGTTTTAGACATTCTTTTATCACCTCAATATATATAAGTATCTCTCTTAATATTTTTAGTATTTTCTCTCTTAGTATTTTACAGTACAAAATAACTAATAACAGAATAAAATCGCAATGTAAAGACTACAGATGCAATGATTATTCGGCCATAACCGAATAATATTGTAAATTTTTTTTTTTTTTTTATTGGGGGGAAAGGGGGGTTCGAGACAATTTTTAAACCGAAGATATTCAAATATTTTTTTCAAAGTTAAATAATGCTTTAAAATATTAAATTTGCATATAAATGATAAAAATAATAATAATAATAATGTATTTTAATTCTGAAATACAGTAGACTCTCTCAAATCCACAAAAAAAAATTCCTAAAATCCACAACTCTCTAAAATCTGCACACAATTTACAGATGTAAACAATGAAACATTCAGTTCAGATGTAGGGACAAAAATTGACATTTTTATTTTTATATCAAATCTATATATATTTTAATTTGTAATTTTGATTAATATTACTGAATTCATGTGTTTTCATGAAGGAAGAATCAATTATTTTGGAAAAAAAATAAGATATTGCTGATATCACTGATAATTGACCACTAGCACGGGGCGGAGTTTCCAATGTTTCCCACAAGCGTTGCGGTATTTGATTGGCTTTTGGTGAACGCTTGTGGGATAAACAGAGAAGCTGATTAGCTGAAATCTGTTGTGACGTTCTTTGACGTCAGAAATGCTAGTGGTCCATTGCAATCTTTTTACATTTATGTAAATCAAATGTTTTTGGTTATTAAGTTTGGCTAAACCTGAAATAAAACTTCCTTATTTTATGATTCTGATGTGAATGTAATCTTTATAAAGCAAATTTCATATGAAAAATGTATCATCTTTATAATAAATATTTTATAATACATTACTGATTATTAACTTATTTTAATATTTTATTATATTGTAAGCCTTCACAATAGTTTCAATTTCATTGTTAATTGCATTCAAATAACTATTTAAAAAATGAAAACAAAGCAATAACCAGAAATCTGCAAAACTCTGGTCCCAAGATGTGCGGATTTGAGGGAGTCTACCGTATATAAATATTATGCATATAATACATACTATAATTTGATCTTTGTTAAAAATGAGTTCATTATTCGGCAGCCGAATAATTGGTATTCAGTTATTAGGCCAAATTATTATTCGTTGCATCACTAGTAAAAACCCTAATTTCAATGTAAGAAAAAAAAGCTTACTGAAACTAATAGCTACAGAACAGAGAAAATTCACATTAAATCAACCATTAACATACAGAACAAAGAGTGATGAAGGGTGAGAATGATTTATATTATGTCATCATTGATGTTTTGATATACGATGCTATCCTCAGTAAATCATAATCAAGCAATCTAAAGAGTAAAATTGCATTTTTGGATGGAATCTCTCATTTTGGTTAATTTTTAAAAATAAAAAGCTTAAAGAAAAACAAAATTTACCTTTTCTCCCCTCTACAGCTCATTTTAGAAAAATTAGTTTACTATGGAGATTTATAGCTAGTAAGAAATGTTAGATGGATTAAAAAGTATTGTCACTTTAAAAAATTATTAATTTGTCATTTTTTTTTTAAGCTTTGCTTGTAACTTCTGCAGAACTTGGATTCTGCATATTTTAATAATGTGTAAAATAAATGAAAACATAAAGGGAAAAGAGGATAAAGAAAACAAAAGAAAAAAAACCACTTTGTTTAAACCAAACAATCCTGATTTAAATAGTTTTAGTACATTACTTTATTCCATATATATATACAGTGAAACCTCTGAATAAAGGACACCCATGGGACCGGGACTTTTGTCCCTTAAATAGAGGTGCCCCTTATTCGGAGTTTTTACTTTTTCAAAAAATTAATAGCCATAAAAAAATAACATTAAAGGTGAAATTTAAATGTACCCGAAGACCATACATTACGTTAATCAGATGCAACAGGAATAGAGAATTAATAATTGAAATTTTTAGTCGATTGATTCATAAAAAGATTTGTAGAATTAATTATTTGCATTTTTTACATAAACATTTCATACATGCAAAAAGTGCAGTAACATTTAAAAGAATCTTACTTGAAGAAATCGACAAAATGTTATTCTTTTGCAGAATTCAATTTTTCACTACTAACCTTCCAAGTGCTCATTTATAGTACTTATAAATTTTAGTCCTTTATTATTAGCAATGTTTACGAAAAAAAAAGTATTCAACTTTACATATTTTAAAGAATCTGTAAAGTTCTTTATTTCACAATTTTTGCTTTCTTATGTTCATAGTCATCCTTACAATTTTCAGCATTACTTTCAATGGGGATAAACGCACTGATTATGGATAAATAATTGGGTCATATGCCTCTCTATTCAACATGATTGCCTGTCTGTTTGATAAGTTCACAAAAATCTGTATTTTCATTCTCATCTGAGACTAATTCATTAATATGAAAAGCAAAAAACAAATCTTTAATCCCCTTTTAAAGTGTCCCTTATTCAGAGGTAAATACATTACGCGTCCTATACCTAGGGACTGGGACCGGAACTTTTGTCCCTTAAATAGAGGTGTCCCTTATTCAGAATGTCCCTTATTTGGAGGTTTCCCTGTATTAGAATTTAATGAAATAATTCACGAACCATAATAGTAATTCATAGTTTTAGTTTATTACTTTATTTTATATATATATATTTTTTTTTCAGTATGTATTAGTATTAATTTAAAGAAATAATTCATGAACCTCTTCAATTTTCAAATGTTATATTTTTTAAATGCTCACTTTCGTGTCAAAGATTTTTTTTTTTTTCCTCATTTCATACAAATTCTATTCTGTGTCAACTATTATGCTTGGTAACAATGATGTTGGTATAATGGAAAAGTACTCATTTTTACCTTAAAAAAAACCCTTTAAAAATTAAAGATCATAAAATGTTCATTAAGATTAAAATACAGAATGCATATTCAGTACTTTTATATCTAAACACTGTAAAATATAAGTATAGTTACTTGTTGAGCTTATAACTTCTTCAGGCAAAGCAAAGTTCATCTATGATTTAGACAACATAAAAGAAAATATTTTACGCACCAAAGTATTTAAACTGAGGCTTTATGTACGCATTCAAGAAAAAGGTTAATGATTCATTTTCAAAACAAGAGAATTTTCTTAAATAATAATTGGTGAAATGAAAATGAATTCTCTTAAAATAGTAAATATTTTTAAGAAGTAATGCAATTAAAAAAAAGGAAAAGATAAAGAAAAATTTATATTGGCATATCGCCAAACATTTCTTTATAAGCAAATAAGTAATTGGTCATCATATAATAATTGGAAACAGAAAAATACCTCAAAAGAAACATAACGTTAACTTAATGATTAAATCTTGTGCGCTAGTTGCTGAAAGGACAATCACCAATTCAGATAAGTAAATAAATAAATTGAAACAAAAATATGTTGCTTTAAATATTTAAAAGGAAAAAAACTGTCTAGAAACCATCTTGTTTAATTATTTTTTTTTTTTTTCAATGTAATTTAGAGACATTTACGAAACTCGTGTTATTTTTGTTTACATATATCACAACATTGAACATTTCAATTGCATGTAAATATTTTAGTTTTAAATTAAAACGTACTTGTCTGACAAGAACGAAACGATGACGAAATTAAATAGCGATTGATAATTGAAAAGCTGATTTCCATACAATAAAGAGCACAGGCAGTACTTCTCTTCACACCACGCCAGCCAGCCGAAGGAGCAATCTCAGACAATCTTCAATCGTGTTACGACTTGCTTTTGAACCGGGATCACCGAAAACGATCAGCCGGCGCGGCAAACAGCTGGAAACAGTGTTTACTTCGGATTTGATTGGTTTTCAAACCTATCTTTGGTTGGCTGGTTGGTTTTTTAAGCTTTCGCTGTGCCAAAAAATGTGTGAACTGGCCCAGTCCTAATCGCTTTTTCTTTATCCGTAACTGATTCTCACGAAAAGTAAACAAACAAATTGTACATCTTATGTGATTAGAAAGAGTATATGATTAGAAAATAATTTCTGTTTAGGAAATTTCTTCAAATTATTTCCTAATATTAAGAAATCAAATGGATAGTATTTTTTACTAAATTGTTTTGTAATTAGGTTCTTAAAATTAGTAGTTCACAATGTGTAGTAAAATGCGCGTTCTTTTATTAAGTTGTGGTTCATTTAATCCCATCACTAATATGCACCTTAGATTATTTGGTGAGTATGAAATAAATAATAACTAAAAATAAATTCTTCATCAGTAATAGTATGAGCTACTTATGTCAGCGACATTTAATTAGCTTTATTTAACAAAATTCTACCCATAAAGTTAATAACGTTATGCGTATTACTAACATTGTTATTTTTCCTTTTTTAAAAAATGTTAATTTAGTTCTGAGAAATGTTTGATGATTTATTTTTCTTTTTAAATGAGGGCTATACATATCTAACGTTATCACCTTATGAGGGAGACTGGCATATGATATCGAAAGATATCGCTAGAAGGTGGGGGGGGGGGGGGGTTGTCTTTTGATAACGTTCTGATTTTTGATCCAACTTAAATTTTTTATTTGTAATTTCCACCTTACCTCAAAATTTTCACTTTTTATTTGAATAAAAAATGTATGCAAATAATAAATATCTGTATATCACTGAATAAAAAAATTGCAAAAATCAAAAAATTTAATTTAGGAGGGGCATGTCAAGCATTTTTAATGTATGATATTGTAAGGAGGGGAGGGGACCCCAAATTGCCGAAAAGTTGATGATGTTACATTTGGCCTCTAAGAACGAGAGTAGAATGAGATATTCACCCAGTGTAGGCGTCAATCTTAGACAAATATTCATAAGTTTTAATTTTGTAAAAGAGAGTTCTGTTGAAAAAACTGTTAAAGTAAAATTCTCAATGCAATGACAATATTCAGCACAATTTCCTGAGCAAATATTTCAAGGTTTCCAATATAGAATTTATATCACTTGGAACATCATCAGTTACCTAAGAAAATTGGGTGCGAATGTACTTTACTCTCCTTCTTGGCGCGATTTTTAAAAATCGCCAAATTGGTGCGTTTTTGCGTCTTGTCTCCCGGAGCTTCTTTCTCCGAGGCCCGCCACACACTACAGAGACATATGTCAAAAATCGTGCAATATGATGCAATCAAACCGGTTTTTTCTTTCTTATCACTGTGAAATTGTCCATGTCGTACGTTTTTTCGTTCAATGTTTGGCCTGCCACAGACCTGTCATACATTGAGCGAAAAAACATGACACACTGTTAAAAATTTGAAACTTTTGCTGCATCGGCACTCCACCGCTATTATAGAATATCTCTATTTTGACCAATGAGAATACTCCATAATACAGTGAAGTAATCGTTTTCTATAAAACGGGGGAGTGTCGATGTCGCAAAAGTTTCAAATTTTTAATAGTACACATGCGACAATTTCACACTCATAACAAAGAAAAAACCGGTTTGACTGCGTCATATTTCACAGATTTTTGACGCACGTCTCCTTAGTTTGTGGCGGGCCTTTCACTGGTGTGTGGCGAGCCCAAGAGACAAAGCACATAAAATACAAATCTAAAGACAAAAAAAAAAGAGAATTTTTACTTACCCGGAGCCGCTGTTTTGCTCCGGATTGACTGGTCAATCATATACTTCTTTCCGCAAACTTTCAACAGCGTAAAGTATCCATTTGAATACTTTACTTCCTCATTCAAACAATCAACAACATTCTTTCTGTAATCAACAACTTCCATAGTAGTTACTGAACGGTATCTCACTAAATATAAAAAGAGGAAAATGCAAAAAATTAAACTCACTCGCTGAATGCAAAGCACAACTCCCAAAAACAATGCTACACGAAGCAATTTCTAAGCTGGAATAACAATACTCAAAAATTTAAAACCTCTCTTTCAACACAAAAAGAAGCGTCCAATCAGAAACGGCTTAGAAATAGCTCTCTTTTAAGTTCTCATCTTTCGTCCAATCAGAAAACATTCAACAAAAAGAAGTGTCCAATCAGAAACGGCTTAGAAATCAGTACATTATGTAAACCAAAGCATTCCTTAGGGTTGCCATATTGAAGATCCGAGTGGAGAAAATGAAAATGCATGGTTGCCATGTCGAAACATTTATCGCTAAAAAAAAAAGTCGCCTTGGCGAAGGAGAGTAAAGTACATTTCACCTGAAAATTGATTTAAAACTTTCTGTGAAGTGATTATGATAGGCTGGATGCTCATGTTTTAGCAATTTAGAAAAAAGTTTAAACAGAAATTTTATAATTTTTTGACCGATATAAATATATTAAATCATGAAAACAGTATTCTTTAATAAATTTAATTACTTTTCTGTTTATTATAATAACTTTGTATGGAATATTTTAGAATGTGAATAATAACTTAAGTAATTTCTTTCAAGTTGTACTAGTTTTGGCTATCATGTTATTACTAGTTTGGCTATCATGTAGTTAACAAATATTTTAATTGATAATAAGTAAAAGTAAAGCATTTGTTATGCAACATCTATTGTAATGCTTTGCAGTATTAAGAGAATTTATTTTTTTATGAATTGATAAAAAATCAAATAAAATATACTTAAGTTGAATTTAATTGCTAATTTAAATTAAAAAACAAGAAATATATTTGATTCATAAGAGAGATAAGAGTGCCTATACGACACCAGGGCCAGACTCATACATCATCAATCTGTGCCCGACACAAAAAAAAAAAAAAAAAAAAAAAAAAATCAAAGGACACAAAATTCCAAAAAATAGAGAGGGCGAAATAGAATGAAAGAAATTTACTAAATCTTTCAGTAATTGTTGCATCTGAGTAGAGTAGTTTTTCAAAACTAAAAAGACTACTTGTAAACAACATCATCTTAAACAGGCGTTGGTGTTGTTTATGATGATCGATTATCTGCACGAGAGATATACCTTAGGATCTTAGAAAGATTCTTACGAGTAAGGATCTTAGAAAGATTCTCACAGAAGTCATTCCTCTCCTTTTCGAGCCCATATCCCTCAAGTAGATAATTGGCTGTTCACAAACAGACAACACTAGCACTTAGATCTACTACATAAGATTCAGCATTATTAGAGAAAACTGGTGCTGATTCTGCAAACTTGTGATGCAAGGTAGAATGAGATAGTACTCCAAAACATAGCTATCTTGTAGTGCTGAAAAACATTTTGAAAGGTCTTATTTTACTTCCTAAAGCTTAGAGCAGTGTTCAATTTAGACAATTTTTTAAAAGCAGAAAATTGTCTTTTTTAAACTTGTTAAAATGAATCCTGTTTGTAGTAAAGATTTTTACAATATTTATATAGTATTTCTAAATCCATGTGCCTGAAATCTTACGAAAATTATGCAATTTCTTCATTCTTTTTGAAAAAATCAGTAAATTATGCTGTAATTTTATTGAATTTCTTAATAAGTCATAAAATATTTCTAAATATATTGCTAAAATTTGTGCTATAATTAATCGATACTTATGTATTAACGCCACCGCAGCAAACTTGCGCTAATAAAGAGCAATCTTGTTGTTCACACGTGCACAAAAATAATGGTGTTAAAAACTTTGCAAAAAATGCACTAAAACACTAAAATGGCATCAAAAATCAGCAAAAAACAAAGCAACAAGGAAATTGAAAGATAACTGCGGTGGCGTTAATACGTAAGTACCAATTAATCCTGTGGCCAAAAGTGTAACATAATATTTTATTGTTCTCTTTTTCTCCATTCTATGGCCATAACTGGTACACATTGCAAAGCACCAGCAAAGCATTAAAGCACCAGTTTTGGCTACCTCTCTTTAAGCTGTTAAAATCAGGGTTGTTTGGTTTAAACCAAGTTGGTTTAAACCGTGGTTAAAACCATGGTTTAAACCAATTGTTTTTTTAAAAAAAACCATGCTGGTTTTTTTTATTCTTTTACCCAAATGTTTTATTTTACACATTATTGAAAAATGCAAAATCCAAATTATGAAGAAGCTACAAGCAAAGCTGTAGAAAAATGATGAATTAATAAGTTTCTAAAAGGACAAAAAATTTTAATCAACTCAACTTTTCTTGTAAGCTGTAAATCTATATGGCAGAATAACTATTTTTTCTAAAATTAGCTGGTTAGAAAAAACTAATCAGTTTTCTTTCTTTCTTTTTCTTTTTTAAGGCCTATATGTATATATAGCCATTATTTGTAAAACATATATATATAAGCCAGAAGGGCAGACTCGGGTTAAAAATGCACTTTTATTATTTAAATGGCTTGATTAGTTAAGATTTACTAAGGATTTCATCATTTCAGAAATTCTTTTTGTTATGTATGCTATTGAATAATTGGCAATGAGCTTTTTATTTGCTTTGTGATTAGTGATTTTAACAAGCCTTTGTTTTTCTTGCATTCTTACATTGGGATTGGGTTTTTTTGCATTATAATTTTATTCTTTTGCCAGCTAGGTTGGCACAGTTCAAACCAAGTGGTTTTTTAGAACAAATCTAATATAATATTTTCTGAGTCACCATAAGACATAGTGAGTCTAGTCAAGGTCATGTTAGTATACATGTAGAATGCATATTTCATGCACTGATGAACATATCTGAAACTCTACAGAAAACACTTAAATCATGTAAATTTAGCAAAAATAAAATAGATGAAAAATATGCAATATTTAGATTTAAAAAATATTTTTCTTTGAGAAATGCAAATGTACAGATAATGACATAAATGATCTTTAAAATTTCAGTCAAGCTCTAAAAGAAATTTTTCTTGATTGGAGGGATTATTTTTTAAGAATAAAAAAAAAACTCAAGATATGAAGTCGAATAAGAAGACATTGAAAAATTAGGCACTAGTAAAGCAACTTAACTTTCTATCCTCATTGCTGGATTTAGATAATATTGATATTGGTTAGAATAAGGTTACTTTGATTATAGATGATTGACAAATATAGAAAGCTAATATATGACTGCTGTGGTGTTTAGTAAGCACATGATAGATGAATGCAATTAACTTTGTAAAATTTTTACAGCACTTCATAAAGAATGTAAAATATAATCAAAACAGTAAATATTAATCTTTAATGGATAATCATGATAGCCATATAAACATTGACAGTTCAAATTATGCCCCCCCCCCTCCTCCAAAAAATGGAATAATTTTGTTAACAATATCACCTCATACTTCTCACCTATTGCAGCCCTGTAACATATAGTATATGGACCACTTAAAAGTTATTTTAATGTGGCTATTCGAGACTGGATCATCCAACTTAACAAACAATTATTTAATTGCTGAATTGATTGAAATTATTTATCTTAAAGTCATGGTGCCAACTACATAATACATTGATTTAAAATTACTAGCATATATCCCTTAAACAAGAATATTTTTTCTGAAGAGGATTTTCTATCATCTTTCATCACAGATCAACCTTTAGCTCCAATGAAAAGTTTAATACAATAACAGTTAACCAAACATAATGACGCTAGTAGAAATACAACCCTTTCCTAAAGTTTCATTACTCAAAATGAGATAATCTAAAGAAAGGGAAAAAAAGATCTTTAAAATTTTTGACAAGCACACCAACTGAAAGACAGATTGAAGAAGAAATACAAGAGTACCAAATGAATTAAAAACAGGTATCAAGAGAAACTCATTTTATCTCAGGAAAGAAAAGTAAAATCACTAAAAATGAAAACCCAGAACCTTCAGAAAGTGAAAGCAGTTATAGAGCCTATGTCTATTATCCATTTTATAGTAAGATTCACTTAATGAACATTCTGATAAAATCATTGAAGATCCACAAAATTTGTAGATTAATGAAAAGGACTTTGTCAATGAGTGATTTCTAGAAATGAAATAATGAGTCTTTTCATAGAGAAAACTGAAAAGAAAATTTCCTCATCTGAATGCTAAATCAGTTTTCTAAAAGAGATTTTATTTCAGACCAATTTATTTATGTTGTGGACACTGACGACACATTGTGAAAAAAAAACTTAAACCATTCATGCTTGGTGGAATTTTATGAACTGCAACAATTTTAACTTTTGCATTTGATTTTTCAAGCATTGAAAATGTTTTTTACTATCAATTTCCACAATAACAATCATTCATATGGAAAACAGAAATTTTAATAAAAAAAATTTTTTTTTTTTTAGTATTAGTGAAAAATAAATTTGATTTCTACTACTTAATTTGAATCAATTTAATGCAGCTGTTTCAAGGATCAAGTCTCCCAACTATTTGGGAGACTTGATCCCTTTTTTGCTTTTTAGAAAATTATTTATTTTTATTTTAAAAAAGGTTTTTCAAAAAAAAAAAAAAAAAAAAAAAATACGACAACATGAAAGACACACAAGTCATTAATAATAACTGAAAATATTTTGTTTTTTCTAAGATAAAAATAAAAAACTGAAAAAGGGATCAAGTCTTTCTTACTTACATGATAATTATTACTTTCTTAGTTAACAAGTTGGGTTCCTTATAATAAAAAGCCATCTCTGCATGTAATATTTATTATAGTTTCCATGTATAATAAAAAATGTATTATTTTTATATTAAAGAATTAGCCAGGGATTATCTTCATGACACTGGTTTATACCATGTGGTAGGTGGTATTATCTCTCCTGTCAATGATGCATATGGTAAAAAAGAACTGGCACCTGCAAAGCATCGATGTGAAATGGTCGATTTAGCTTTACAGTCTTCTGATTGGATCAAGTGAGTTCATTTTGTTTTCGTATATTATGTGCTATGATAATTATTGCATTTTGACTTAAAAATTAAAAATCAACACTTTTGAGAAAAATTTACTTAAACTGTATTTTTAACAATTGTAAAATTTACTGGATATCAGCAATTTCAATAAAAATATTCAGTAATTTTATATTGTTATTGTATTTCATTTGTTTTGGAATGTAATTAGCACCAATAGTAATGTAATTATAGAAGGAACAGATTGCTCTTTATTTAGTCATAAAATGTGAACAGATATACAGTATGGAACCATTTATCCGAAAACCAGTTATCTGGAATGATATTTCAAATAGACTGATGTTTGAATCATTTTAGAAAAAAGTACCATACACTGCCAGTTTGACATATACATTGCTTGAAACAGTTATATAGTTTAATAAAAGCATCTAGTATTTGAAATAGAAGCATATATACTGATATTATAGATGTTTTTATTTTTATGCAGAGAAAACAGAAAAAATTCTGTTCCCAAGAAATTCCCATAAATTACCTTCTTTCAAACTCTAACATTTAACCTTACTTGCATCTGATTCTTAGTTCAAGTAATCCAAAAACTAATTTAAAATTAGAAGTAATGCCACAACCACATATATTGCATAAAACTTATCAAATGAATGCTGCTTTTAATGATGTACCAGTTAACCGTAAAAAACAGTTATCTGGAATACATATGACCCCAACCATTCCGGATAAATGGTTCTGTACTGTAGTATGTAGATATACAACAATAATAAACAGGGTTGTTTGGTTTAAACCAATGGTTTTTTGAAAAAAACCATGCTGGTTTTTTTCATCTGGTTTTTTTATGCTTTACTTACACATTGAAAAATGCAAAATCCAAGTTATGCAGGAGCTACAAGCTAGGTTGTAGAAAAATGATGAATTGATAAATTTCTAAAATGACAAATATTTATAATCAACCCAGCTTTTCATATAAACTATAAGTCTACATGGCAGAATAACCAATTTTTTAAAAATTAGCTGGTTAGAAAAAAAATAATTTTATTTCCACCTTTTTTTAAAGGTTTAAATAAATAAATATATATATATATAACATTAATTGTAAAACAGTCATAGCCAGAAGGGCAAACTTGAGTTAAAAATGCACTTTTATTATTTAAATTGCTTGATTAGTTAAGATTTACTAAGGATTTGATCATTGCTCAAAGCCTCGAATATAAACATTCTTAAGTAATTTTCTCCATTGGTTTCTTTTTGTTATGTATGCAAATAAATAATTGGCAGATTTTTGCTCTGTGTTTATTGGGTTAAGCCTTTTTTTTTTTTTTTCATTCTTACATTGGGAATGGGGATTTTGCATTATGATTTATTCTATTACTTATTGGGTTGCCATAATTTAAACCAATTGGTTTTTTAGAACAAATCTATATAATATTTTCTCATTTTTGTAATTTAAGTGTACTAAATTATTGCATGCGAGTAATTTCTATTTTTAAGTCATCTCAGCAGTTACCATGAGACATAGTGAGTCTAGTCTAGGCCATGTTAGTATACATGTAGAATGCAAATTTCATGCAATGATGAACATATCTGAAGCTACAAAGAAATTAAATTATGTTATGTTGGAAAAGACAAAATGAATTAAAAATATGTAATACTAGCTGTTACCTGTGACTTTGTTCACATAACATTTAAAAAATAATTAACTGATCAATCAAGCAAAAGAATTCGTTGATTAAAAGCACATGTAATTAACTTTTTATCACGATTTAAAGTAAAAAACTTCTGATGATCCCATTTGCCGATTTTTTTTCTTTCTCTCTTTTTTTTTTTTTTTTTTTTGCTGGTTGAATTTTTTTTTCAGCAATTTATACTAATAGATAGAAACATTCTTGATTACTTTTGTTCTCCCCTGTGCTTTACTTTGTACCTTTAATACACAACAGTATTTTTCTAAAATTTAGTTCAAACAAAAATATTCCTTAGTACTACCTAAATTACATTTTCAGAAATGTAATCCGAAGACAACCATGTATCCATTTCTTTGCGTGACCCTGTATTTTATCTATAAACTACAAACATTTCTTAGTTTACTGAATGCAGTTCAAAATAAAATGCATATTTTATTTTAAAACCACCTTCAAGTAAAGTACGCTCATATTCAGTAATCTTTCTGAGATCTTTTGTGTAACCCTGTATATCTAAATTGTGCAACTATTAGCATTTATACACATCATTTAATATGCATACATTTAATGAAACTTAGGACATATCATAATTCAAGAAGCATTTCATTAATGCAACAGTCATCATATACAGTAAGTACTATGGATAGAATATATACTATTTGAAATCTTTTGTGTGTCTCTTAGAGGTCTGCATGAGCCCATGCTTGGCCCGTACCCGGCCCGGCAATCGTTTCGAATTTTCTCACGGGCCAGGCCGGGCGGGCAGATTTAGAATAGTTTTTTCAACGGGCCGGGCCGACAAACAACATAAACGGGCCGGGCCGGCAAAAAAATTTAACGGGCCAGATGGGCCGGGCCGATAAAAAAAATGTTCGAGCCTGCCGGCCCGTTCTGAAGATTTACGCAGAAACGATAAAATATGAGCTATTTTCAACGAAAATGGTTTTAACGAGAATAAGTATAAATGTGGCCATACTAGTTTGACAGCATCAATATAAAAATGCACAGTGTATTGGCATCGGAGAATTATATTATGTATAACCCGTTTTAATATTTTTTTAGCTGATTCATGCCGGTCCGAAATCACGCATTATTTTTCTACATATAGACTGGCCGGGCCGGTACTAGACTTAATTATTGGCAGAAAACATGATTTGTAAAATTATTAACAGCGATAAAGAACTTATGCTAGCTTAGTCTTCAGATATATGCTTCTTGATGATTTTTAAATTAATTTCTCAATAATGCGAAAGTTTGACACATTTTCTGATTAATTTTAAATTGTAAAAGTATAAAAGTTATAAGCCTAACTATTGAAGGGTTTTGGAATCGAATAGCGTTTTTCATTTTTGGTATTGGCGCAGCATATCCCTGAAGGGATTTTGCGCCATTAAACCCTATACAACCAATCATTTTTGGTAAATAAAATACTTGTATAACCTTGTTGAGATATAATAGTTTCTCAAATGATTGCAGGTTTTTCTTCCTTCCCTTGCTATTGCTTCTTGAAATTCTATTCAAAACGCTAATTATGACAGTATTTTATTTGTTTGCAGTGTTCTTAAATTGCTTGTATCAAAAAATGGATAACGCCATTCGATTATATAGTTTCTGAATAAAGATATCTGCTAATCTTATGCGTTTCTGAGGGGAAAAAAATGAATTTAGAAATGTATCAGAAAGGAGCTTCTTTGAATTTAAGAATGAATTTAGATTTGAAATCTATAGTAAAATGATATAGAAATATATTTATAAATTTTCTTTTATTAAACAGTTTCAAAATTAACCATGTTTTTAGCTTTCTTTCTTTTTTCTTTTATTCTAAGTCATATTAATTTTTTAATGAATCTTTATTCGAATGTTGAAAGCCTAAGAATCTAAGTAATCATTAATGTTGTTAACGTGTATTTGCTGTAAAATATACTGTAAAATCATTCCATAGATATGTATGCAGTATTCTTTAAAGGAATCTTAGTTATATGATAAAAATCTGAATTTTTTAGAAATCGTAGAAATAGTAACAGGCCGGGCCTGTTTTCGCTGATTTTCGTATGGGCCCGGCCGGGCCGAACTTTTGAGTTTTACAATGGGCCGGGCTGAAATAACTTTCCTACGGGCCGGGCCCGGGCCTGGAAATTCCGGTCCGTGCAGACCTCTAGTGTCTCTGTAAATGGTATGCACGAAATAACTCACATTAGGCCTCTCCAGCGTTTATCAATTTGGTTATACATGAAATCGTTTACCATAATTAAAATATGCCGCAAACTGCTCCTCCCTTTATTATTATGCAATGGAATTCTTCTGTGTGGCCCTGTAAGTGAATAATAAGTGTCCTTTTCACTGCATACTTTACAAAATGCCTATTTTACTGCACTTTGTAGATGCATATAAATTTGAATATGTTTCACAGGGTGTAACATTGTTAAAATTCAGTTGAAAAGATTTTTTCCTATAATGCTGTAATATAAGGAGTAGGGTGGAGCGAAAAAAATTTTTTTTTGAAAATCAAAAACGGGTAGATGCCAAAAGTTGCCTTTATACTAGTACATCAACTGTGTGAAATTTTACCGCTGAAAAAAAATGGCTTGAGTCTGCGCTTTTGCTCCAAAAATCGAAATTTTGGGTAAAATTTGTCATTTTTTGACATTTTTTCAAAAAAATTGAAAAAATCCTACAGAGCTGGTTAGTATTTAAAAGTGTTGCTTAGACCTTTATATTTATCTGCTTAACATATTTAAACTATAAAACGATATGTTTATTCCCTATAGCTGGAGCAAAACAGACAACTTTTAGTAAGAAAACAGTATTACCACTCTATTGGGTCATACAACGAATTGTTGTTTTTAATACAGCTCTTGTTTTCAAAACTACCTTGGACATGCGTCGTGGAGGTGGCTATATTTCCTATACCACCCGGCGCAACTATTCGATCATCTTAGTACAGTGTTTTATTTATACATTGATTTGTGATTTTCTTTATAAGAATTTGGCATGTTTTCGATGCTTCCACCTTGTTTATCTGTTCTTTGCATCCACATGCTGCTGTAATTATCTTCATGTATATTTTTACAGTTTATACAAAAAAATGACAAGCAGAGTAATGTACGGGAATATTATTAAAGAGATCTATTCGGCCATCTATTATATTTATCAAACTTACATTCAGTTGATGAATAGTGATTGGAAGTTCTGTTACCACAACATTTTTTCAGTGAATTGTATTTTTTTTACGTAATGATTTGCTTCAAAGATGATTTCAGATATTTCAACTATAAGTATGCCAAATATAAAAATTTAAACGGGCCGGGCCCGGGCCTGGAAATTCCGGCCCGTGCAGACCTCTATGCTAGAGTGTCGTTATTTTGTTTGATATGGTAACGCGGATGTTGTTGTTTATTTATTAATAAATTGGGTACTACTTAGTATCCCGTCGACCAATTTCGCCAAATTATACAAATCGCTAAACTAATAGCCAAATTTTGTTTATTTACATAATTTTTAACTTAAATAACGAAAGAACAAATAAATTAGTAAAACATTAATAAAAATACAAATAAAAAGTCTAAATAAAAATCACTTGATGACGTTTTAAACATGCATTTCGTGACAAATATCATTGAATGTGACATTCACGGTCAACCATTATTGGCATTTAATATTGTCATTTGGCGATAGTTTTTTTGGTCGACGGGGTAACCTAGACGGGGTGTTCTATAGTTATTAAATAAACTTCTTTTATTTATTGTTATTCCCTCTTTAAAAATATATATGTAACTGATATTCTAAAGCGATTTTTCGTGAAACTGGCGGCAGAAAAACAACGCGGCAATGCGGTTCCTATATGACATTTGTGCCGCCCTTTTTTTTTTTTTACATAGAAACAGAAGTAATTTATACGAAAACAAAATAAAAAGTTCATCAGGTTTTTTTTCAGAACTATTTATATATTTTGGCCTTATTAGTTAGAATAGCATCAAGCTTTGGCAAATGGATGAGTATTAATCTGACCCTCATAACATTAGTAATAATTGATCTAGAATCACCTAACGTACCTTAAAAAAAAGCTGACACATTCTCACATCCGAATCATCTGGGAGTGCACCGCTCTTGTGTCGCGCCAAACCGGATATATTACCGGTACGTCCTTCCCTTACGTCACAAAGGCTCAAATATATGTTTATAAAAATTTACAACCATACTTTTATGCTGAAAAATCTGCTAAATGGTCTTTCTGCGCCAATTTGTATTTATTCGCCAAACGCACCAACAGAAAAGAAATAATGAACACTTTCTTCCCTTAAATGTTGCCCTGATCTCTTAAATTTGTTGATTTCGTTATGTGGACCTTCAGATTTAGTAAGATGCACAAGTAAATAAAATTATGAATAAAGAATCATATTACAATGCTTAGCATAAATTTAAAAGAGATAGTGAATATGATACATGAAAATAACAACAAATAAGTATTTTTTTTTCACGTGATTTATCTAATCTATTTATTTATGTTACATACATAGCACTTTTTATGTTCATTTAAACTTACGTGCAACAATTACAAGAAGAAACAAATATATATATAAGAAAAAGACTATGTTCAGCTGGAATTTCAGACAAAAATTCGATTTTCTCAGCAACCGTCAAACATACAAAGATGAAAAAAAAAACTGTTTTAAGTTTTACTATGAGGATTAAAATAAACCAAAAATGAAGTTAATCCATCCACGGAAACGTTAGCTAGACTTAGTTGAATTTTTTGCCTTCATTTTTTCATTTAAAATTAAATAAAAAACTATTGGAAGCTGCAGTAATTTTTTGAATACTATCATTTTATTCGTCTCGTCGAGTTCTATCTTTAAAAAAAAAATTCATTGCCGTATCTCAACTGGTTCGCCAGAAATTTTAGAAAGTTATTTGCACTTTCTATTCCTTAAACATATTATACCAAATGCTACCGCTTTTGCTATGATAAGGATTTAGAAAAAAAAAATGTTTTCCTTTGAGAAATGCAGATTTACTGTTATTAACATAAAATGACCTTTAAAATTTCAATCTAACTTTAAAAGAAAATTTTCTTGATTGAGGGGATTATCTTTAAAAGAAAAAAAAAATAATAATAATAAAAGCTCAAGATATAAAGTCAAATAAGAAGACATTGAAAAATTTACTGCTGAGGAAGCACCTGTTTACATTTAATTAAAATATGCAACAAGATATATTTAAATCTTCTGTTGCATAACCAACTTAGATCAGCTGAGAAAATTGGGGAGAAAGGGACAAGGCAAGGTTTGCTTGAGACATAATAGAAAGAAAGTCTCATAAAAATGCCTAAAAAGAAGTAATTTTTTGTTTAGACATTTAAAAGTACTAAACGTTAAAATATAGCGTGTAGTCTGATGGCTATTTAAATGCTTTAGTCGAAGACAGTATTTATAAAACTGCTTTATATTTTAAGATCAATGTTTTCAAAATTTTAAAAAGCTATTAAATAGGTATTTTTGTTTATTTTAAGAATTTTGTTTGTTGTCTTTTTTTTTTTTTTTTCCCTTTTAACCTGGTAGTTTCAGAGGAGAAATGTCAAATAGCAATACACAATACTTCTTAAAGTGTGTAGACTCTACTGCTAAATTCAAATCATTCCGAAAATTCTATATAAAAAGCTTTATTTTCAATAAAACATAATTCATGTAGTCTTCTAACAGAAAAATCAGACATCTCATATAATAAATATTTCAAAGAAATTATTTTGAATAGCCTTGTGAAAATAATATATATGAAGCTGCATCATATTTATATTCTCCATCATTTATAGTGCTAATAATTAAAAAATTGTATTTTAGGATTTTCAAGGTGTCAATGTTTCATTATGTAAAACATTTTATTTAAGAAAAAAAACAAAAAAAAAGACATAGCTTTTTCAAAAAATGTTTAATATTTAAATGATTTCCATTTTCTACATAACTAATTGTATATTAAATTATTACATTGATTAAAATTACTTTTAAATCAAGTTATTACTTATGTATTCAAAAACATTTATTTCTATCGATAAATATGCATGTATATGTAATAGGAAATCATATTTTTTTAAAAAAACCCGGTTTAAACCAAAAAAAAAAAAAACCCCATGGTTTTTGTTTTTTACCAACCCTGATAATAAATAACAGATAATATAACACATAAAATGTTCATAAAAATTAAATACAATTATGAAATTATGAACCCCTCCCAAAAAAAAAATAATAAATAATAAAATAAATGAAAATAAATAAATTTTGAACTATTAAACCATACCACACTCCTTTAAGATATTTATTTGTCACAGTTTTTAGCATTACATCATTATTGTTTATTTTGAAGGTAAGGTAATGCAAACTTAAAAAAAAAAAAATAAATAAATAAAATAGTTAAAATTTAATAATCTTGAAATAAGTTTTTCCCATTCCATTCTGTCGATGTAAAGGTCCAGATCTTTTTAATTTGTTTTTCAACATGTGGGAGAGATCTGCGAAACAGCTGCTTACTTATTAAAAAAAAAAAAAAAAAAAAAAAAAAAAAAAAAAAAACTTATTAACTTGCAATTTAAATAAAAATTCAATATATGTACTGCATGCTAGTACTGTATTTGAAGTTAAACATGATACAATGCATCTTAAAAGTATGTGGATAGGCGATTTTTTTAAATAACAATTTAAAAAAATTAAGTCATAATCATGAAAACAATAATAAGCTTATGGATCATAATACAAGTTTATAAATTTTTTGTGAAAAAAAATAAATGTCAAAATAATCTGTTCCAAAAATATGTGGACTAAATTTTGAAAAGTGTAAAGGTCTCAGATCTTTTTCATTTATTTTTCAACACGTGAGAGAGATCTTATTTATGGCTTCAGATGAACATTGTGAAAGTAAACTCACGCATTTCAACAGACTTCATAACAGCAGGAACAGTCAGCGTTGCATAAAGTTGACACCAGTAAAAGGTCAGAAAAACACAATTAAAATATATAAAAAACATTTATACTATTAGAGATTCAAATAAATTAAAACTCCATAAACAACGGCATCTTTCGTGCATTCAAGCGTCGTGAAAACATCGCTTCCTTCATACAATAAAGGAAACGGAGAAAGGGAAACTGTTTTAACATAGCAAAGCATATATACTCTGTTCAAATCGGCATGTGCTAAAGCAATCCTTACGGGAGCCAATGAGCGGCCGATAACGTTTTTGATATGCAAATATCAAAAATGATAAATTGATTAAGTTTGATTAAAAAGAGATGTATGCTGCCATCTAGCGGGAAAAAGAGTACTGATTGATTAAATTAATCCTATCGCTTGACGTCATGTGAAAGCAAAATACGCGAGTGAAATATGGCAAAAGTAACGAAGTTTATTTTAGATAAAAAGGTAATTTAAAGTTATTTAACAAGTGGAATTAAATTAGAAAAGGTAAGTAATTATTATATCTAAGTAATTTAATAAAAATAAAAGTGAATTTTGAATGCTGTTGTAATAAATATTATGTAAACAAAGGAAATAGGAAACTAATAATTTAGGCTGAAATGAAGCATGTAAAAAGTAAGTTTATGGAGGCAATGAGAACAGGTCTGATGTTCTCATCATGATATAAAGACTAAATGCTCAATCTAGGATCGACACAGCTCATATGCTGTGGTGATTTTAAGGGGCAGGGGGAGGGGGCGAAGTCCTCCATTTTGGGCTAATTGTCCCCCCCCCCCTTGGAATAATAAAGGATTTACAAAGTGACGTTATGCATCCTCAAGAGAAATAACTTGGGGCGAAGCTCAAACCCGTTACGGCCAGGCACATGTCGCGCCAGTTTAAGTCCACGAGACTCGGACTGGGTAAGGTTTTCTCTCATTTTGAATCGGGTCGTGTCCTGATCTTGCTTTTTTTGCAGATTCAGGTGGTGACAGGCTGAGCTTGGTCTGGATTTCATTTTTCCTAGAAGTTTGCATTGAACAAAATTTCCCAGTTGTGATTCGGCCCGGAGTAAAGGTAAATATTCGGTCCGTCTTTGATCTAGATAGTATGATAAACATTACTGGCTCGATCGCGACCCGTGCACTCCTCTAAATTCTTTCCCACTAGCCCAAGTTAGGTTGAAAAGACGAGAAAAGCGAATTTCATCAAAAAGTTGTTAATAAGGACGAACTTCATTAAAGAAAAGCGAATTTCGTAGGAAGGTTGCGAAAGAAACATGTATTTCATCAAAAGAGAGAAAACACTAATTTCTTCAAATGATCGTGTAACAGACACACATTATGTCTGAAGATTGTGAAAAAGAATGCACATTTTATCAAAGGACTCACCCCAATCAAAATTGGGTCAATCCGAACCCTTCTCCCAAAAGTAAAAACCAAATCCTAAACTGCCCAAAATCAGAATTGTAAGTCAAACTGCCCCAAATGCACTAATCACAGCTAAAAAGTAAAAGTCAACCAGACCAATAACGAAATGTAGTCAAGCCCGTAGCCAGGATTTCCTTTCGGGAGGGGCTCAATCTTGGATCTTTTTTTTTTCATCTGACAGCAGTAATGAATATAATTTAAAGTGTAGATAAAAAAATAAACAAGGCTTAACCTGCGATATAAATACTACATAATATACTTGTTGTCCATTCCAAAAATTGTTATTTTTTCAATATCTATTACAATTTTTGTTTTGAAGAGTTCGTTCCGTACCTGTTCGAAAACCGAAAATGTATTTAAAGGAAAAAAATGCAAAGAAAATAAAAAAAACACAAACTAACAGTTTTTGCGATGAACTTCATGTATCTTTATGATAAATACAAAAAAATATTGAAATGCAAGCAAGTAATTTTAATGGATTCAAAACCGGGAGTGTTATTGCAAAAATAACAGAGTGTAAACCTACAGTATACTAGCTTTCTTGAGCAACAGAGGTTATATGGCTCTCCTTTAAAAAATCCAGAAGGTATGCGGCGTATACCCCATATACCCTCCACTTCATCCCTGTTTAAAATGCAGGATTAATATTAGCGTACACGATTCTTGCATTGCGGGTGTGGGGTCTTAAAATGATTAATCTGTAGATAAAATTAATTTAGCACATTTTAAAAAATCGTTACAAATTATAGATAATCATAAAAAGCATATTTATATTTCACATTCTATATTTATATATTTATATTTCACTCTTGGTACAATAAATTTACAAGCGCTACAGAAGCAATCTTCGTCACTTCTTCAGTGCCATGAAGCTGATTACTTTATCAGGATCCACTTTAATGTCCCAAAAAATGCATATCATAGCCAGACTGCTCAGTCGCTCATCAGTTGTTGGTAGGTGTTGAGTTCGAACCCAATCTCGCTGGTCAGCCTAATTGTTCGGAGTTTGCCATAATTTTATTCAAGCCTCTGATTTAATTTTGTAGTTTTGGGCTAGGTTCTCTTTCAACAATTCCCATGGAGAGAACCCCACATCAATTCGGGCTTATATTGCTCGTGTAGATAACTGGCCGTCATAAACAACACCAAAAGTAGTCTCTCATCAGATATAGTATCGAGGCAAAGAATTAATTTCCTCATTGTTGAAAAATATCTTTCAGCCCTGGTTATTTTTATCAGGATGGTAGCCAAGCAGGTGTTTCAATGTATTGTAATGCATTGCATTATAGTACTCTAAAACTTTTAGGAATTCTGTATTTCTATCAACATTACAAATTCTCTCGCACCATGCTTCATATTCAGCTTTCATTTACGACATTAACACCTTATGTTCGGAATATTAAGAGAGATTCCGGAAAATACATCCTGAAAAAACTTTTGAAATTCGGGTAGAATGTCTTCATTTGAAATGAATTTGTCATTAAATTTTGAAAAAGACTTTCTACTCAGGCAATGCAGACTTTTGTCCTGTAATACTCTTCAATGGATGTATTTAGGGGGTTTGTATTTGTAGTCTGTCTAAATTTTGGCCTTAGGATTTTTATTTCAATTTTAAAGCCGTTTTTCTAAGTTTTGATGTAGGATTAAATGTCTCTCAAAAGATTTCCATCACTTTTCATTTTCTCTATATTTTGTAAAATACTTAGGACATCTTTAGTATGAATTACGGCCGAAATTGTAACGCGAGATTTTTCATGAAGATGGACTGACAATGGCTTTCTCAAACCGAACAGCTTGTCACAAACAAATCGTCTTGAGAAAAAAGCACTCTTTTCAATTCCATGACTGCCAAAAAAGGTCTATAGCTGTTGGAGAAATGTTTCATGTGTTTTCCAAAATATTTTCTAATCTAATGCAAATTTATTCATACAACTTGACAAAATTTACCATGACTTTCAATAAATCTTGTGTTTCAAAGGCGGAGAAGTCATTTTTGGGCATATGATAAAAATGCTTGTTGAAAGACCAAATTTGCCTTAGAGTGATTTAAAAAAAAATATCAGTTCATTAACTTTTCCAAGTGATATTTAGATGGCAGGGGGTCAGCATGTGTTTTCGGACAATGTATGGTTTAAATAGTGACTTGCAAATTGGGAGTATCGGATTTGGGGACATTTCTGATGGATTGTAGATTGAATCCCACTAACATGTTTAACAATATTAGTCGCTCTGCCATACGCCAGGTGATGCATTTAGACATATAATTAGGTAGTTCATTACAACGTTGTACTATTTCTTCTGTTATATTTTCGGAGAACAAATCATTTACTTGAATGAACCTAAAATAATTTCTGGAAATATTGGGGTCTGTGCATTTTATAAATACTAGTCCATATGTCTAACTCAAAGGGCAAACTATTCTGTGCTTAAAATGCTCATAGTTCCATCAATGTTCCACTTAAAATAGATCGCATTATTTATTTTGGTAATCAGTTCTTCAGTAACTATATCCCAGAATATTTGAATGATTTCATTTTGAACTTCTGGGTTGAAGTAAGAAGTAATACTTCTATGGGCGTTTATACGTTTCAATTCCTCATCTCGAGGGTTTTCTATAAAACTTAGAAGAGTTTTTAGCCTATCATCTTATTTATTTGTCCTCTAACGTTAGAGGACCTGTATATGATTAGTTCTTAGTAGCATTTCTTGCTGTGCACAAAATAAAATTGCTAAAATGTTAGATGTTGCCTCCTAGAAAATTCTATAGAAAGCGCTGTGAAAAACCGCCAAGAAATCTCTACTCAGGAGTATCCATGCCCACAGTTGATAATTCTACAAAAGACGAAGAAACTTTCCCACACAAATAGACTACTCTGTGCACATTCTCTTTCGATTGAAGATTCATATGGAAACAATTTAACTCAAATTTATTCAGTGAAGAGCTGGGAGGATACCTTATTTTCCATACACTCAATTTTGATATGTTTCTTGATTGGTCTATTTGACTCATGGAACGTGTGGTCCACCCGGACGCGTTATTTCCGGAAACCTTACACATCAGCATCATTCCACAAGTTATTTCTTGAGATTTGTTTAAGTATAGTTTTTTTTTTTTTTTTTTTTTTTTTTTTTTTTTTTTTTTTTACTGTAGAAGGAGAATAAACGAGTGCATTCGTATTTCAATAGTATTCGATTAAATGGGTAAGCATATAAGTGTAACGTTTCAGTAATATTCGAGTAAACGCGTGCATATAAATATTTCAATAATATTCGATTAAGCGGGCAAGCATATAAATGTCATATTTCGGTAATATTCTATTAAGCGAGCAAGCATATAAATGTCGTATTTCGGTAATATTCTATTAAGCGGGCAATCATATAAATGTCGTATTTCGGTAATATTCTATTAAGCGGGCAAGCATATAAATGTCGTATTTCGATAATATTCTATTAAGCGGGCAATCATATAAATGTCGTATTTCGGTAATATTTTATTAAGCGGGCAATCATATAAATGTCGTATTTCGGCAATATTCTATTAAGCGGGCAAGCATATAAATGTCGTATTTCGGTAATATTCTATTAAGCGGGCAATCATATAAATGTCGTATTTCGGTAATATTCTATTAAGCGGGCAAGCATATAAATGTCGTATTTCGGTAATATTCTATTAAGCGGGCAATCATATAAATGTCGTATTTCCGTAATATTCTATTAAGCGGGCAAGCATATAAATGTCATATTTCGGTAATATTCTATTAAGCGGGCAATCATATAAATGTCGTATTTCGGTAATATTCGATTAAGCGGGCAAGCATATAAATGTCGCATTTCGGTAATATTCGATTAAGCGGGCAAGCATATAAATGTCGTATTTCGGCAATATTCTATTAAGCGGGCAAGCATATAAATGTCGTATTTCGGTAATATTCGATTAAGCTGGCAAGCATATAAATGTCGTATTTTGGTAATATTCGATTAAGCGGGAAGGCATATAAATGTCGTATTTCGGTAATATTCTATTAAGCTGGCAAGCATATAAATGTCGTATTTCGGTAATATTTTATTAAGCGGGCAAGCA
Source organism: Maratus speculifer (assembly GCA_964019185.1). Taxonomy (NCBI): domain Eukaryota; kingdom Metazoa; phylum Arthropoda; class Arachnida; order Araneae; family Salticidae; genus Maratus; species Maratus speculifer. Next base: position 371,976,514 of record OZ025289.1, on the reverse strand, counting down.
CATAAATGTAGTATTTCTGTAATACTCGATTAAGCAGGCAAGCATGTAACACTCTGCTTCGATATTGTTTTGCAATCCCAGTTGGAAACGCTTCGCGATGCATAGACTGAGCCCTTTCCTGATTGGTCTATTCGACTCATGAAAGGAGTGGTCTACCCGGATTCGTTAGTTCCGGAAATCTTACATATCAGCATCATTCCAGGAGTCATTCCTTTTAAGGCTAGTTTTTTTTTTACTATAGAAGGACTTATTTTTAATAAAAAGCCTTTTACAGTAAAAGTTTTTTTAAAAATCATTATTTCTCACATAATTTCACATTACAAGGATCTATTACACTTTTCGACTGCTATTTCTAGAAAACATTTTAATACTGATCTCTCTTAATATATTTATTATATTGTGATATGATGAATATATAGGAAATTAAGAAAGATCATAACAAGAAAATGAATGTTTTAAACTTGATTCTTAAAGTTAAATTATAAGCTATACACTTATTAAACTTATTTTTTCGAAGTTAAATTAATGATATGATTCATACATTACACTTATCGAATTTTACTGTGCATTAAGTAAAAATTCCGTTTTAAAAACAACTGATATTTTTAGTGGTAGATACGAATAAAGAACAACGTGTCCAAATGAGAGGTATAATGAGAAATTTCTATAATTTTAGCTGAATAAATTAATATGTTTACAACTAAAAATATACGTAGTTCTAATACAATGGAAGAAAAAAACAAGAAAATCTTAACAGTTTTTACTATCATTAGATCTAACTTTTTTTTTAACTTTCGGGAGGGGCTTCGGCCCCCTTAGCCCCCTCCCTGGCTAAGTGCCTGAATGTAGTAGTCGACCGGACCCAAACCCAACACAAAAGCAAAAAATCAGAAATTAACTCAAACCTAGCAAAGAGTAGAAGTCATTGGACCCAAACACGACCCAAGTAGAAATTAACCCGACCAGGAGCAAAAAATGGAAGCTAACCATACCCAAACCCGACCCACAGCAAAAAATAGACAAAACATGGCTCGCATAAAAAAAATGAGCTCCGACCCATATATTAAACTTGATTTTCCAAATTTCTAAAATTGCCCCCCCTTGCGGACTCTCCAGATCCGCCCTTGTAATAGTTACACAATTTAGATATACAGGATTACACAAAAGAGCTCAAAAAAGGTCATTGAGTATAAGCGTAATTTGCTTAAAGGTAGTTTTGCATTTTTACGTTGAATTACATTCGTTTTACTATGAAATATTTGTAGAATATAGATAAAATGATATACAGGGTCACGCAAAGAACTAGATCAGTTATGGATGATAATTTCTGGAAATGTGATTTAAGTAATCTAAAGAATATTTTTGTTTGAACTAAATTTTAGTAAAATACTTTCTTGTAATAAAGGTATTAGGTAAACTACAGGACTGAACAAAAGTATTGAAGTATGTTTCCATCTATTAGTATAAAGTGCTAAAAGAAAAATATCAACCAGCTAGGCATTTTCTTGCTAAACTAAATTTCTCTATTATATAGTATATATATCAACCGGCAAATCAAATACAGAGCTGTTCAAAAATATTGGAATCATATTTGGTTATGAGCATTAACACCTTATTTCCCTGGATAATGAATCAGTAGCTGAGAAATTGCAGATGTTATTTCAGTGTTTATTAAGTTTTTTCAGGAAGTCTTATTAAATTGTGTAAGTATAGCATTGAGATAATTTGAACAATTATTAATAATAATTTAATTATGTAATATTTAAAATAATGCAGTCAACTCTGTGAAATCTGCCAATGTATAATCAGCGAACATCTATTATCCACACAAGGTGTTAGAATGTAAATTATCAATAAGAGTTAATCTCATACACTTAAATTTGGATAATATTTTTTAAATTAATTTTCAAATGAATGAATATTTAAATATAAATTCGATATAAATATTTAAATTTTCTTGAGTAACAAAATTTTATTTGTGTGCAAGAAGTAATGAATGCTCATAGACTGCAGGAAAAAATTATTGACAATAAACCCAAAATTGAAACTACCACTTTATTTCATAAATGTTTAAAATGGTTATTGTTTATAATTTAAAATTCCTTTAAGCTTAGTTATTAAACATAATCAACCAGTCTTGCATTAAGTTTTCTTTTCCCAATGTAATTTTTGTGCATTTGTTTCTAATTTATAGTAAGACCTTAAAAAATGAATTTAAAACAAAGGGATGATCCTATAATCTGCAAAAATGTATAATCCACCAAAACCCTCGGTCCCTAAGTGTGTAGATTTTGCAGAGTTGACTGTAGTTGCAGTTAACTTTCAGATTTTTTTTTCTTTTTGCACTGTCATTAGGAGTTAGTAGTAAACAGTCTTTTATAGTTCCATTATTAACAGAGTTTGACTGTACACTTAAATGCATTTTTGTTTTTTTATTATCCTGAATTTATTTAGCTAAAATCTACTAATATTTAGCCACAGGTATTCATTCTATATTGTTTATAAGCATGAATCATTTATATTATTGCTATTTTCCATTTTAATTATGTTTTATTCAATTGCTATTAAATTCCTTCTCTCACAAAAAAGTGTTTTATGTTAATTTTATTTATTTATTTATTTTTTATTTTTTATTTTTTTAGATTGGATTGCTGGGAAAGTGATCAAGAGAATTATGTGCGAACTGTTAAAGTCTTAGAACATCACCAAGGAATTCTGAATTCAATTACTAATGCAAACAATGCAGCAAATTGTAACATAAAGAAACAAAAGTTAGATGTTGAAAATTTAAATAGTAATTATCACTTTTCTTTTCTTTAATAAAAAAAAATGGTAGAATTTTAATAAAAATACAAATAAAAAGTCGAAATAAAAATCACTTAATGATGTTTTGAACCCATGTATTGTATTTAATATCATTGAATGTGATATTCACAATCATCCATTATTGGCATTTAATCTTATAGTTTGGCAATAGTGTTTCGGTCAACGGGAAAACTAAGTAGTACCCAGGAATATAGTGGAGGGTATATGCGGGAATACGCTATATACCCTCTCGATTTTTTTTTACGAAACACCGTATACTCTCTGTTTCTCAAGTAAGCTATAGTATATAAATCTAGAGTATACTCTATGCTTTGAGCATATAGCCTCTGCTTTGAGCGAATACCCTCTGCTTTTTTTACGACTACAACACTGGTAATATCCTTATTTTTAATAGTGAAAAATGATATTTTTTATTACATGACTTTATTTATTCTTAAGATACACATCCATTTTAACATCACAATTAAAATATTATTTAAACTAATAATGAAGCATTTGATAACCTTGAAACATTTAAGAAGCAATTAAATTTAAAATATGTACAGTGAGTGATCAGTTAACGAACATTTTAATGAGAAATTTTTACGTTCAGTTTATTAACTGAACACATGTTCAGTTAATAAACACCTCACTAAACAAAGTCAAGTTGGAGCAATTCTGTGTTTCAGATTTGCCGAGCTGTCTTTAATTACACCTATTGTCGACTAGGAAAACAATTTAACAGTTCTAAACATACTGCCTAATTAATCCATAGGTTATCTTGGGTTCAAGCCCTTCATTTTAGGCCTCTAAATTAGAATAAATAGATTACAAATATTAGTTTTTTCATTTTGTATCCATTTTTAAAGAAATGTTTTTAATTGCTAATTAATTACTTTAATTTAAATTTAGTTCATGAAATATTAATAGTCTCTAGATTCCAGTTTAGCTTTAGCAGACCCTGCATTAAACGCAATCTTTTAGAGAACAAAGGAGTTTGTGAAAGCTCAAAGTGACAAATTGATATGATCTAATGCCATAGTCAGTGAATGTAATTCTAAAAGTTTTTATAAAGAGCATACTTTTTTTTCTTTTAATTTTAAATATGCCATGACATGGACAAACCCATCAAAATACGATATGTCCATATTAAATAATGTACATTAACCCTTTTATAACGGGAACATTTATAATGTTTTTTATATGATATTTAGTTTTTCAGAACAAATTACTTAAATTCTCATAGAAGTCTATACTAAATCTATGATTGGTTAACAAACAATTCAATTAGCAATAGGGTCAAATTATGAAAGTTAGTAATAGTCAACAATTTAAACCACAATGATTAAATTATGATTTTAATCAAAAGATTTCTTTGAAAAAAATCATTGATTAAAATCATAAATTTTCTACACGTTTTAAATTACATAAAAAATATTAAAATCTAAGATGAACATGCTTTGGATTTGACTTATAAATACACAAAAAAGCTTTAAATAATTGTTTCTAAGACTTGAGAAATTACAGAGTATCTAAGATTGTTTCTAACTGACTGCTGTAAAAAGTTTAAGTATAGTGAGTTAGTTAAATGCCTAGATTTATCTAATATATAGCAGAGAAGGGATTTCATTTAAAAATAATATTTAAATGTAATTTAATTTGCAATGTCATAATTTACTTTTAATAATCAAATTATTCATTCTTTTGTATAAAATAAGCCTAGTAAATATAATAAATTTCTGCAAGCAAAATAATAATAATAAAAACAGAATCTTATTTTCCCCTTCAAATTTTGCAAGAATAAATTTACAGCAAATGCTGCAGCTAAAGAAGATGAAAGAATGTCATCAGCTGAACTGTTATTGTAAAAGAATGCATTAGAGAGAAAGAACAAATTGGTATAAAATGTTAAGCACAGCAAGAGCTGCTTCAATGCAGAATTAATAGTTTTTTTTTTTTTTTTTAGCCTCCGATGCTATTTCTTTCAGACAAGCTAAAAAATGTCGTGTCATCAGCCCTAAATTTTCTACTTAACCGATTTTGATAATTATTTTTTTAAATGAAAGCTATTTATTTGTAGTTGTGCCCATTTTAGCTATTTTTTAATTTATTTCCATTTTTATATTTTATTTTTAATTTTAAATGCTTTTTACGATATTTCTTCAACAATGGTGGCAACTCAGTTTAGCTTTTCTCTCGATAATAAAAATTTATTTTCCAAAATGATTGCGTATAATTATGCACTAATTGAGGTAAAAAATATATTTACTGAGAAATAATATTAATAATGTAAATAAAATAACAGAAAATAATTTATGATAAAAATTAATGTCTAATGCAAAATAAGAAAAATTTCAAATGAGGAAAATGCTGTCATTCAGCAACCAGATACATGGGAATTACAATATTATTACAGATGTCTTTTTCATATTACTAATAACAGTAACTTTTAAAAAACATTTGAAGAGAAAATGCTGTCACGATTTAAAGCATCGCATTTTTATTCATAACGATATTACATTTCAATATTTCTTTTCATTATGGACACTGAGATTGAGATTTTACTTTCAGATGACTTCAGTTAGTGAAAATAATGTCACAGTAAAAATGAAATTAGTTTTTTTTTTAATAAAACTATTTTTCTGTGAGTGCATATAAAATAAAATTTCTGGATTTCGCCGGCACTCATATTACAATTTTAACTGAAGATGTGCAAATATTTGCATGCAAAATTGTAACTGGCAAACTTGACATTAAGTTTGGAAATATATTTATTATATATTGATTCAATAATGTCAATTATTTTTGTAACACGCGCATTCCAAAGAAAAAAAAAGACAGAAAGAAAAATAGACTGTCACGCGTCAAGTGACCTGAGTTTTGCTAAATTAAAAATGTAGTTGAAATATTTTTCGTCTTTAAAAAAAAAATCTGGCAACACCAGTTCTGTTATTAAAAATGTTCTATTCTTAGTGATGTTCGAAAGTTGGTTGTGAACTGTAGTTCATGTGATGGTGGCGTGCGCCAGAATTATGTAAAAAGTTTTATTTGTATGTAATGTGTGTGTGTTAGTCTACTATATGTGAGTGCCGTTCTTTTCAAGTAATAAAAAGTTTATAAAGAAGAATGCAGCCCCCGAGATATCTATATTAAGATAAGTTATACACTTCTTTCTTTCTTCTTGTACATTTGTAAGACGACTTCTTACGCTTTTGCTTTTTTTAAACCAAATCGATCGGGTCTTTTAAACATTTCATTTGTCGAATTCGACGGGATTCCACTCGTTTTATTGTTAAAATGAATTTTCTTTTTCTCAGAGTCTAAAGAAAAAATCCGTTTTTGATAAATTTAGTCAATGAAGAAATAGCACGTCAAATTGTATCTCTTTATTATTCCGCAATTCCAATGTCTCAGAGAGAAATTGCTAATCACTTGGGTATTTCACGCCATTCTGTTTGCTATTATATTGATAAACACAAGAAAAATGAAGTTAGTCCATTGCATTTTAAACGGGGTCACCCTTCTAAAAAACCTCTATCATTTTTTTTTTTTTTTTTTTTGGAGGCGAAACTGAATTTTGCAATGGCAGAATCTACATTCAACTTGTTTTTTTTTTTTTTTTCTGTTTATATACACCAAATAGGGGGACCAGTTAGGGATTAAAAAGACTGTAAAACTGTTTGAAACACTGAATGCTGAGAATCCCCACTGTGTGCTAATAATGCTGTTTAATGATTTGAAGATTTCAGATATAACTGGCTATTCCTAGTATTTATAAGTGTGTATGAATGGGTTAAAAATTTTTCATATTTTGGAGGGTGTACATGAGTGTAAATCTAGATTTAGACAATTAGCAGCACAAATGCAAAATGAACTGCAAATAATATCTGTAAGTTTTGTTATTTGTACCACTAATGGAATTATTTATTTGCAGTTTTGATTAATTCTGTAATTACTGTTTTCTCTTGGTAACATTTAACAAAGTATTTGAAAAAAAAAAAAAAAAAAAATCCATGGTATTTCTAAATTTATGTGCCCAAGAAATTGCAAAAATGATAGAACTTCTATTAGCACAATATTAGCATTTACCATGGTTTAATTCTTCTAGAATAGCAGTTCCATGCTTTAATTATTCTGGGTAAACAGGCTTTCTGACAAATATCCAATAACAAAACTAAGATTTCTTAATTTAAAAAAAAATAATAATAATAACAAATATACAATAAAACTGTATAATTAAAAAAGTCTGCTGCAACTATTGAAAAAATACTTTTTTTATAACATTTTATATTGTATTTTTATCATTTATATTTAAAAAATAAATAAATAAATAAATAGACATATGGATTAATAAATTTTAAAGAAATAAAGCAGTGTTTTGTGTTAGTTTGTTTTAAGTCTGTCACTAAAACTGTCAGCAAAAAATGAAAGCTATTTTTAATCAAGGATTAATTTTATAAATGCTTTTTAGTGTTTCATAACCTTGATTTATACGTATATATATAGATATATATATATGTGTGTGTGTGTAATTTTTAAATTATTGCAACACAAAGAAGAATAAAAAATAGCCAATTCCCATTTTTAATAGCTATACAAAACTCTTGTACTTAATGTTTTAATGTGTCAAACGAAAATAATTATTTATCCTTTCTTTCACAAATGATGGTAACTTTGTTAATAAACAATGAATGCCATTTGAACTGTGAAAGTGATCACCATAGAATTTTTCGCAACCTCAGTGGACTTTATCTATTAAAGTTATAGGGGTGCAGAAAGCAATATTTCTCCAGCATGTTTTTTTTTTTTCTATACTATCATTGCATCACATTTCAGCAGAAACAAATTTATGAAAGTATCTTAGGAAGAACCCCCTTTAAAAAAGAAGAACAATTAAAAGAAAGGAAGGCTTTGTTAAAATTTTCTTCACATTTATTGGTTTTTTCTTCTATGTACCCATTGTTGATATTATTGTACCCATTGTATACCCATTGTTGGTATTGGAGGGATAAGACAGCTTCAAGTGACACCTAGTTTAATTTTTTTCTATAAATAAATTTTTGTAAAAGGCCTTTTTTTTTTTTTTTTTTTTAAGACAAAGAATTTTGTGAAGAGTTCTGTTTTGAAATAAGAGTGATGAGTCTATTAAAGGACCCAATTTCTTCCTATCCCTATTCTTACACCTCAGAGAAATTCGGAAATCAGAAAAAAGTCAAGGGAATATTTTTTATCTTAAAATCTTAGGTAAAAGGCAGCAATTTCTCCCAAAACCTGAAAAACAGTTCTACTGTACTAATAAAAATATTCAGTTACTTGCAATCACAAACAATGGTTGTTTATTGTTGACATAGAAAAATTTCAAATTCTTTTAAATTACACTGGAAATATTTTTTTTTTATGAAATTGAGTACAAACACTATCAAATTATTATGGAATTTGATTTTTATTTCTTAAATATTAAAATATTTTTTATGCTAATATTTTTTTATATATTTTAAGGCATCAATATTAATGAACAAAAACACACTTGGGACCTTTCTGAACCAGTGAAAATCATGTTATTATGTGGTGCAGATCTTCTTGAATCATTTGCTGTTCCAAACTTATGGTCAGATTCAGATGTAAGTATTATATTTCACATCTTTAGATATTCAATTTTTTTTTTCTTTCTCCTAACATATTTGTTTTTATTTTTAACGTCGGATTTAATACAATTTTTTGTCCATATTTTTATTTGATCTTTGCATTTGTTATGCTTTTGATTAATATTAACAATAACTCACTCAGTTTGCAGAGCATTGGCAGCTTTAGACAATACAACCCTGATTCAAATCCTGGCCTGGACTTTTTCACCCACTTGGACATTTTCAACTATAATATGATCAATTAAACACTTTCTATCATAGCTGAAAAGTGTGTATGCTTCTGTTTGTCTGTCTGACATCTTATTTTTAGGTTTGGGGAAAAGGGGAAATACATCATTTTGCTTGCCAGTGGCAAGTGGTTTTTTTTTTTTTTTTTTTTTTTTTTTTTTTTGGCAAGGCAAGTACATTTTTAGAAAGTGAATTTTTAGTTTTTTAAAAACTGTTGGCAATAGAAATATATCAGAAACTCTTTTTTAAACTAGACATTTTAACTTTCCAAATTATTACAATGTAAATATGTTTTCCAAATTTTATCTTTTAGCTTACCTCTGTTGTACATATTTCTTTATATTATAAGAAAAAAGAATTATGAAAATGTATTGCAGTAATAGTAATTACTTCTATAATCACATGCAATTTTTGTCAGAATTATTTTCTACTGTATGTTGCAGGCTGGTAAAATAATCCTTAACTGGTAAGATTTTTGGAAATTTGCCACCACTGTTTATTTTTATTATACTTTGAAAGGGGGGTAGGAGGATTTAAGAAACAACCTTTTTTAAATATAGTTGAATTTAGAAAATGTTTTCCTCTAATCTTTCTAAAAAAGGAAGTTAAAAAAGATTTTGCTCTTGAATTGAGAAACTAATAAATATTATATAAAGTCTATTCCAAAAGTTATGAGAAGTTTTTTTTTTTTTTTTTCCTTTTTTGCATGCATTTAGCAACAAAACTGCAACTATTGGGAAAAATAGGCTTAATTAACTTTCAGAAGCAACAATTGCCACTCTATGTTGAGTCATTGAAGACTCCCAAGCATGAAAATACTGTTACTCTGTGTGTAAATATTGTCACGACAAACAATCCAGGAAACAAGCTTGTGCCCAAGAGGGCAAACCATGAATGGGGATTTTTACATGGCCAACTACAACAATTGAGGAAAATTATCATCAGAGCCTAATGAGATAGCCAGCAGCTGGATCCTCTAACCTGACAACATGGTAGCTGTAGCTGTTGGTGAAAGAGTATCTGTTTTAAAGTAATTTTCCAATGTATTGTCCTAGCTTAGCCTCTTGTGACTTGTTTATTTATTTATTTATTTATTTATTTTAAGAAAGAAAGAAAGATTTTGATTGATATTCTTTCAGCACCATAGCAAACACTAAAAAAGCCATGATCAGAGGTTGCATTGCATCCATGAAGAAGCATTTGGGCAACATTTTGAACCGTATAAACAATGCTTAATTTGTTTCATTGTTACCCAAGTATCCTATTTTGCAAAATATTAAAATTGGCATCTTGCTTTATTTTTTTAATGAATTTGTTCTTAATACTTGTACTGGAATTGAAACATAGTGCAAAAATTGAGATTGCTCATTTACTTTAACATATTTTTAAATTATTTTTAAATTATTTCTTTCTTTATTATAGTTTTGTATTAGTTAAAAAATACGTATTTTGTTTTTGTCAATATGCTTACATATAGTAATCAAATTAGTATTTGCTAACATCAATTATAATATAGCAGATCTCTGAGCTATTTTTAAGTCTTTCTCTTTTTCTATTAATAAATAGAATAAAAGTGTTAGGGGCTGTGCAAATATAATGTTACCATTTTAGGGGGTAGAGGGAATCTGGCATATGCTATTATAAGATATCTCTAGCCCTCTGAGCAACTTGCAAATGGATAAAATTGTAATGTTGTTTTCACTGCAATTAGCTTAAAATGCTCAGAATATACAATTCTTCCAAAATTATTTTAAAAATTTAATTACAGATATGAATGTAATCCTTGAGAGTATTAATCATCTTAAAATGTATTGAAAACTTATTAAATTTATAGAATTATATTATCTTAAATATTGCTTTTATTGCAGTGAAACCTGGAGCTAAGTGAATAGAATATTATGTTCCAAACACTTAGAGGGTTAAAGGGAAGGGGGGGGGGGTGTCTTTTGATATCAATATCATTTTTGGTTCAATCAAATTTTTCTCTCATGGTCTTAGGTACAAAATAGTATGTTATCTTTTTTTTGCCTGTTATCTATTTTTATGAAAATACAAAGTTATTATTAAAATCACTGAATTGTAAAATTATTTAATTCTAAAACATAGAATACATCAATGTTTGGCATTCTTCTTCATATGTGTATGTGCATGCACACATAATCAAAATTCGAGAAACCATCTGTAAAGTATATTTGAAAATGAAGCTTGTGTTTACTAATAAATAAAAGAGAAAGAGAAGGAATGTTGTGCACTTGTTTTGTTGATAAGAATTTCCATCGGCCTCCCCCCCCCCCCTCTCCATTCGAGGTAAGTGTAATAGGACTTTATTGCTGTTGAATTGTGTAGCAAAAAACTATTATAAAATACTTTTAAACAGTAAACATTTTTTTAAGCATTGCTTGATATAAAGTTTGTTAAAATAAATAAATAAATAAAAAATAAAATAAATAAAAAGTAAAATAAATAAAAAGTAAAATAAATAAATAAATTAATTAATTTAAAAAAAATACACTTTGATAATGATATTGTTATCGAAAGTGTTCAAGTGATAATAATGTATGATATCTGAAGGGGAGGGAGGGAGTTCGAAATCATCAAAAAGTTGATATCAGTATATTTGCACAGCTCCTTAATAATTAATATAGGTGGAATAAAAGATTTTCTCCTTCTCCTCATCCCTCCCTTTTCTTCTTTTTTGTACCAGCTTATGAAAATATTACAAATTTCTACTTCATTTTTCTACGTCCTTTTTTTAAAAAAATAAATTTTTTAGTTTTTATCTCTCATTACTTAAGTATTTTTCATGTTATAAATTATGATTGCTAATGTACCTCACTTAATGATTAATTACTTTCTCTTATTATTACATCCTAGATAACAACTATTATTGAAAAGCATGGTATTGTTGTGATTACTAGAAATGGCAGCAATCCTGAGCGATTCATTTATGAATCAGATTTATTGTCAAAGTTAAAGGTATAATTATATAACTATTTTGCTTTTGGATTTCATTTTTCATTCTGTTACTGTGTAAAATTGGTACTTTAGTTAAATAAAAATAGTGTCTCAAAAAGCTAGGTATATATAACAAGAAAATCTTGTTTATTAAATAACAATGCAAGTTTAAATAAAAACATATTACTTTGTTAGATTCTGTAAAATTAGTCAACTAAATCATATCAAAATTAATAAATAGATACATTATCAAATTTGAATTCTGAAATTGCCACTCAGGACCTTCTAAGATATTAATAGATAGCAATATATATTGCAGGGTTCCCAGCGTCATGGAAAGCCATGGAATTTCAAAATAGTCAGGAAAAGTCATGGAAATTTCAAATATATAGAAAAAGTCAGGGATTTTAAAAATGTTTTCTAAAAAGTCATGGAAAAGTCTTAGAGAAAAAATTAAAAATGATGCAAAAGTCATTAAATAGTCTCGGGGAAGAAAATCACAAAATTCATCAAACAATCAGAAGGGGGAAAAAAACCTATAAATTTGAAGAATAATTGCAGAAAAATGTTAGTTTTGACAAAGGATTGTCAAAATAAGTAGAAAATTTCGTTGTTTCGTAAATTTTTATTAGTTTAGTTTATTACTTTTTTTAATATTTTAGTATATTGTATGCATTCATTATACCTTTGATTTCATTATTAGTTACATTCAAATTATTTTTTAAAAAATGTAAACAAAGCAAATGACCAGAAATCTGCAAAATTCTAAAATCTGCAAAACCTCTGGTCCCAAGCTGTGCGGATTTGAGAGAGTCTACTGTATATAAGAAAAGTCAGGGATTTTACAAACATTTTCTAAAAAGTCATGGAAAAGTCTTAGAGAAAAAATTAAAAATGATGCAAAAGTCATCAAATAGTCTCGGGGAAGAAAATCACAAAATTCATCAAACAATCGAAAGGGGGGAAAAAAAGCTAGAAATTTGAAGAATAATTGCAGAAAAAAGGTCAGTTTTGACAAAGGATTGTGAAAATAAGTAGAAAATTTCATTGTTTTCCCGTTTGTTTCAAGAAATTTTTGAGGGAATTTTTTGAGATTTGGTCATGGAAAATCATGGAATTTGCCTTTCAGGTTTTGCTGGGAACCCTGTATTGTTTCAAAGTTCTTACAATCTCTTATAATGTATTGTATCTTTTTAAACATTGAACACCAAAATTATTTTTTATCTGCGTTGTATTATAGACACATTTTACTTTGATATCAATACTTCTATTTTTAAGTCAGTGGAGACACTTGTTACACGTGACTGTCTGCATTTTAATTTTCAGTTAAAATTGTTATATCTACCAAATACTCCATATATCTTCTGTTTTGAATAATTTAATATTTCAAAAAATTCACTAATGGGCTTTTTTTTTTTTTTTTTTTTTTTTTTTTTTCTTTGTCAGTTTAAACATTTTGTAAATTTCCTCTTTTGTGATTTGCATAGCTTTTGGCATCTTAAATAATCAATGAAAATTGTATGTTTTCTGTTGTACAGTTCAGGGAAAATTATTAGTTGATTGGTTAGAACAATTAGCTGGTTAATGTTGAAACCAATTTATTAACATTTGTAATATGTGCCTAACTTTTGAGAAAAGTGATTGTTTTAACAAAAATAAAGAAACCATATTTTAAAAATAAATAATGCTGATGAAACCATAATATCTTTTCTATGTTTCATTTCATATACATATTGAATATATATTAAAAATTATTCCATATGTTTCTCTTTCAAATTTTATTATAATTTTGTAGTGTGCTCCTGTATGCATATTTATGACTGTTATTTCTTATTTAGAATAACATACACATTGTAACAGAATGGATTTCAAATGAAATTAGCTCAACTCAAATTAGGTAAATGCATCAATTCTATTTCTTTTTTTCTAATATTTTCATTTTATTGTTTCTATTCATTTGTTATAACAAATAGAAGAATTTAAAAAAATGTTAAAATATTTTAGTTTTCTTAAATTGCCTCTAAATATTAAATTAAACAAATTTATTTATTTTTTTATATAACTATTAACCAGTTACAAATTTGTTTTTAGAGCTTGAAATTTGGAACATTTTATAATATTTAACCCTCCAAATTTTATAATCCCACCTAACGGTTTGCCCCTGATTTGTATAAATTTTTACTTAAATTAACTACGTTCCTGTATGTAAAGGTGAAATTTTATAATTAATTTATTATTCATTTCCAGATTGCTGGAGTTTTGTTTTTATGTGTTGTCATATGTTATTGATGACAGTACAATTAACATTTTAATATTACCATAATTTAATTAATCAATAATTTTTTGTTAAATTATGAATAATAAGTTAGTAAAAAAAGAGGGAAAAAATAATATTTTGTGATGCATTCATCAGTTTTACTTTAAAGGAATAAATGATTGAGTAAAAAATAATTATAACAGATTATGAAATGTATATTAAATACTAAAAACTAGAAAATAAGAAATAATAAAAAAATATTTTTAAAGAACATACTTTTATTTATGTACTTAAAAGTAAAATAATAATAATGATGAAAAAGTTGTTCGTTAAGACAAAAAAAAGTGCTGAAAGCAATATGCTGATGAAAATAAGCCACAAAGAAAATGATAATAAAGAAAAAAGTCATTTCAGCATGAAACAGGAGAAAATGGTAAGCCTGTCTATTTCTTGGTTTTAAGATTTTAGTCAGTTTTATTCAAAAATACTAAGAACCAAATTATAGAAGATAATTTACCAGTTTTTGTCACTAATGAATTTGAATGAGAATTTCACCATGTTAGTCTACTATAATAAAGTTTCATTATATAGTGATTTATTTATGGTCATCAAATTTAGTGCAATTTTGACAAGTGTTGACAGAAATTTGCACTAGCAGATATGATATATATAGTTTTATATGTATGAGTGATGAAGCGATGGCTACAACAAGAAAAGAAAAATTTTAATAAACCATGTTCACTAAAAACCATTTAAAAAGGAATCTTGTGTTTACAATCTTTAGTCTTGTTTCAAAATGTCAGTCATCCTAGATTTGAAATTGTTATGTCTCAACCATTTTTAAAATAGAAGCAAAACATAAAGTAGTCTGGAATTTTTCTATCAAAGCCAAACACCCAAAAGAAAAAACTTTTAGTATTTTTAACTGTTTTGCACATCTTTTTGAATTTGAAACATTCAAATGGTTGTCATTTAGAAACAAGATGGCACACAAAGGTAGCAATGAACTCAAGTCCTGTACACATGCTTAGCCACATTGAACAGTCAGTTCAGAAAAATGGCTGCTTATGTGTGACAAAAATCAGACACACATCTATTTATATATATAAACATAATTTACAGAAAAAATATAAAAACAAAACTGAATTTATTTCTTACATTGTTTAAGACCAAAAAGGATAGGTACTTAGATATTTCATTTATTTTGTTCTATGTTTAATGTTAAAATTTTGTAACAAATAAATTCAAACAATATAATATTTAAAACATCCTGAAAACTTAATTTCCATTCAAATAAAATTTAAATTAATCTTAAGACTTTTTTATATGTTTGTATTAAGCATGTACCTCAATCATTTTTTTATACACCCACCATAAACAAAACAATATAAATATAACCTGCAATAGAAATATTTGCAACTTAGAAATAGAAAAATCTAAGTTTCATTTCAATTTCATCTTAATGGAATCTAAGTTTTAAGATGTTAAAAGTATCATATTGTTTACAATTTATTTTTATTTTCTTATGTTTTAATTGTTTAAGTTATTAATAACAAAAATATGATCTTAATGTCTTAGTGTCTTCTTGGGTTTAAGCAGTGGTGGAAATATCTATTATTATTTTTTATTTTTGTCTTAGTGTCTTCTTGGGTTTAAGCAGTGGTGGAAATATCTATTATTATTTTTTATTTTTCTGCAAATTATATTTTTCTTTAATAAGTCAGGTTTTTGATAACTACAACATTCAGACAAACTCATTTCAATATCAGTGGAATGTACCATTCTCAAAAGGTTGTTAATACAGTATCACTTCATGATTTGTGATGTTATTTACCAGTGATTAATTCAAAATGTTTAATTAGTACAATAATGCAGTTTGTTGTAATTCGGACAAGAACTTTAACTTAGATATGGTTTAACACAGTTGAAAAGAAAATTCACTTTATAAAATTTTGAATCATGTAATTCTTCACCAAGAACTCTAACTGTCTAAAAATGTGTATCAAGCAAAAATTTGTAGCAAAATTTGAAATTGATCCAAGCAACTAGAAACGCCCCCCCCCCCCCTCCTGGGCCCCTCCACCCAATCTGTATTCCAAAATTTTAACTCAGGCTGTGCTTTTCATATCATAGAACATAAAAAAAAGTATTTTAAAGTTTTGGTTCTCTAATTTCTTAACAACAGTATTCTCAGCATTCAAAAATAAATAAATAAATATAATTTTCTTATCAAAATGTCAATTTTATCTTGTTCAAAGTTCATTATGAATATTTATTTAATTTTTAATGAATTTTTTTCTTTTTTATTTATTTATTTTTTCCACAAGGACACATTTTAAGTGAAAAAAAAAATAATAATAAAAAATATGTCATATATGTGTACTCATTTTTAATTCTGTTTAGCTCTCATATAATAAGGATTTGGTTACTTTACTTCCTCTCAGGAGGCAATATAAACTCAAAAATTAAAAATAATAATAATTTAAAAGTTTTAGTTGTAGCTGTCATACCACGGAAAAAAATGCCTTTTGTTAAAATTTATTAATGTATTATTTCCTACATGGTAATTCAAATGTAAAAATATTGTTCTGAATCAGTATTATACACTTTTATCGTGAATACAGCCACCATAAAATGAAACATAAAAAAACCTTTTATTTAAATTTTGTGAATATATTTCTCACACAAGGTGTCATTATATTATTGGCATTAAGACTGTTCTCAAATGAAATGGATTACTTTCTAACACATTCCTGAATTATTCTTTATTTAGAAACCTCTGAAATTGGCAGGTGTTTTTCAAAAACTATATAATGAAAAAATATTTTTAATTTTTTGGTAAAGTGAGATCTTTCCGAAAATATTGTAAAAGTTGACATTTTGAAGTAAATTTCCAGATGCCATACCTATGAGAGGAGAAAAAAAAGTGATCAAATTTCCTTATAACTTGTTAATAATTTATACATAAAAAAAATGGAAAGCTCATTTTGATTTCTGTATGCCATTTTGATTTATAACTGAGCAATGTAGTGGTTGTGTGGAAGACTTAATTTAATACTACAGTTTCATTTATAAAAAGAATTTATTTAATACAGAAATGAGATGAAATGCACAATGTTGTATGACATTACTTTGTCATAAACTCAAATCAAACTTAAATAATATCTAAAAACAATGCAGCTACATGATGAGAAAGATAAATGTCACAATTCAATCAAGTTAATTTTCTCAATTCGATTAGCTGAAATGTCAGCAGAGTTGCTTTCTTTTTCATATTTAATTTTATATCTAAAAAGCCTAAAAAAATACAAAAAAATTTTCTAACTGCATAAAATAACAATTCCAATTTTTACTTACCTATCATACGTAGTATAGGGTAAGTCTTGCAATCGTTTTGAAAATCAAAAAAATTTTTTGACGGATTTACATGTTTCAGATACTGGAGATTCCGAAAAACATATTTTTTTTTAAATTTTGTTTGCTGTCCATCTGTCAGTCTGTCTGTCTGTAAACGCTCTATCTCCCAAACAAATTGAGATAGAGACTTGAAATTTTGTATGTACTTAGTATGTAAGAATGAGACGAAGCCTATTTAATATCAATAACCTCGATTATCCGGAACTATTTTTTTCCGACTCACGAAAAATTCATTCTGATGAAAGGTATATAAAAATTTTCGATTTTTTTTATTTTAAAGAGTGGATGTAAAAGGCAATAAAATAACACAAATTTTGCGTAAAGAACAAAGTTGATCGAATTATTAGTTGCCGAGATATGTGTAATCCTGTTTTCCGCATTCTTTGATTTTTCATGACCCTGTATTTCAATCAAATTTCAATTCAAAAATATATTTTAATTGGAAATGAGACGCTTCATCCATCGCAGTAAATTGTTAGTTAATATGATTATTATTTTTAGAGTTATAAGGATGTTTCTTTTATGCAATCCGGTATTACTTGAGTATTTTGGCGTTTTATATAATTTGTCGAATTTGGCTCATCAGCAATTCATTAATAAAGCATGACTATGTATATTAAAACTATTTAAATTTGCGTTTAAATTTTATTTTGGAATTGCAGTCATTTTATAAATATTTTACACATGTTTTATTTTCATATTTTATATTATGCATATCCATGATGGGTAAGTATTATGGTGGCCCCCAACGACTAGTTGTTATATACAACAAATTTGCCCTTACTGCCAGCATTTATTCCCAATTTTTCATGCTTACTGCTATAGAAGAGATTTCTATATAAATTAGGGTTATACAAAACATTTGAAAGAATAATTTGATTGAAATCACTATCTTTGCACTTAAAAAAAATTACAGTACCCCTTTCCTGAACAGGACTTTCCTCTCCAACTGTAAGCTGCATCTGCATATTTGAAAGCGGTTCAAAATCCAAAAACAGATTTTTATCATTACAAAAATGAGCCATAGCAATAGTATCACCCAGCTACTACCTTGGTCAAAATCAGATGTGTTTGCTTCAAAAATGTTTGGAGAAACTTCAATTAAACTAGCCTCTTGTTCAGAGAAGATACATTTTATACCATTGCATTTTAATTCAACATTACTTGATTCTGAAAAATTTTAGACTGAAAAAAAAAAAAAAAAAAAAAAAAATTTAAGTTGATTTTTAAAATTACAATTAGAAATTAAATGACCATCAGATATACAACAATAACAAGGGCCTATTGATTTACTTTGATTTATATTAAAATTCTTGGATTTAGACAATTTACTTTGAAAATTTTCAGATTTAGAAGATTAACTAGAATTTACATTGAAATGATCAGACGTTACTTCTCCAGAAAAAGCAATATTGGTGTTGGCAAAATCCCTTATGACTAACTTCAATCTGTTCTCCTCCAGTAGCAATTCAGACTCTGTCTTATCTGGTATAAACTCGTTATCAGACCACCTGTAGATTGCCTGCACTGTAGATTAAAATTGTTCTGGCAAACTCATCATCTAATACCTGATAATGGTTGAAGAGTATGTCCTACTTCATGAAGTCATTTGGTACCTTGTTTCACTTTGTAAAGAAACAGTCTTACCACCAGAAACGTAATGAACTCTAAAGAAATCACCAAACTTCTGTATAACACAATCTGTAGTGGTCAGCTCAAAGTGCTGTTTCAGGATTTTCCTGGCAACAGCTCCACTCGTAGTACTTGCAATCAAGGGCTTGAATTCAGGTGAAAGGATGAGATACATTATGGTATAGGATCTTACTTTTCTCAAATTCATCTCATTTCCTTCCCCCCAAGTCATCTGTTCTGCTAAAGGAACTGTATTTTCTGTTGCATCTATCTCTGATGATTCACCACTTCTTTTTGTTCTGGATTCTGAATCAGGGTTTTCAACAAATTTCCATGCTTAATACTGCATTAATAGGACTTTTACTTCAACTTTCCACTTATCCTAATTTGACGAGATCAAGAGAGTAAAATTTTGCTACTCCATCCTCTTTTACAGCTTCCATCAAAACACTCAGGGGGAAAAAACTTTTAAAATGCCAGAAAAAGTTCAAGGAAGCAAACAGTGACTTTAAAACAATACTTTAAAACAGTTGAAAATCACTGCCTTAGATAGTGCTTCATTATAAACATTGGTTTCATTCTTTACTACACTATTTCTGTGTCAAATGTTGTCAAAAGTCATGGCTCTGAAGTCTCTTTGACATAACTCCATAATTATTTAGTACTTCTGATTTTCAAAAAAATCACATAGCAGTATTGCACAACTTTGATGTTCTGTAAACGCAGAATTTACGTAACTGTTCAAATTTTTATTTTCGATTTTTCATGTAACTGTTTAAATTTTGTTTTTTATCTGTATTGAGAACAGCTGTTTTTATTCTGACAGATTCGAAAAGCTTAAATACTGTCCCTCTTACATCACTCAACATTTGAATGGAGAGTAGGTCTGGAAAGGTTTTGATTAATGAAAATATGCTGAAATTTTGCTGAATTGTTTTCCTCCAAACAGTTGCAATAAATAACTTCTCATTTTTTGTAATGGAAGCTATTTAACATTCCTAAACATTTAAAGATTAAAATGTACTAGTGAAAAATGCTCCAAGGAGCAGTGCAAAAGCAGAATATGATTTTAATTGAGCATTAAAAAGTAATGGACAAGTGCTTCTGTTAATTACTGAGCATGAGGAAGGATAAGGGATCCCTTCTTGGCTACAACTCACTTCAATGCCAACTTTGAAAAAATCATATTTGCGCTTTTTCCATATAAAAGAAATTTGCGGTTCTTTAGTAGAATTTTCCACCGTGCTTTAGATGTTAACCAGGGGTGTAGTCATAAAAATATCATAAGATATATGCTCTAAGCAGAGGGATATTCTAGAATGTGTATACTATAAGCTTTCTTGAAAAACAGAGGGTATATGGTGTTCTATTAAAAAGTCCAGAAGGTGTACGGCGTATAGCCTGTACTACATCTCTGATGTTAACTGCACTGTTCACTCTGCACTATACTACAAATCAATTTTCTGCGCAATTATACACTTAGGGTATGCTTGGTGGCAGTGCATGAATGTGATACCTGCAGAACTAGGTATCTGGCATTATGTCGCCTTCCTTTACATTTATGTCTAATTAAGCTGCCTCTTTACTGGTTACGTCTTTACACTATACATTTTTATAGTAAATGCGACTGATTTGTTTTCACGGAAAAAGCGCAAATATGATTTTTTCAAAGTTGGCATTGAAGTGAGTTGTAGCCAAGAAGGGATCCCTTATCCTTCCTCATGCTCAGTAATTAACAGAAGCACTTGTCCATTACTTTTTAATGCTCAATTAAAATCATATTCTGCTTTTGCACTGCTCCTTGGAGCATTTTTCACTAGTCCTTCTATTTTTCCATATTCCATAGGGATACTGCACAACTTGTTTTGTATTTTATATATGGAAAACAAAATCTTATTTGTATTGAAATTAAAAAATGCTACATACTCTAATACTCTGGTATTACAAATTAAAAAAAAATTTTAAACAGGTTTTTCTATACCAAAATTCTACGGTGGTTTTCAAAAAAAAAAAAAAAAAAAAAAAAAAAAAAATCAGTTTTTTACTAAAGTGAATAAAATAATAAATCCTTTCAAAGAATAGATTTTTCATTCAAATATCCATTATTTTTGCCAAAAACAGGAACTTTTTTTATGCAAGAGTAAAGTTTGATACAAAAACCACGCTTCTTTTTTTTCTTAATCCGTATTTATTACGGACTTATTAAAAACGTACTCCACCGCTTTTATAGGAAACTATTGCTTTACTGTGTTATGGAGCATTCTCATTGGCCATAAAGAGACATTCTATAAAAGCTGTGGAGTGACTCTGCAACAAATGGGTCAAATTTTTAACAGTGCACTGTTAAAAATCTGCTGCATTTTGCTGCAACGCCCTCCACCACTTGTATATAATATCTCTATTCCAACCAATGAAAAAGCGCCATTTCACGGCCAAGTAACCGTTTTCTATACAAGCAGGGGAGTGCGTTGCAGCAAAATGCAGCAGATTTTTAACAGTGTGCATATCCTTGGCGCTATAGTTTACAGGAGTGGTACATTGTTCAAAATTTGAAACTTTTGCTGCATCGCCACTCCATCGCTTTGATAGAATATCTCTATTTTGATCGATGAGAATCCTCGATAATGCATTTAAGTAATCGTTTTCTACTTATCTACTATATCTTTTCCGTATATTTATTTTTTCAATCAGCACCAAGGTGCGCACTTTATTAGAAGACGCGCTCTATTGGAGGGCGCATTCTATTAGAATAAATACGGTATATACTTATAATAAATACACTTTTTTAAAGTACAGGGCCCCAATATTTGACAGGTATGCCAGGCATTTTTGCCATTGATGCCATTGTGCTAAAAACAAAATATAAATAAATGAAAAAAATGGATAAAATATAAATTTGGCATGGTGCAAAAAATTGCCTAATTTTAAATTAAAAATCAAATTTGACAGCCATCAGGGCTAGACACCGTGCATAATTATTCAGTAAATGATTCATTAACACTAGAACGTCCGGAAATTCTACTCAAGTTTGAAAATAATATTTCTCACCAGAATTTTTATTCAAAATTATTTAATTGATTTATTTAACGTAAATTTGCGTGGATTAGATTTAAATTATTTCAAGAAAATTTTTCTGGTTCGAATTGAAATTTAGTTACATGATTGGAGTCGAATCGACTCCATCCGGGCGTTCTAGTGTTAAAAAATGACAAAAATCAGCATGTCAAAAATTTCAAAAAAATTCATAATTCGTTAAAAAATTAAGTTAAAAATAAGAGAAAAAAAAGCATTCTGTATTTTTTTATGCTTAATCGAATGGTGTAACTGGTTTTTCTCTCCGATGATCACAAGTACCTTAGATTGATGACTGCCATTCTTTTATTTCATCTTGTAAAAAAACTGTTTAACGTAAAGCTATGAATTTTTGCAGGATTAATTAGCATCGCAAAATCTTTAAAATAAACTTTACCGCAACATTCTATCTGCAATAGAACGTTAGATATACCCATTTATGACCAAGTTTGGAAAATACGCAATTTCAGAAAAACCGCCCAGCGAAATAACGTTTTCTCGATGACTACCTCGGGATAAAAAGTTTGTCTTTTGTTTAAAAAAAAAAATTAAGTTTTTATCTTTAGTAGTTTTCGAGAAAAGTGCTGGGACACAAAATTTTTGTCATATTTTCAGAATACTCT
Organism: Maratus speculifer; assembly: GCA_964019185.1. Taxonomy (NCBI): domain Eukaryota; kingdom Metazoa; phylum Arthropoda; class Arachnida; order Araneae; family Salticidae; genus Maratus; species Maratus speculifer. Next base: position 371,953,880 of record OZ025289.1, on the reverse strand, counting down.
ACAGTACACCTACAGTATGCCATAAAAAAAAAATAATTTTTGTGCTATGTTGTGCGTCTTGGTCAGACGAACATTTTAAAAAAAAAATCATCAAAATTGGATAAGTATTTAGTTAGTTATTGCAAAAAGAAAAATTGAAAAATCCGTGTGCACCATCGCTCAATCATATTATTGTAGCGCGCTGCCGCGCGCACAATGATTATGAATTAGATTAATGTCACATTTTCTTTTAATTAGATTGCCAAAAGTACTATTAGTGCCTCACACTTTTAAAATTTTTATTTTGGCCTCAAGATTTTTCATTTTTTAAATCTACAACTTTTAAATACAGTGTAAAAGTGTGTTCTTTAAAATTTTATGTTTACTTTTATTGTATTTTTAAATAATTTGCTTTTTGAAACAGCAATTAAGTGAAAGAAGCAATGGAGAGAGACAGCTATGATTTAGGAACATAAAAACTTTATGAAACTCAGTTGTTAAGAGCATATCATTTTGGATAAAAATTAAAAATAAATGTGTATAAAATATTTCTTTTTTTAAGAATGAAAATTAACATTTATATTAATGTTTTATGTATTAATGTTTTATGTTTAATGTTATATTAATGTTTTAATGTGTTATAATAACATTTATATTAAAAATTAACATTTATATGAATTGCAATATGAAAATTAACATTTAGCATTGTTATTTGGAATTATTTACTTAAATTCTTTCAATGATATTTTGCCATGTGCTAATATTTATGGTTAATTTAAATATCACATTAAAATAAATGTAAGTTTAGATTTTTTTTTTTTTTTTTTTTTTTTTTTTCTCCCTCCAAAGTAGTTTTATTTACTCCACACTGATTACAAATATTGGTAAGGATTTATCCTATACAATAAAAGTTATAATATCAAACTAAGTTTTTTTTTGGTGCAAAATTACAAAATAATGATTACACCTTTTCTTTTTCTTTTCTTTTTTTTTTTTTTTTTTTTTCTTGTGTATCTAGACGAGCATTGAGAAGAGGTAACAGTGTAAAGTATTTACTGCAAGATTCTGTTTTGAAATATATTAAAGATCATGACTTGTATACTTCAAGCAAGTAAGATAATTTTTCTTTTAAAACTATTTTTCTACAAATGCTACATTATACAAAAATTAAGCTAATTGGAATATTTTTATACAGTTGCATTTGAAAAAGTAGTGGCACAAAAGTTACCATGAATGTTATTAAAATTGTAAAAAAAATATTCAATTTGAACCATTAATTCTTGGTGAAGTCAATGTCATGTTAATTTAATTAAATAAAAATCTAAACAATGCCATTCTGTACACAGTGTTTTTTCTTTTTGCAAAACTCCATAGCTTTTTAATGTATCATATTCTATCAATGTAGAAGCTATTAAAACACTGTTTTAATTGTCTTTAAAATTACAGTTTTGTCTTTTGTGCACTGTTTTTTTTTTTTTTTTTTTTTTTTTTTTTTTTTTTTAATGTATTCTTTTATTGAATGTAATTATTTTGTTAATTTTGTGGCAAGCAAAAGAAAAGAAGAAAGTATTTGTTAATGTTATGAGTTAAATATTACTAAAAGTTCTTAATTGTAGAATTACTTATATCTAGAAAAATTTTAGGAAATGTATGGTACAATTTTTGGAAATGATTATCTGTGTGTTAAATTACAATACATGTGTGTTACATATGCCAATTAATTTACCTGTGAGAAAATAATATGAAAATACTGTTTATTGTTTAATTCAGCTTTTATTATATTAATATAAGTTTTTTAAAGTTCATTTGATGGGAAAATTCTCTTTGCTCTTTTGTCAAAATTTTATTGCATATTTAGTATAGGTGCATATTCCCAAAAATTTTAAGAAGCCAGTGACTCCTAAAGACAAATATTCCATCACCACCAGGGCTTAATTTCTTACAAGTATTAAGAAACAATGTGAATTTTGTCAAAAAAAATCACAGAAGAACAGCTAATTTTATCGAAGAATCACAAAAGCACCATGACTTTTGTCAAAGAATCGCTAAAAAAGCATGACTTTCATTAAAGAATCAATGAAAATTGCAATTTTCTTCAAATGGTAACTAAAAAAAAGGCAATTTCGATTAGAGGATTGCTAAAAAAACACGCAGTTTTCATCAGAGGATCATTAAAAAAATGTGGGATTCATGTCAGAGGATTGCAAAAAAATGTGATTTACATCAAATAATCATGAGAAAAAATGTAAAATTCCCCAAAGGATGGTGACTTAGATTCTGAAAATTAGTCGCCATGTGGCGACTGAATCTTCACCTAAAATATTTAATAGTTTTTCTTTTAATCTCTTTTTGACTTTTTTAAAATTTTGTATATCAGTTAAAAGGTACCAAAATTAATCGCCAAAAGTGATGTCAACTTGGCACTATTTCTAGTATTTCGCCAAATTAGTATGTGTACTAATAACTTTAAACTTATACGAATATTAGTTTAGATTTATTAGTTGAAGTTGGTTGATCAAATTCCTGAAAGTATCTGAAAAAGTTGTGAAATTGTATGAAAAACTGATGGAACAAAAGAAAAAAGTAGGGTTTGACCTAAAAAATGTTACACTAAAAATTGGCAAATATTTTCAATTTAAAAAGGTGCATAGGAAAGAAATGGAATCAGATTATCTATATAAAGCTCATAAAATTACTCAAAATTTTTGTTAGCTGAAAATGTGGACTGAGTTTTACTTTACTGGTGGGTCAATCCATTTCAAGTGGTCCAGAAAATATTTTTTTGGTCGCTCGACCATTTTTAAAAAATCTGAAATTTTTTGTACAACAACCCTAACATGACGGAAGTTCAAAATGACCGTTATTTTAATTTTACTATTTTTTGTTTGTGCATGGTGGCCATCTTTGTTTCATCATGTTCGGCGAGTTTCTCAGATACTAGGATACACAAAATTGTTAAATATCTTGTCTTTTATTTTCCCAATTGAAATGGGGTTTGCAGCATTTTGTTCAGAATAAAATAGGCTGAATGTACGGTGGTAAAATACTTTTGAAAAATAAATTTTTACAAATGAAATTTTAGTTCAAAATTTAAGATTTTTTCCAAAATCTATCCGTTTGCAAAACGAAATTTTTCATGCAAGGAAAACTGTCAATCTTACACAATTTTTTTTTTTCAAATAGGTCAAAAGTGGGTGTACTCATACACCAAGTTCCAGATCTGGGAGTTGATTTCTCTTTGCAAAAAAAAATTCTAAAATTCGTCAAAAATTTCAAAAATCGCATATTTTAGGCTTTGATATCTCTGGTGAGGCACGAGATAAAAATCTGAAATTCTGGCCTTTGATAATATTTTATAGTAGTGTTATGCACAAAAAATTTCAAGAAGGAGATTTGACAACAAGCTGAAATATGGCATGATCAATATGTAAAAACAATTGTGTTTGTTCATACCTACAAAATGTTAAACTAATGGTTGATGATGCAAAGTTACAAAGATCATCTTCAAATTCTGTTTAAATCGTGATTTAAATAATTCAGATTGTATGCTAAGCCAATGCACTATTTGTCCAGATGAACAAAACCTACTAGAAATGCTATTCATCCATTTCAATGATTCCGAAAATATTTTGGTTGATTGACCGTTTTTAAAAAATCTGAAATTTTTTTGTACAACAACCCTAATATGAGGGAAGTTCAAAATGACCATTATTTTAATTTTAATATTTTTTGTTTGAGCATGGTAGCCATCTTTGTTTCATCATGTGCAGCTATTTCCTCACATTGAAGTTTAATATCTCTTGTGTGGTGCAAGATAAAAATCTGGAAATCTGGCTTTTGATAGTATTTTATGGTAGTGTTATGCACAAAAAATTTCAAGAAGGAGATTTGACTATAAGCTGAGATATGGTGATTAAAAAAAAAATGTTTAGAAATCCTATTACGAGTACATTAGAAATAAGATTAGTCTCTTTTATTACAATATTTATGCAGAAAATATCATTTGTTGAAAACAGTTTAATAATAAATGTTTAATTTACAAAAGTACTATATGTACTCAACAAAGAGCTTAACACTATTTACGAGAGATGTTATGAGCTCGGCCAGTTACTGTTGTCAGTCCATCAGGCTGTTCTTTCTCAAAATTTTATTTGAAGCCACCCAAGTCTTGTCATTCCTTGTTAACTTGAATGAAATTTTCCAGGTTTAATAATTGAAACCATGTCAACTCGATCAGTTGCAACCCATTGTCTGTAATTCACTTTTTCTGAAATGTGTCCCGAGTAAAATTGTTGCAATAGCATTTCTAGTAGGTTTGTTCATTTGGACAAATAGTGTATTGACTTAGCATACATTCTGAATTGTTTAAATCACACAGAAGCATTTGAATAAGATATTTGTAATTAACATTTAACTTTGTACCATAAATCATTAATTTAAAATTTTGGACATATGAACAATTACATAGTAGGTTACAATAGTTTGGCAGTATTGTTTTCATATATTGTCCATGTCATATCTCAGCTTGTAGTCAAATCTCCTTCTTGAAATTTTTTGTACATAACACTACTACACAATATTATCAAAGGCCAGAATTTCAGATTTCTATCTCGTGCCCCACCAGAGATATCAAAGCCTAAAAAGTGCAAATTTTGAAATTTTTGATGAATTTCGGAATTTTTTTTTTTCAAAGAGAAATCAACTCCCAGATCTGGGACTTGGTGTATGAGTACATGCACTTTTGACCTATTTGTAGAAAAAATTGTGTAAGGTTGACAGTTTTCCTTGCATGAAAAATTTCCTATTGCCAATGGATACATTTTGGAAAAAATCTTAAATTTTGTGCTAAAATTTCACCTGTAAAAATTTATTTTTCAAAATTATTTTACCACCATACATTTAGCCTATTTTATTCTGAACAAAATGCTGCAAACCCCATTTCAATTGGGAAAATAAAAGACGAGATATTTACAATTTTGTGTATCCTAGTATCTGAGAAAATCGCTGCACACGATGAAACACAGATGGCCGCCATGCACAAACAAAAAAAAGTAAAATTGAAATAATGGTCATTTTGAACTTCCATCATGTTAGGACTGTTGTTCGAAAAATTTCAGATTTTTTAAAAATGGTCGAGCGACCAGTGCTGGACCACTTGAAATGGATTGACCCTGGTGCCTTATATTCAAAATCATAACTATTATCCACTCAAAATGATTTCTGCCAAAGTAGTAAATAGAATATATAGTTATGTTGTCTCAAATCCGCTAAACTCCACAATGCTAAACGGATATAAACCATAAAGTAAAATTAAAATTTAACATTAATATAATCAGGTTGTTGAGGAATTGATGTAAATAAATATTTCTGAACAGAAATATTTTGTATATGATTCTATCATATATGTTTAAGGTTTTGGGTTTACTGGGAGCTTTGGTCTTTCACTTTCAAAAACTGCTGGAATGGAATTTTGTCCACACTTTGTACTGAACTGATCATTTGTGTTTTTTATCACATCAGTCTGTAACCTATAGATATGAACCCAAAATTTTAAATTGGTTTAGATGATTGGAATATGGAGTATTTTAAAAATGCCACTTTTTCCCTGTTTGATTTTAAGGCACCAGTAAAGCTCAGTCCACATTTTCAGCTAACAAAAATTTGGGTAACTTCATGAGCTTTACAGATAATCTAATTCAATTTATTTTTTATGCACTTTTTTAGATGGAAAATATTTGCCAATTTTTGCTATAACATTTTTCAGATTGAGCTCTACTTCTTTTTTTTTTTTTTTTTCTGGTTTTACCAGTTTTTTATATGATATGTAATTAGCATTGAGTGGATTCTAAAATGGTTAATTATTAGACTTCTAATAAATAGTATGTTTAATATTTGACCAGATATTAAGTACTTTTCTGATTCCAACTGCCGAATAGAATTTTACAGATGTGATGCCTTAAATAATAATAATAATCATAATAAGATAATGAAAAGAAAATAGATGTGTCCTGAAAATTCGCTGTATTAGAAAAATTGGAATTCCCAAAAGTAAATTTCTGAGTAAAAATTGCAGTGTGGTTCCACTAAGAAAAATAAATAAAATTGCATAATTTCAGAAAAAATTAAATAAAATGTATTCAGATTTTTTTCTTTTGTTTGGTGCTACTGTTTTTAATTTCTTTTAGTTGTTCGGGGAAAAAAATAATAAAATATATAAGCCATTGTTAACCATTTGGAAAATGGTTTCAGTCTAGAGATATCTGAGACATATTTGAATCCTTGTTATGTCTGCATATTATTCGTTTTCTAATTGGTCCATGTTTAATCCATGGCATACATAATATATGACTCTGTTATTATGTAAGCCACTTTTTTTAGGTGCGTTCGTAATTATTATGTAAATACGTAGAACCTATTGTTGTTGTTCAGTCCGTCCGTCTGTCTGTCTGTCCATCAGTCTGTCCGCATATAACAATGCAAAAACTACCCAACTGAATCGTTTAAAATTTAAAATACATAATTATTACATAATTTTGTCATTTCAAATTTTATGAAAATCAGATGCATAGATCAATTACAGGGACAATCAAAAGGATTCCGTTACAATACGGTCAATGGGGAAAAAAGTTTCAAATGCATCTTAATCGTTTGAAATTTTAAATTCATAATTATTACATAATTTTGTCGAGCCATTTCAAATTTTATCAAAATCAGATGCATAGTTCAACTACAGGGACAATCAAAAGAGTTCCATTACATTACAATTGATGGGGGAAAATGTTTCAAATGCATTTTAATGGTGTTACACTCATTCGAATGTACTAAAATTGATATGCATCTATAAAGTACATATTATAATATACATTTTGCATAATCTGTGATGCAAAGCTTATTTGTTATTTATGTACAAGGCCACACAAAAGTATTCCATTGCATAATGGTATAGGGAGAACATTTTTTGGTGCACATTTTAATTGTAATTATTTACAATTTTACGAGATTGATATATGAGAGTGATATTTTTAAAACTTTGTTATCATACGAACACACCTCATTTGCTACGCTTCACATGCAATTTCCAATTTGTTTTTTTCTGTCAACAAAAAGATTCAGCAATCTACTATTTTCCCTTTACTTTTAATAGAAATGGAATACTACTGTTGCGACAATGACAAAAAAGCATTAAAAATATTTAAAAAATTTATAACTAAAAACCAATTGAGATACAGCTTTTAAACAAATTGCGTAAGTCTGAAATTTTAGTCTTTGAAAATATCCTTTTCCAAATAGCCATTATATTTTGTTAAATTTTTTTCACATTTCCCATTTCCCTTGCTGATTTTTTTTAAATCTAAAATGGCTTACCCTACTGAGAAAGGATCTCCTTTAATGCAGTTTTAAAATTACTATAGCCAAATCTGTCGCCATAAGCCTTTATACAGCATATATTTACGCCAAAAACATATTTTGTATTCATCTAAAACAATCAATTTTTAACTTTTTTTGCTTTTTATGGCTACTAATATTTTTAAATTGTTCAATTTTGGAATGATTTAAATCAGTGGTTCCCAACATTTCCTACACTGTGGTTTACATGATTTAATTCCTTCCGTAATATTACTGTTCATGAGTGTTACTCATAGATAAGTTTAACTAAATTATAAAAAAAATTATTTTAGACAATCTTAAAATAATTATTTTTAAAGATTGAAACCAATATATTTAGTTTTTAAAATCGGGCTTCGTTGTTAAAATGGAGAGAACTTAGAGGTGTTTGACAAATCATATGCTGCTACTTGATTTTTTGTCGAAAACAGTTGCTCTTGAAGTGCATGAGCCAGTAAAAGCCTATTCTAAAATACAAATAAAAAGTGTTTGTAAATAATAATAATAATAATAAATAAAAGAAAGCTGGACTTCAAATGTGATGACTAGGCAGAATTATGTGGTCTTGAAATGCAATAAATTAATTGCATTTAAGGACTAATGACCGCTGATTTCTAACCCTGCTTGTGGATGGCTATGCTGCTATAACATTATTGTGAATATGCTTTGTGTATTGCTGTCATTGTTGATGTGTCTATTTAATTAATTTATTTTATTTTCATTTTTATTTTGCTTATTTCTGGAATATTGCAGTAAGTATCATGTTACTTTCCCAGATTTGTATGATTCAAACTATACCTATTTAAAAAAGGTTTGTGATGATATTATTGACAATGAGCAGGAAACTGCTGTATGAATTGCCAGATGCATTTTTTACTTCCTTACTAGGTTTGGCATAGTTTACTTTAGTATTGCTTCAATTTATTACTGCTTTCATATGATTTATCAATGCAGTTTTTATGTTTAAATGCCTAGATGATTTTTTTTATTTTTTCTGAGAACATGGTCTGAGCTTGAGTTAATGTAGTACATTTGTATGTTTGGAAAACATATTTTTATTGCAACTAATTTGAAAATGTGTTAGTCTCTTCGCAAGAAATATCTTTTACATTTCTTTTAATGTTTTAGCATTAACAATTTTTAGATTATTTAATTACTGAAAATTTTAGATTATACAAGACAAAACTTTCGACACTAAAATATCAGTGTTAAAATTCAAAGATTGTGTGCATTTTAAATATTATGTGTACATACCTCTCAGTGTAAAAAGGTGCTTGTTCTCAAGTCCAGACTGGCTACTTGTTTGTAAATGCATGAAACTAGCAAATATTCTTATTCAGAAATTAAAAAATGGAATAGGCTTTTCATTTTTCAATGAAGGCAGAGAGTATTATAAAAATTATGTCAATCTTGGCATTTATTAGATGGCACATTGTCGCTATTTTTTCTCATAATGACCCTTATTAGGGTCATTATGAGACAATGGCTTACAAGTCAAGATGTAATTCTTTTATTGAAAAATGAAAAGCTATTTTATTCCTAATCATTTGAATTATAATGTCTGCTAGTGTCATGTTTGTACATTTAAAAATGAGTCCATAAATGTGCATAAAGTTTCTTGATAATAATAATAATAATTTTTTTAGAACACTCTTAAATTTCAGTATAAGTTCACTGCATTTAAAATTAATAAAAAATTACATCATGAAATTTATTAGTAGATATTGGGTTACTGATTTTTTAAAGATTTTTTTTTTTTAAATTACTGAAGAGAAAAAGGTCCAAGATTTTAAAAACAAATGTTGTTTAATTAAAATTATGTTTATACACATGTATACACACATGTACATACATTCATATTTTGAAAACTTTTTCAAATTACAATTGTAGAAGTTATTTAGCTTTCTTAGAACATTCCTAATAGTCATTCTGCTAATATCCATTGTAAATGCATGTCTTATGTGTATATGAATCTAGAAATTGAAATCAAAGTTCAGATTGTTTTCATTTAAAACAATATTGTATGTATTAATTGGTGAAAAAATACTACTGCCGCTTATTTACTTCCTTTTTCTGTTTTTGCTTGTAGTTTTATTATTTTGCATAAAATATAGTTAGTAGCTTTTATCTTTATTTATATGCCTTGCTTTGCCTGTGTAAATTGCAAGAGCTTTTAGAAAAAAAAGAAAATATTGTTTCTTGATATGTTTGAATCTTTGAATGTGAATATATTGTGCTAGTATCAATGTTTGATATTTTATAAATACAATATAGTTTTATTCAGTAGTTCCCTGATTTTTTTTTTTTTTTTTTTTTTTTTTTTTTATACATTTTTTCTGTGAAAAGTGTATGAGTGCTTTCCTTTTAAATCCAGTTTGTGTATACTCCTTCTCTTTCAGTGTAATTTGCATGATTAAAGAAATTTAAACACTGATAAACATGGGAAAAAAACAGTATACTTTTTTTATGCATATCTTTTTTTTTTTTTTTTTTTTTTTTTTACTCCTTAAAAAAAGTATTATTATCTTAAATGAATTTTTTAAGTGACTCTATCTGTATGTCAGTTAATATATATATATAACCATTATACAATACTACAATTCAACATAAATATATGGGTAATTTCCTGTTAAAAATTTTAATATATACATCTAAATAAGGCTGCAATGGAGTGTATATGGTGGTTTATCTCTTTAAGGCCTGACCTACACAATGGTGTAGGCTAATGACTGTTATTCAATGTAAAGGCATGAATAGGTAGTTCTTCAATAATAAATAAAGTTAAAAGCTTTATCTTTCTGCTCTATTGTATTCAATTAGATATATTCTTCTTAGGATGAACAAAAATATTTATTAGGAGAAAATACAGTAGAACAATGTGTTGCACATAATGCTTAAAATAGTCCACAATATTTTTTTTTTTTTTTTAAAAAGGTCTTTTTTGACACTATTTACAAACGCCAAAATAAAGAGAATTACAGTAGAACCCCGATAATTCGGATTAATTGGGACCAGACCCAATCTGGATTATCAAAAATCCAGATTATCTAGAGAATTAGAAAAAATGAAATAAAATTAAACATACTTACAGAAAATTGCCTTTATGTTAAATTGGAAAGTGCCCGACTTCAATGCTGCATCTTTATTAATATAAATAATTTTCTGCAAGTGATACTGTAGAAGCGTTTTGTCACAATAACAAGGAAACAGACCTATAGGCTAACAAAGATTGGAAAGCGATCCTTATCAGACTTAGGGTCTTATAGGGACTATTTTACCTTGCTTTCTTGCAATGCTCTAAGTAAACATTTATTGTGCAATGATTTTTTATGACATTTCTAAGTGGTTTAAATAAAAAACTGGGAAAATTCTAATTGCCAAACTGAGTGTCACATTTTGTTTCTTTGAAAGATAACATTAAAAGTTTAAATAGGAAAGCTTAAGGTATTCTTCCGAAAAGATTTCAGATTTTTTTTTTTTAATTCAGAATACGACAATGAAACAAGTTAATGTTATGGAAATTAGCCAATCGTTTCTAAAACTTGAAAAAAAAACAAAAAAGGCAAAATCGATCTGGATTAACGGGGTCCAAATTTGCGGGGTTCTACTGTACTTTGAAGTATGTATTAGTTTTAGTTTGTTGCAATTTTATAATGAATTATAAATATCAGAGCTGCCAAGTCTCCGACTGTTTGGATACCAGTATTTTAATACAGAAAATACTGATTTATTTAATTGGAGCATTTAAGAGATTTAAAATAACCAGATTTTCTCTACAATAATAGTGGTGTGCAAAACGCCGGAGACTTTGCGACTCTGAATTATTTTTTAGAATAATAATGGAGTTTTAATTCAACATAGCATTTTGCTGCTAACTGCTATCAGAGTCACTGTATAACTATTCCGAGTCTGTTTCAGTAGGACAACAAGAATTTTCTGATGCTGCCATCTGGTAGCAAGTTCTGGAACAACAGAACAATTCTCTAAGAATGATTTATTAAAACTATACACACAAGGTTTTAGACTTATTGTACATTACACAAATGTGTTCTAAATAATCCATAGAGGTCAAGAGGCCTGATGATGGTTTGTTAGAATAATTCTAAAATATTGTGTGTACATTTTTAATATGTGTTTTATATTATTTTTATTTATGTAGTACACAGATGAGTATCTTAAGTGTTTTTGATCAAGAAAAAACATTTTCTACTTTTTATGCAATTTAAAGTCTGTAACCATACAATTGGGTGGATCCTCTGTTGGCATAATCAGGCATTTATAATATATATATATATATATATATACAGGGTGTCCGAAAAGTCTGGAAACGGCCGAATAAATCGCGAAATACATATGAGATTGAAAAACGTAAATATACGTGTTAAATATTTTTAAATAAGCTACTCTGTGATACCAAATTTGACCTTCGAAACCGACCCCCTGGGGGTCAGAGGGGGTCCAACTTTGAAATCTTAAATTATAACCCCCATTTTTTATTGCAGATTCGGATTCTACGGACAAAAATACGTAACTTTTGTATTTGATGTTTATTTCAAATCTTCGTTTATCACAGTGTAATCGAGCATATAAAATCGATACATATTCCCGCTTTTCCAACGGGATTTTCCCTAATCGAAACTGATTGGGCAGAATTTTTGACGTCAAATTCCTCGTCTTTTGTAGGAATAGCGTTTCCTGAAAATCACCCGTGGCGATTATTTCAGTAGTGCTACACTGTTAAAAATTTGACCCATTTGCTGCAGCGTCACTCCACAGCTATTATAGAATATCTCTTTTGTAACCAATGAGAATGCTCCATAACACAGTAAAGTAATCGTTTTCTATAAAAGTGGTGGAGTGACGATGCAGCAAAAGGGTAAATTTTTTTACAGTGTACTTTACTGTGTTATGGAATATTCTCATTGGTCATGAAAGAGATATTCTATAAAAGCTGTGGAGTGACGCTACAGCAAATGGATCAAATTTTTAACTGTGTAGCACTACCGAAATAATCGGCACGGGTGATTTTCAGGAAACGCTATTATTGCAAACGACGAGGAATTTGATGTCATAAATTCTCCCCAATTAGTTTCGATTAGGGAAAATCCCGTTGGAAAAGCCGAAATATGTATCGATTTAATATGCTCAATTACACCGTGATAAACGAGGATTCGAAATAAACATCAAATACAAAAGTTACGTATTTTTGTCTGTAGAATCCGAATCTGCAATAAAAAATGGGGGTTATAATTTAAGATTTCAAAGTTGGACCCCCTCTGACCCCCAGGGGGTCGGTTACGAAGGGCAAATTTGGTATCACTGAGTAGCTTATTTAAAAATATTTAACACGTATATTTACGTTTTTTAATCTCATATGTATTTTTCGAGTTATTCAACCGTTTCCAGACTTTTCGGACACCCTGTATATCTTTTAATCAAATATGATTCTATTAATTAGGAGAAAGCACAAAAACTTTTAATTTCTACCAAAAATCTTAAAGGGATATACCATATAAATTCTCATTATTTTGAACAAATTTTGTGTATCGCCAGTTTTTCTAGTAAAACTACAGTGAAACTTCTGTTAAAGGCCACTCCTATTCAAGGGCCACCTCTATTAAGGGCCTATATTTTTAGGAACGAAAAATTTTCCCATAGACATAATGTTAAATTTCCTCCCATTAGGGGCCACATCTACCCCTCATAAAGGCCATTTTTTCCACATGTGCCTTATATCCGAAACAGGTGTATTGAATTCTTGAATGAAAAGATAAGAGTTCAGCAAACAATTGCTTTTGGAACAAAGAATGCAAAGGGAGATGGGAGGGTTTAGTAACACAATGAAGTGAGATTACCAGGTGTCCTCACACTTTGTTTGACCTTTCAACCTGTAGGGTTTGGCTTAGTAGGGAAACCTGACCCTTTGTTGTGGACCCACAAAGGATAACAGGTTATCTAGAAAAACTGATTCCACATTTAACTAAACCTGTGAATGTGTGAATGCATATGGAAGCAAAATTTTTACCATAGAAATTTTATGCTCAGGTTTATGCAAAATTCGAAACTATGGCACCTAAATCGAGCCAAAGAGTACATTTGGATTTGAATGACAAAATCAAAGTTCTTAATTGTCATGATCAAGGAACATCTGCAAGAAAATTGGCTTTACAGTTTAATTGCAGCAAGAATCAGATAAACAATATTGTTAAAAACAAAGAGAACTTACTGAAAGAATATGCAGATTTTAAAAATTGCTGTATAAAAAGAAAGAGAAATGAAAAATTTGGTGACATAAATGACACTGTAATTCAGTGGTTCAGATGTGCTAGGATTAAAAACATCCCATTAAGTGGTACTTTGGTGAAAGAAAAAACCATTCAGATTGCAGAATCACTTGGCGTAGATTTTTGTGCAAGTAACGGATGGTTGAATAAGTTTTGTAATAGAAACTGTATTTCTTTTAAAACTTTATGCGGTGAATCTGCTGATTTTGATGAAGAATTGTGTGAAGACTGGAAATCACGTCTTCCAGTCATTTTGGCAGGCTATGAAGATCGTGATGTATATAACTTAGATGAGACAGGACTTTTTTCCGTTCCTTACCTACTAAAAGTTTAGTTGAGAAAGCAGAAGAGGCAAAAGGAGGGAAACAAGCTAAACAGAGACTCACTGTGTGTTTTTGTGTAAATGCTGCTGGCGAAAAGGAAAACCTATAGTCATTTGGAACTCCAAGAAACCTCATTGTTTTAAAGGTAAAGATTTATCACAAATGGGGGTAAAGCATCATCATAATAAGAAGGCATGGATGACCATGGATATTTTTAAAGAATTGTTAATTAGCTTTGACAATAAAATTACAAATCAAGGCAGAAAAGTCATTCTTTTTTTGGATAACGCACCATGTCACTCTGACGAAAACTTGAAGCGTGTAAAACTTCAATTCTTGCCTCCAAATACTACGTCAAAAATGCAACCTTTAGACCAAGGAGTTATTCGCTGTTTAAATTGGAATATCGACGTTTTATTTTGCGAAGACTCCTTTCTCTTATAGATTCTGATAACAATTTATCTGAAATCATTAAATCTATTACAGTATTAGATGGGCCATTCGATGGATTAGACTTGCCTGGGAAAATGTGAAAAGACAGACTATTGTAAATTGCTTTAAAAAATGTGAATTAAGCAACACAGCTTTAGAAGCCATTATTGATGCTGCTGATTTAGAAAATGATGTGGTTCAACTCTCAAAAGCTGTTGATATTGAATATAATCCAGATTCAGAAAAATATGAAAATATGGTGGAATGCTATGATAATTTATCAGAAGAATGGGAGAAAAGAATTATAGATGACACAGATACAGGTTAAACATAAAAAATTATTGTTTTAAATTTAAAAAAATGTGTTACTATTTTTTTCAAATTTTTTTTTTAATTATTAGGATGAGCGAAGGAATCCTCTACTAGGCCACTCAAATTACATTTTGTCGTACACTTTACAAAAAAACTATTCAATATTTTAACTTCAAATTAAACACAAAAATAAATTATGATCTGTAGATTTGCATAATATAATTTTTTTTACAGTAAAACGTTAAAAAATTTATTTTAATTAATTTATTTTACATGCATTTCCAATACGGACGCATTTTAGCAAATAAATAAAAAATGAAACGCGTATATTTTCAGAAAAAATATAAATCATGGAGTAAGTAATTATAGATAGAATCATGATTAATTTAATAAATAAAATATTTTTTCATTAATCAGCAAAATCGTTCGCACAGATGACACTTAAACATTTTAAAAAAATTGTATTGTGGATTTTTTTTTTTTTTTTTTTTTTTTTTTTTGTAAAGTGGCAACAAAAGAATTGTAAAAAAATGAAATTAATTGTTAAATTTGTTACATAAATGAAAAATTAAAAGAATTGAAGCGTGAAGTTGTTGCCTCGATTCAAGCTCTTTATAAATGTACTAAATGGCCGATTCAGAAACGACAAATTGACTTTAAACATTTCTTACTTTATCATTTGGATCTAAAGTAATGTTACGTTCTTATTTGTGGACCGAAAAAGGTTTAGTGAATGGGACTTTAGACTTTGTTGCACGTAATAAAGAAAATCACAAGCCACCAGACCAGATATCGCGAATAATCATGGATGGATTTGAATACTACAATAATTTAACTTATAAGAATTGGTGCGTACCAATTCCCCCAATAATTAAATTCTGGAAAAATGGAAGCATAAATTGCTCAAGGAAAGAATTTCTTCTGCAGTTAGCTTTCGCTGTTACAATTAATAAATCCCAAGGTTTAACATTAGATGAAGCAGTTGTAGATATTGAGGATATATAGACACCAGTTGGCTTAAAAACATACGTAACGTTGTTGAGAGTGAAAATACTTCAAAATTAAGCATTCAATAGAAATTTTCCTTACAAAAAATTCTACAATATCAAAAGTTCTGATACGCTAACATGTATAAAAATGAAGAAATTAGAAAAAAAAGTTTTACAGTTAAAAATTCATAGTATCAACGAGAGCAGATTTCAAATGTTTTTCCAGAAAATAGGATTTTGACGAAGTAACTTTCTTCAAACTCTCTTCAAATATATTATTCTAAAATAGCTATTAAAGATTATTTGATGTTAAT
The DNA here is from genome assembly GCA_964019185.1 of Maratus speculifer. NCBI lineage: Eukaryota > Metazoa > Arthropoda > Arachnida > Araneae > Salticidae > Maratus > Maratus speculifer. Next base: position 371,937,861 of record OZ025289.1, on the reverse strand, counting down.
TACAAAGATTGGAAACATGCATATTTCAAACAACTTTAAAAAACACCAGTGGTTACTGGAAATTGTAAAAACAGCTTTAAAAGAGCTTTTAGTTGAAAATTTAAAAATATTTTGGAAAAGTTTGCTTCGAAAATATTTTATTATGCCAGTCTTACATCATAAATAAAAAATTAAAATGCGCCAAAACATAAAATAACGTTTTTGTTTAATAAAGATGCAAAAATAATATTAAAAAATATTTTTACTTTCAAATATCTGTTTTATAAAATAATGCTTCGCGAATCCAAACAAAGCATGGCTTTTGCTAGTATTTCAGGAGTTCAGTCTGATTCAGATAATGATAAAGAGGCTGATGAGTCTGCAGCTGTGAATATATCCTGTCAGGAAATGCTAACAGAAATAAATAAACTAATATATCTTTCTAAGGCATTAATAAATGATACAAATTTAAGCAATTTATTCTATAAAGTAAAAAAATCATTAGAAACCAAAATTGTCTCTGAAAAAATTATAAAAAGTAAACAAACTTCAATAGAAAAATTTTTTCAGTCATGTATAGAGTTTGAAAATGTTAATAAACAGTTTTTTCACCTATATAGGTTTTTATTTCTTTATTTTAGTTGGGGTTTTTTTGTCACCCCTATTCAAGTGCCACCCTTCATAAGGGCCAATTTTCAATGGAACGGCAGGTGGCCCAGTACTTACGTATTAACGCCACCGCAGCAGAAGTTGCACTAATGCATCTATAAAGAGCAATCTTGTTGTTCGCACGCACACAAAAGAAAGTGTCAAAAATGATAAAAAAGCCCTAAATAAGCATTAAAAATGGCATCAAAAAATGAGCAAAAACAAAATAAAGCATTTAAAAAGCACGAACAACAAAATAGCTCTTTATTGGCGCATTAGCGCAATTCCTACTGTGGTGGCATTAATACGCAAGTACCAGTGGCCCTTACAGAGAGGTTTCACTGTATACCATATATTCTCTAGCAATCATCAGCTTACAGTGTATGACTACAGTGCTGTATATAAAATGATGTTTTGATGCAAAAGTTAAATGTTATAACTTTTCCTATTTTTTTTATGCTCTTAGATATATTGCCCTTTTGGAAATATCATGCTTTTTTATTCTTGTCTTTCAATATTCATGATATAACAAGAGGTTACTATACTTTGATTGTGAAGTATTTAAATTGGTAAAAAGAATTAACTTTGAAGAGTATTTGTGATTCATGTTTTTATCAATGTTATGAAATGATTGGTGGTACATCCCTAGAATATCAATTGTTGAGAAGTTACTTTGTTAATGAATACTGTTAAAGAGTCCAATCTCTAATAATAGAGAGAGGTATTTGTCTATTTGTTTCTGTGTTTTTTTCTGAAGATACACTTCACAGAAAAGATGAGATGAACTCAGTTTTTAAAACCAGTCTTCAGCCATCTTTCTGAAATTGGAATTTTATTTATATTAGTACAGAAGCAAAATAATAATCGTCTCCCCCCCCCCCCCCCCAACCTTAAAAATTATTTATTCCATTTCAAGTCATTTTAATGCTATTTTGATCAGAAAAAAGAGAAAATAATATTTTTTTCCTTTTGCAGTTACAGGGAAATGTACTAGTTGCACATGTATTTTTTGAAAAAGAATTATAATTGAACATCTTCCTGCCTAAAGAAATTAGATATTTGAGAGTTCTAGATATATGTATACTTTCAAAAGAAAATTTACAAATTCTTTCATTTACTATAGAATTAATTTTATTAAAGATTTGATTTTAGTAAGTAATTAACATTTGTGTATTAGTGTTTTTTTTTTTCTTTTGTAAATTAATATTGAATTGTTTAACTCTAGTCGGAATGAGATCAAAAAGTATATCTGAGAAATGCATATTGAATTATTTACTAAGAACTATATTTAAATATTGTGCAAGCTGTTTCTTTTCTATAGCAAAGATATATTTACATTCTAATATCCAATTATAATCAATTAAATAATTACTATGAACATTATTTGACTGCTTAATGGTAGGTATGGCATGATTTTTTAGGTACTATAATTGAAGAACATTTAGCGTGTTTAATATGTGTGGTTATATGATTTAAATTATGATTAAAAGTGGGATTAATTGGATAATAATCAGTTATGTTATTTATTGATGAATAATCTTTAACCTTTTAGAGGCAAGCAATAATGTCTCTGTAATACTGAATTCTCTTTGGAATGATTAAAATTTTTTTATTTTAAATTAAGGAAAAAAACAACTTTTCAACATTTTGCCCCAAAATTAAAGATAGAAAATCTCTATAAATAAAAGGAATTCTGAGGATAATTAATTAATTAATTGAGGCACAGGGGAAAGCAAATCTTGGCAATGCGCCAACTCGGTCCAGAGGAAGCAAATCTTGGCAATGCGCCAACTCGGTCCAGAGGAAGCAAATCTTGGCAATGCGCCAACTCGGTCCAGAGGTATAAAAGCAAGATAGAAAAAAACGCGCAGGTCTGTGCATTCAAGTACAACCACCCATATGTATATGCTGAAAGTTTGTTCTGACGCTCACCCGACGCACGTGGAGTGCCGATGGTCCGGGGAGAGTCACCGGGGGATCCGTCGCCAGCTGAGAGAGAAGCGTAGAGTCACCGGGGGATCCGTCGCCAGCTGAGAGAGAAGCGTACCATACACATAAATTATTAAATAAACCTTCAAATTAAGCCCGGCGAAGCGGGCTGGGTATGCTAGTTTAATTAAATGCATTTGGTGCAAATCTTGTTTAAATTAGGTGAAATAAAATATATCATACCGCTCCTCAAGGAGTTAGCATATACAGTAGACTCCCTCAAATCCACACAGCTTGGGATCAGAGCTTTTGCGGATTTTAGATTTTGCAAATTACTGGTCATTGATTTGTTTACATGTTTTAAACAGTAATTTGAATGCAATTAATAATGCAATCTAAACTATAATGAATGCTTACAATATAATAAAATAGTAAAATAAGTAATAAATTAATAAAAATTTAGATAATTTTTAAAATGACTAAAGCAAAGCTCAAGTTAATAATCAATTATGTGTGATTAAATGTTCATTATAAACATAAAATGTAATATTTCCTAAATTATTCAGTGAAACTTGCCTTATAAAGGTACATTACTAATTCACATCTAAATCATAAAGTAAGGAAGTATTATTTCAGGTTTAGCTACACTTAATAATCAAAAAAGAGGACTAGTACATAAATATATTTGGTAAGAAAGACGATTGTGATTACCACTTACATCAGCAACACCTTTAATTTTTTCAGAAATAAATTTATTTTTCCTTCATGAAAAAAAAAACATAAATTCAGTAATATTAACAAAAGTTACAAATTAAAATATATATGGAATTGATATAAAACTAAAAAAATGCAATTTTGTGTTTATATCTGAGCTGAATTTTCCATTGTTTACATCTGTAAATTGTGTGGATTTTAGGATTGCAGATTTGAGAAGAGTTTACTGTATATATATATATATATATAAATTAAATGAGAAAACGTTTTCCCGATTATGAACAATTTAGTAAACTACTGGTCCGATTTTCACGAAACTTGACTCTTATATTAAATTGACCATGAGAAAACGATTTGGCTAAGTTTCAAATTGAAGAAATTCAGTGCTTACAGGGTAAATCAAACACTGCAGTGATAGGTCTGCTTGCTATAGATCAAACATTTTTCACACAATTTCCATCAGACATGTTTACTATAATAATTCGACCACAAGGAACTCGTCCAGCTAGGTTTTGAATTCAAAAAAGCTTGTTTTGGCTGATTAAAACAAACTCAGCAATGAAAACAATGATATATCTTGAAAACAGCTCTTACGATTTTCACAAAACTTCGCTTCTATACCGATTCGATTGAATTCGAAGATCAAGAAATCAATCTGTCTAGGTCGCTAATTCGTAAATTATAACTCGTGATAAAGTATTTTGTAGCTTAGAATCTGAAAATTATCATCAGGTCAGGGATTTTCACAAATCATAATTGTCAAAGTTAAAAACTGATAAGTGTTGGATACTATGAAATAGAGGAAATGGCTGTTTTTCAACTTTTAAAAAATGATTTTTATGATTGAATCTGGAAATTACCTTAATTTTTAACTGTCACATTACAATTCTTTGCAAACCGAAACTGTCAAAGTTAAAATATAGCAAAAATATCATCAGTGAATATTGTAATAAGTAAATGCTGTTTATTTATAAAATACATCAAAAATGTGAGAGTCAAAAATTATTAGAGTTGAAAATAGAAGTAATAATTTCTTGGATTGAACATAATTAGAGAAAATATACATTATTATCAAGTGCAGTTCTATTTATTTTATTTTATTTCATTTCATCATCCTGTTTTCATATGTCATTTTCTTTTTTAAATGTGTAGCTGGACTGTCGAAGTAGTAGTGTTTGAGATTAAATTTGAAGAAAATATTTAGCTGCCGTACTAGAATGGAGTGACGCTTTTAAATAAACAAACAGTATTTATTAATTAAAAATTCTCTGATGGAGAGAAGTTCTAGTACTAATAAGTTTAAAATAAAATGCATATTTTAAATTTGTAATATCTATTTTATTATTTTAGTCACCTTTTAAGCAAAACATTGTATTTTTTAAATTTCATATATTTTATGTTTGAATCAAAGTGAAATATTGTTCAATCTAATAGTTCATCCAAATTTAATGCTTTATATTGTTAATTTGTTTACATTTTATGCAAACTCTGGTTGTTTTTCTATTTTATAGGCTTGTGTAATCGAAAAATAATTTATCTTTTAGTACAAGTTATCATCTATAAATCTTAGTAATATGTACTTTTTGTCACAAATTAATCTTAATTCATCAATCTTATTAAAAGTTAAAATGGCTTTAAAATTATATTTTTCAGGATCTGATTCTATTTCTCAACAATGATTTTGTAATAAACTAGCATTTTTGTTCAGCATTAAAAATTCTGTAGCTATTTTCTTTTTATTTCAATTCATTTTTAAAAATAAAATTTTCCAAATATCTCTTCTAGGATTCCATGACATTACTGATGTAGTTAATATCTTGCAAGAACGTCTTCAAAGTTGCAGATTTAAAACTTATTGTTCCTCTCTTTATATTTATAAATAAATTGCTAGTCACTTAAAATGTATATTTAAGCAAACTTGAGACTAGCAAATACATGTACAGTTGTTTAATGTAGAAATTAATGTAAGGTCCGATTTCTGTATGTATCTGATCTTGTGATATTTTAGTATTTAATATTAAAATAATTTATTTGCAATGTTATTTGTTGTTATTGAATTATTTCTAACCAAAAATACACAGAACTACTATGATACATATACCCATAGGACTTAGAACTGACCAAATTTTACATCTTACAATATGAAATGATCTGTTGCAAAATGAAAAATTGAGCATAATATATATATATATTTATGCAAGCAAAAAGAAAAAATATATACATTTCTATTTTTAATTATTTATATTTTATTGAGGTAAAAGAAGAAACTCCTGAGAAAATGTAAATTTGAACTATGAGGAATCTTGGATGTTTGAAGATTTAATTCAATTAGTAAAAGCCAAGAAACTGATAATTCATAAATTTTTCTGTGGCACAAAAGTAACTTCATCTACTTTCAGCTTATCAATAACACCTATAAAGAATTCCATGTACTTCTTTTTGCCAGTATATCAACTTCTAATGATTCTTAATGCTACTTGTATTAAGAATTCAGGTATAGTTTTCTTAGAATTCACTATCTGCTTTATTTTTAGCATTTTTAAAAACATGATTCTAAGCCACAAATGAACTAAATTATTTGTGTTTTAAAAGAAAACATAAGTTCAATATCATATCGAATGCAATTTGATCAAGTGTGAAATTTTACTAACCTTCAGTTAGCAGCTTAGAATGATTCATCTCAAACTATTATTTCTTTTAAAAAAAAAAGCATAAGACCAATTTTTTAATTAGAGAGGATGATGTTCCATATCATTACTTTAAATACTTTATTCTCTTTGAAAAATATATTTTGAAAGCCTAGTATGTATCCATTATTAGTAAGCAAAGCTACATCTGACTATACTGCATGAATCAGGATATCTTTTTAAGTGAAAACAAAAAATCTCAGTGTTACCAATTTATTATTGACACGTGAGCCCACCCAATAATTTGATTTCTTTTACCTATTTTTAATTTATTTATTATTTAATCACTGAAATTAAATCTAGTTTTATTGACATCCTCAAAATAGTAAGAATGTCAGTCTAATATGGATAGTAAAAGACTCTTAGGTTTTAAGATAAATTTAACCAATTTTATCCACTAACTCCCGGCACATTTAGTCTTAGATTTTAATGCCTTGAATTTATAAAGCATTTAGGTGACTAAAATGTTTACTTTTCTTGCATTTTCATTAGTTTGGAAGTTTTATATTACAAATTTATGAGAATATAATTTAATAAAATTATTTACTAAATTATAATATTTTACATTTTGTTAAGAAATAATACAACTTAACTTCAGATTATCATTTTTAGGTATACTCTTCCTTGCTTTTCCCAAAACTTTTTTCTATCTCATAAATATTAATACTTCCTTGTTACGTGAACTCTGAATGAGGGGATTTATAAAGATTTAATAAATATTCAAATTGGCAAAACGAATAAAATTTAAATTAATAATATCTTAGTAATAATAAATCTTGGCATCCAATATTCATACAACTGGTGGGATCGTATAGTATAACAAAAGCGGCATAGCTATTAGAATGAAGAATCTGTCTATTAAAATAAAGTTAAGTGCCAAATAGAATTTGTCATAAAAATTAAGACTGTAAATAAAATATTTTTATTTTGTTCCTTTTCAATACTTATTTTATTTATTCTTTTGCTTCCTGAGATATATAACACTCACCCTACATGTTGTAGACAAAGTAATCCATAAAAATGAACAAAGAATACTTTTATTAAACATTCAACATTTGTGATTCACATGAAATTGATTCGGATCCAAATTTTGTTATAACTTATTGAAAATCACCATACATTATTTATAAAAATTGAATTGTTACTAATTAATTAGATATTGTGTAATATAACAATTAATTTAGTGCCAGTTTAATTAATTCTTAAAAAGATATATATTTGTAATTCTGTAAAGAGTTCATATAAAAATTATTACTTAAATGGTGAAGGCTGAGGTAATACTAAAAATATGTAAAGCAAGCACGACGATCTTATCATTTTAGAAACAGTCCAACATGACAACAAAGATGAATCTTATTTTTATGACACATAATTTTTCTTTATTATTGTAGAAAAAAATAACAATCATATTATTGTTGAAAGAGAATTTTGCATGGAAATTCAAAATATAAGTATTATTTAATGACTTAGAGCATTCGCTAAGGAAAAACTTTGATGGATTGATGAAAATTGATTGTGTTACACTGGCCCGTTGCAATTTTATAATATGTGAAAGGGATGTCATTTTTCTTCCATGCCTGTAACATTTTAGGTATTTTTCATCTTTAAAAAAATAAATAAATAAATAAAAAAATAAAATCATGCTAAATTAGTTTTCATCAATAATAGTTCTTCCAGACTGTCTTTTTGAAATTATCCATGAATTAGTCATTAATATGCTTGTCTTTATTTTTGTACTTTTTATAACGGCATATTTGCATCTCCAAAATAAATCAAATATGTGTTCATCCTAAAAAACTAACAATATCTCTATTTTATTTCAATTAAAAGCCAGATTAAAGTTTTTTGGCTTCTTCCACAACAAATATTTTTGAGATAGCACCTTACAGAAAAGTGTGCAATTTGAAATTTACTACAATTTATAGTTCTTTTTTCCCCTTTTTTTACATGGAGCTTGAAATCCACATAGCGACCCTTTATCTTCTACTGTATTACGCATTTGCATGTGTGTATCGCTACTAATACTGCGAGACAATTTTGTGGTGCATGTTTTGAGTTCTGTTAATGTTGGAACTTTTCATTGTTTGCCAAGAGCTACAATGCATGCTTGCTTAGTGAAACATTGGACAGGCCTGATCCACTGGATATAAGTATGCAAAGCAACAGATAATTGTTTACATGAAAATTAGATATTTTTTAAAAATAACAAAGAGAAAATAAACATTCAAGATTATTTCATTTTATTATATATAATCTTTTTACAAAGTATATTCATCTAATATACAACATAAAAAAATATATACATTTCAGAGTTGTTGAATAAAACAAATGCACTAAATAACACCATTTTATGTCAAACATATATTTTCTCCCTGAGAAAAAAAAAAGTTTAATTTGCTTTAATGACTACATCATGCAATTTTTCTCTTTAATTGAATTTAATGCCATATTTTTTAAACACATTTCTTACTGCAATAATAATATTTTTTTCTCAGAATATCTGGTACATTCTGGTTATCTTTAGTAGCATTTTAAATAATTATTTGGTGACCAAAGTTATCTTCATTTTGTTTTTGCTAGTGATATAATAAAAATTAATCATTTGTTACATTATAAAATTGCATATTTTTATAATTCTAATTTTACATGCTTTCTTTAATTGCGTTGTTAAAAATAAAATTAAAGTCTCCTTAAAGTTAGTGGAAAAAATGTGCAATAATATACAAAATAAGCATAAAGCAGTAAAGAATGATAAAAAAACAAACTACCAGTAATTTAAATAATAGTAAATATAAATCATTACTAAATGTAAGTTTTCAAGGATGGCCACTAGAACTTTTGGTACTTTTCGATTAACCAGGCACCAACACTGGCCCCCAGCTATCTGAAAAATACCTTTATTTCTATGGTGTTCATCCTTGAGAAGAAATTGAAGCCCATTATGCAAATGTAGTCAAAGATAGTTGAGAAATACCAATGTTTAGTAACAAATTATGCCAAAATTTGTTTAAAAAATCAGTAATTAACAGTGATGCACATTTCATTATTCTTATATTAAGTAACAATACTGTTTCTTAAAAAAAATAAAATAAAATATGCATAAATAAAAATATTATTTTTCTTCTCCTATAAAAGTGAAGAGGAAACTTTAATTTGACATGGTGTTAGACATTTGCCTTCTCAAATTCATCTAACATCTTCATTGTTCTTTTGTCCAATTTCGTAATTGAATTGTTACTCTTAATAAAAGTCTCAGCTAATATCAATGCTTTTTGTTGTTGTTCCTTGGTTGATAAATTTTTATTTTTCAATGCTACCTTACTTCTTAGAAAATTGACTATCCTTTGGAATTCCTCTGGATGACAGTTATTACCTGCAGGAAAAAGAAAAAAAAAAAAAAGTTATCTTAAAACTCAAACTAAATAAATTATTATGCATGCAAGTCAACCAAACATGATTGGAATATTTTCTATGAAGTTAGATATTTAACTTGTGTTAACCATCACTGTACGATTTGAACAAAAATAACTCAAATGAACAAAAATAAATGTTATTCCATTCTTTTCACTCTTCTTGATGAGTTACAGTGATCATATTTTTCCCAAATTCGTGGCACATAGCGAGAATTAGTGATTTTAGGTATGTGGCACAATGTGCAATGTGTTAAATACAGACTTACAGGGAGAGGGCAACTTTAATAATCACAAATTTATTATTTTAACATATGTTGTAGGGCAGATACCCTTAGCCTCAGGTAGAATGGATTTTATACAATGTACCTTAGTCTTTGAGAAACATTGTGTGTGTGTGTGTGTGGGGGGGGGGGGATGTCTAATATTATGGCACAATTTGAATACTAACTTTTAAAGGGAAAGGGTATGGTTGATCTTGGCTTAGATGGTATAGAGTTTACCTGCTGACCAGTGAACCTAAAATAGATCCTGGGCTGCATTATGCTTGTTTTCTGCATTTTTTGCTTCATAATTTAATGATCTTTATTAAAAATCTTAATATCGTACCTTAACTACAGTATTAGCATATTTAAACATCAATTTAGCATTCTTGATTTTAAACCATTATTTTTCATCAGTTAAGGAAATATTTTAAAAAATTCAATCTGTTATTGAAAAATAAAAATTCCAAAATTTGTTGTGGTGCCATCTATTTATAATAAAATAAAACACATTCAAGTAAAAGTAAGAGCAGAAAGAAAATAAATATTAAGCAAAAAAAAAAAAAAAAAAAAAAAAAAAAAAAGCAGCAAATTTTATGCAAAATATTTCAAAGAGCAATCATACATTTTACAAATCTTTATAACAGGGATGCCACTCAGAAATCAACAAAAAAGAGGAAATTATGTGTAATGTAAAATTTACGACATTTTTCACAACATTTATGCGTGAATTTTGTAAACTATATTGTTTATAATAAACTAAATAAAGTATTAGTTTCTTTTTTTAAATTTTTAACTTATAAGAATAAATAAAAAAGATTTTTCTTTAATTCTCAGTATTTTACATCAATTAAGGTAACCCAGCAACAGATTCAGTGAGGAATTTTATGTATTACATTATTTTAAATCAATTTAAGTAACCTAGCAATAGATTCGATAATTATTAAATTAAAAGAATAAATAGCAAAAATTTGCAGGTTGTTTTCCCCCCTCATCTCGATTTTTTTTTTTTTCATTTGACGAAAATAGCTGTTATATTTCATGACCGATTGGCAAAAACCGTCGTTTTATTTTGCGATCGTTTGACAAAAATCATTGTTTTATTTCGCGATCGGTTGACGAAAATAGAGATTTTACATCGCGATCATTTGACGAAAATTGCCATTTTACATCGCAATCATTTGACAAAAATCGCCGTTTTATTTCGCGATCGATTGATGAAAATCGCCGTTTTGTATCGCGATCATTTGACGATAATAGTCATTTTACATTGCGATCGTTTGACGAGAATCGCCATTTTACATCGTGATCGTTTGACAAAAATTGCCGTTATACATTACAATTGTTTGACGAAAATCGTCGTTTTATTTTGTGATCGTTTGACGAAAATCACCGTTTTATTTCGCGATAGCTTGATGAAAATCACCGTTTTATTACGCGATCACTTGACGAAAATCGCCGTTTTATATCGCACTCATTTGATGAAAATCGCCATTTTACATCGCGATCGTTTGACGAAAATTGCCGTTTTGCATCGCAATCGTTTGACGAAAATCGCCATTTCACATTGCGATCGTTTGACGGAAATCGCAGTTTATGCGATAAATGGCAAAAATCTCCATTTCGCGATCGTTTGATGAAAATAGCCGTTTTATTTTGCGATCTTTTGACAAAAATCACCGTTATATTTAGCGATCTTTAAACGAAAATCGCCGTTATATTTCACGATCATTTGACGAAAATGGCTGTTGTACTTTGCAATCGTTTGACGAAAAAGGCTGTTGTACTTCGCGATCGTTTGACAAAAACTGCTGCGTAATTTCGCAACCATTTAATGAAAATCCCTGTTTTATTTCGCGATCGTTCGACGAAAATCGTTATTTTATTTCGTGATCGCTTAACAAAAATCGCGAATACTTAAAAATTAAAAAAAAGCGGAAATCCGCCATTTGGCGGAAAAGTGGCATCCCTGTTATAATTATGTTTATTAATTTAAAAACATAGCAATTTTATCGTATTGACTTCCCTTGTTAAAGCAATATATGAATGATGTTTCTTTAAAATCACGAATTGACCAGTTGTTCAATATCATTGCATTGCTAAAAAATGTATGAAATACATTTAAAAAATGATTTTTTAATAACATTTTTGCATTTATTTATGATGTTTCATACAACTATTTAGTTACAGAAAAAGGTAAATAATTAAATTTAGAATTGATATGAGTATAATTTTTAAATGACAATGATATTATTAAATTATAATTACAAGTATATTTATAAAACAAAAAATGAGGGAAATAAAAAGAGTGTATCCTGGCTTCAAACCCGGACCTGCTGGATGATTGGTTCTGCTTATATGACTAAGCTACGACCACATACAACATTTCTTTTCAAAATAAGGTATTTCAGTTGTTTTATCACATTAGACCCTCCAGTTTCTCAAGAACTAAGGAGCATTGCATAAAATACATTCAACCTCAGGCTAAGGGGTCTCTGTTCAACAACATACGTTAAAATAATCAAATTTTGTAATTATCAAAGTTGTCCCTGTTAGATAAAATGTAAAACTGTCTGCAAACTCAAATACTTAATTTACAAGCATTATTAAAGCTCAGTCGAGAAATGTAGTATTGAATGGTATGCTTAATAGAGAACTAATGAAGGAAAATAATCTGTTTCTAATTCTCTTCAATTTAGCATTTTAAAATTTCTACAAAGCAATTTTTTTAGCCTCCGATGCTATTTCTTTCAGACAAGCTAAAAAATATCGTGTCATCAGCTCTGAATTTTCTACTCAACCAGGCCTAGGACCGCTGAGTCACTCTTGAAAAGGAGAGAAAAGAGACTAAATCGCAAGAAAAAGAGACTAAAAGAGACCAAAATTTAAAAAAAGAGACTAAAAGGAGACCAAATAAAAAACATTTTTTTCTCTTCTCTTAAATGTTTTTGGTACAGACAAGCACTATAAGATTTAGCACCATCTGTGGAATATATTTTTAATGCATTTCAGTCGGTTTTGAAATAATTGCAAATTTTATTGATTGGTTGCAGAAAAGTATCTCAAATCGCAACAATTCATCATGGAAGAAACCAAAAATTCACCAAATGATCATGGGGACAAAATAATGAAATTCCAGGAAATATAGTGAAATTCATCAAATTGTCTATAAAAAACAAATCACAAAATTTGTCACATGATCTCGAGAAAAAAATTCTCGAAATTAGTCATATGTTCTTAAGATAAAAATCATGAAAATCATCAGATGGTCTCTAAAAAAAAAATTACGATATTAGTCAAATGGATCTTGTGTTAAATATCGCAAAATTCATCAAATGGGTCTCAAAGAGAGGGATGAATCACAAAATTCATTAAATTAATGTGAAATTCGAAGAGCGATCATACAAATAATTGCTAATTTTGTCGAAGGTCACGGAAATAAATAGTGAAATTTATCAACTAGTCACAGGAAAAATAACGAATTTCGTAAAATAAAGCCATTAAAAAAAATCAAGGATGCCTGCCAATGGGTTACATTTCCTGAAATTTTACAGCAGTTGAGGGGGTGGAAGGGAGAATATATCCATCGGCATTAATTATGCATTTTTACTGGGTATCTGATAAAATGCGCATTTCTTTCAGCAATCCTTTTACAAAATTCACGTTTCTTACGCGATCTTTTGTTGAAATCAGCGTTTTTTCAACAATCGTTTGACAAAATCTGCGTTTTTCTCACAATTCTTTGACAAAATTCACTGTTTTCGGCGATCCTTTTACGAAATTTGCGCGATCTTTGCACGAAATTGACGTTTTATACGCGATCTTCATACGAAATCGGCGTTTTCCCGCAATCTTTAGACAAAATCGGCTATTTATCTGCAATATTTTAGCAAAATCAACGGTGTATTGCGATCTTTTGTTGAAATCAGCGGATTTTCCGCGATCTTTTTACAAAATCCCAGATTATTTTGATGAAATCGGAATTTTTTTCGACGATCTTTTTACAAAATTTGCATTTTTGCACAATCTTTTCTCGAAAGCTGCGCTTTATCCCCGCGACCTTTTGACGAAATCGGCGTTTTTTCGTTGATCTTTTGATGCAATCGTCATTTTTTTTTTAATGATCTTTTGACAAAATATTTTAAAGCTATCTTTTATCGAAAACGGCGTTTTTTTTCGCGATTTTTCGACGAAATAAGCGTTATATCTACAATCTTTAGAGGAAATCAACGCTTTCCCGCGGTCTTCATACGAAATCCGCACTTCATTACTTTACCGCGATCTTCGCGTTTAGACAAAGCTCGTTGACAAAAACATTGACGAAATTGTCGTTTTTCCACGAAATAGTGACGAAATGTGTACTTTTTCGGCGATCCTTTCATGAAATTTGCATTTCTCTGCGATTATTTTTCCGCACGCAAAATCGTACAATCATATTGTTCATTAATACAACCGTACATCGTTCGGCTAAACGAAACCGTACAAGTTGGCATCTACAGACATGCTACAGGCTCAGAAAAAAAAAAAAAGCTGAACTTTTACGGCTTCACGGATTTTTGATGAAATTAGCATTTTCTCGCAGCGTTTTGACAAAATTAGCACTTTTCTGTAAATTTTTAACGGAATTAGCGTTTTTTGCTAACATTTTACGAAAATCGCACTTTTTTTAACGGTCTTTCAAATGAAATTTCCATTTATCCATGATATTCGCGATTTTTCTCACCCTTTATTGACAAAATACGCATATTTTCCACGATCTTTCGAAAAAATTTGCATATTCTCCGCGATCTTTCGTCAAAATTTACGTATTTTAAGCGATGTTTCGACAAAATCTGCGTATTTTTCGAAAAAATTCTTTTATTATCCCTGATCTTTCGACAAAATTCGCGATTCTCCTCCGATCTTTCTCCAAAATACGTCTATTTTCCACTATCTTTCTACAAAATACTTCTATTTCCCTCGATCTTACGACAAAATTCTCATATTTTCCGTGATCTTTCGCCAAAATTTGCATTTTCCCCGATCTTTCGAATAAATCCGTGTATTTTCTCGGCTTCACGGATTTTTGATGAAATTAGCATTTTCTTGCAGCGTTTTAACAAAATTAGCACTTTTCTGTAATTTTTAAACGAAATTAGCGTTTTTTGCTAACATTTTACGAAAATTGCACTTTTTTCAACGGTCTCTCAAATGAAATTTGCATTTATCCATGATATTCGCGGTTTTTCTCACCCTTTCAAAATTAGAAAATTTTCTTCAATCTTTCGAAAAAAATTGAGTATTTTCCTCGATCTTTTGACAAAAATTCGAGTATTTTTCACGATTATCTTATGAAATTGGACTATTTTTCATAATCCTTTAACAAAAGCCGCGTCTTTTTCCATAATCCTTTGACTGAAATCGCGTTTTTTCCGCAATCCTACGACATAAATAGTTTTACCTCCTCCCGCAATCCTTTGAAGATTTTTTTTTTTTTCCGCGATCGTTTGACGAATTTATAGGCTTTTTTGCAATCCTTTGGAGAAATTTGCGTTTTTTCCTGCAGTCCTTTGAAGAAATTTTCTCAATTTGGTGCGGTGACTCGTGTTTTTGTTGTATTTAGCCCCCCCCCCCCCTTTAATAAGAAGGCCAACGAATTTTAATGCATGTTTACATCAATCCCAGGGATGATAAAATTCATTGCCGAAAACGCGGAATTCAGCGTTTCCGCGGAAAAGTAACATATATGCATCTATGAATATCGCTTTCTGATTTTACGATCATTTGACGAAAGCTTGGTTTTATTTCGGGATCGTTTGAGAAAAATCCCAGGGTTTTTTCTTTTCCTTTCCCCCCTGCAATCGTTTGTCGGAAATCACGAGTTTGTTTTGGCATTGTTTGGAAATAACAGCAATTTTATCGAGATCGTCTAGTGAAAATCGCGGCTTGATTTCGCGATTGTTTAATGAAAATAGACTTTTTTTCCGGTGATCAATTAATTAGAATAGGAGTTTTGCCCGTGATCATTTTATGAAAATCGCAGATTCTTAAAAATAAAAAACATGAAAATTTGCCGTTTGTCGAAACAGTGATCCCCGTATATAATAACGACCGAACGAAGAATTTTGATATTTCTTCCTGCAACCCACTGAAGAATTTCTCAATTGTTTTTCACAAGATCGACTGACAAATTTTGCAATATGTTTCTGTCACTGATTGACGGATTATACGCATTATTTTTCTCACGAAAATGACAAAAGCGTGATATTCTTCCCGCGACCGAATGACGAAGTTAATGATTTTTACCTCTAGAATGGTTATCGAATTTCGCGTTTTTATCTTGCCACAGATTGACCAAATTCACTTTCTTTTCAATATCCGACAGAAAAGTTTTGCGATCCTTGCCCGCGAACGATATTCTAATTTCGTAACCATTTTTCCACGACAGAGTGACGAAATTTAGAATTTATTCCCCTGCAAAAGAGAGACAAATTTGGTAATTTTTTTCCGCAATTAAGTTTCACTATAGTTCCACGGAATATCATGGTTTCATACTACGACAGATGAACATAATCCATGATTTTTCCGCCGGTTTCCGACTGAAATTTTTTGCGTTTTTCACCCGCGAACAGTTAACAAATTTCGAGATTTTCTTGAGACAAAGTGACAAGTTTTCCGATATTTCCTCACGACAAATTGTTGAATTTCGCGATGTTTTTCCCGCTATCAAATGAGGAAAGTTACGATCTTTTTCCTGCGATCGATCGATGGGTAAGAAATATTTAAAAGAAAAAAAAAGCGAAAAAAGAGACTAAATCTGAAAAATATAGACTAAAAGAGACAAATGCAAAAAAATAGCGAGAAAAGAGAGTTTAGCGACTCACTCCGAGGCCTGCTCAACCGATTTTGATAATTATTTTTTTAAATGAAAGCTATTTATTTGTAGTTGTGCCTATTTTAGTTATTTTTTAATTTATTTCCATTTTTATATTTTATTTTTAATTTTAAATGCTTTTTACGATATTTCTTCAAAATGATGGCAACACAGTTTAGCTTTTCTTTCGATAATAAAAATTTATTTTCCAAAATGATTGTGTATAATTATGCACTAATTGAGGTAAAAAAAAAACATTTACTGAGACATAATAATAATGTAAAATAAAATAACAGAAAATAATTTATGATAAAAATTAATGTCTAAAGCAAAATAAGAAAAATTTCAAATGAGGAAAATGATGTCATTCAGCAACCAGATAAATGGGAATTACAATATTATTACGAAAGCCTTTTTCATATTACTAATAACAGTAATTTTTAAAAAAACATTTGAAGAGAAAATGACTTCACTATTTAAAGCATCGTATTTTTACTCATAACGATATTGGGTACTACTCTGTTATCCCGTCGACCAATATTGCCAAATTATACATAGTTTTTATTTTAAATATCGAAAAAACAAATAATTAGTAGAATATTAATAAAAATATTAATAAAAAGTCGAAATAAAAATCACTTAATGACATTTTAAACACATGAATCGTATTTAATGTCATTGAATGTGACATTCACGATCATCCATTATTGGCATTTAATCTTATAGTTTGGTGATAATTTTTTAGTCGACGGGATAACCTGGTACTACCCGATATTACATTTCAATATTTCTTTTCATTATGGACACTGAGATTGAGATTTTACTTTCCGATGATTTCAGTTAGTGAAAATAATGTCACAGTAAAAATGAAATTAGTTTATTTTTTTAATAAAACTATTTTTCTGTGAGTGCATATAAAATAAAACTTCTGGATTTCGCTGGCACTCAGATTACAATTTTAACTGAAGATGTGTGAATATTTGCATGCAAAATTGTAACTGGCAAACTTAACATCTGGTTTGTAAAAATATTTATTATATATTGATTCAATAATGTAATTACTTTTGCTTTTTTAAAATTAAATCGATCGGGTCTTTTAAACATTTCATTCATCGAATTCGACGGGATTCCTTTCGTTTTAATGTTAATTTGCATTTCCTTTGACTCAGAGTCTATAAAACAGCGTTTAAACTAAAGAAAAAATTTGTTTTTGATGAATCTAGTCAATGAAGTAGCACGTCAAATTGTAACTCTTTATTATTCTGCAATTCCAATGTCTCAGAGAGAAATTGCTATTCAATTGGGTATTTCACGTTGTTCTGTTTGCTATTATATTGATAAACACAAAAAAATGAAGTTAGTTCATTGTAGTCTAAACGGGGTCGCCCTTCTAAAAAACCTCTACTGATTTTTTTTTTTTTCTAATCTGATGCAAAACTGAATTCTGCAATGGCAGAATCTACATTCAACTTTTTTTTTTTTTTTTTGGCTTTTTCCCAACAGCAGAATTTTTTTTCTGCAGTCTGCAACACAAGTAGACATTTAATAAACAGTCTGTAAAACTTGAATACAAGCACCCTCTTTCTAATCCCTCGAATTAGTTAAAGATAACAGACATAAAACAAGCTTTTTGTATTCTGCATTTGGGGGGGGGGGGGGGTAAAAAAGGGATTAAGCTGAATTTGTGTGTTACAATGAATAATGTATAAAAAGCTGCAAAAGATCAACAAAGTCACATCACACTATAATTAATAATAATAATTTTTTTAAAAACTTACCTGAAAAAGACGTTGAAGCTTCTGTTTTATTAATATCTAGTTTCTGTTCTGTTAACTTAATTGTTTTTATATTAACAAGGTTTTTCTGAGGAAATGAAACTAATGAATCCTTAGCATGTGAACTTGGTGCATTTGTAGAGGTTATATGAACTTTGGTTTTGTTGTCTTCTTGGTAATTCATGTTTCTGTTTATACATTTTTTAGTAGGCAATATTACATTGGATTCTTTATTCTGATGGCCAGTTAAATTAATACTTTTAAATGGATGTTTACTAACTCTATATTGTAAAGAATTATTTGAAACTGTATTGTCTTTATCTGGGGGCATTATGTTAGAAAATATTTTTTTATTTGGTCCAGAGTCTTGGCACTTTAAATTAATAGTCCTTTGAATTGCAGGTTCAGAAACTTTGCATGGAGAGATATTAGATATTATTGTTTCAGAAATTTTACTTTGGGGTATTACTGTTGAAGTTGTTTTTTCTCTTGGTTTTAAATTAATAGTCCTTTGAATTGCAGGTTCAGAAACTTTGCATGGAGAGATATTAGATATTATTGTTTCAGAATCTTTACTTTGGGGTATTACTGTTGAAGTTGTTTTTTCTCTTGGTTTTAAATTAATAGTCCTTTGAATTGCAGGTTCAGAAACTTTGCATGGAGAGATATTAGATATTATTGTTTCAGAATCTTTACTTTGGGGTATTACTGTTGAGGTTGTTTTTTCTCTTGGTATCAAATTAATAGTCCTTTGAATTGCAGGTTCAGAAACTTTGCATTGAGAGATACTAGATACTATTGTTTCAGAAATTTTACTTTGTGGTATTACTGTTGAAGTTGTTTTTTCTCTTGGCATTAAATTAATAGTCCTTTGGATTGCAGGTTCAGAAACTTTGCATTGAGGGATATTAGATATTGTTTCGGAAATTTTACTTTGAGGTATTACAATTGAAGTTGTTTTTTCTCTTGGCACCTCATTGATAGATACAATAAAAGGCTCTTTTTGTACTTGTTCTGTTTTACTAGCATTTAAATTTGAAACAGGTACTTTCACTAGAAGATTCGAACTTATATTTGTTGCTGCCTTTTTTGATGAAATTTTGTTAGTTGTTTTATTTAATACAATATTTGATTTGTTTAAATTCTTTTTTGTTAATAATTTTGATTTTTGTAAATTATCTGAAACTGTTTCTAATTTTTTGGAGCTGTTAGATACAATACGTGTAGATGAATTTGCAGTAAAACAAACAGTTAAATTTATGTCTTTATCTCCATTTAATTTTTCTGAACTAGAATTAACTTTTGAATTATTAAGAATGACTTTTGCATTTTTTAATTTTTTAATGCGTTTTTTACTGACAGTACGTATACAAACTTTATTTTTGAGCTTGGGTGTACTAGAACTGACAGTTGAAACATTCAATTTACTTTTAACATTTGAATTTTTAGAAACAGAAGAAATGGATGGACTTTTATTTCTGTTCGTTACTGATTCAGATCTGTTAATAGAATTATGAGCAACTAAAGAACTTTTTCCTCTTTGAATTTCATACTCTTTATTAAACACATCGATTGATCTACTTGGTTTACTTATTTGAATAATTGAATCACTTAATTTTTTAGGTGAATCTTTCACATTTTTATATGCAAATGAAGTCTCTTTCTCAGATATAAAATTTGTCATTGGAGATACATTTGGTATATTCTGATGCATTTGGTTAGGGTTAGCTTTAGGAGAAACTGGAACTAAAGTTCCTGCTGAACTTGTGGATCTAATTTCATCTAAATATTCAGAGACAAGATATTCAGCAAGATTTGTTTGACCATTTGGTGTCTGAAGACAACTTTTTTCATTTAACAATGTGGATTCCTTTTCAGATGAAGCATTAAATTCACCAAATGAAAAACGTTTATGCCTTTGACGAAATGGAGATATTTTAAAATTCGAAATGGTTGGAGAATCAGAACAGCAATTCTGAAAAGTAAAAGATTTTTAAGAAATAAGAAAACAAATTATGGTATGCTTTCAATTTAAAATATGTATCACTGAAACATCTGATAATATTTCATAAATTGCATACAAGTGATAATGAATCTATATGAGTAATAAACATTCAAAATATGGAAAATAAAACAAATTTCTTCCTTTTTCTAAGGAATATAGCTTTATTACCATGCTAAAACACAAATTTTACAAATATGTAATTAAATCACTGATTCTTCGGTACTCATTTTTGGCAAGTGACTAATATGAAAATAGTTTTTGCAAAAAGAAAATACAAATTCAGCAAAACTTTTGACAACTGAACCAGCATATGTATATAGCTTACCAAGTTCAACTTACTGAACACAAATAAATGTTTGATTTAGAAGTAAAGGTTTAGACAACTCAACATGATTTTTGCAATTTAATTTTTGAAATAAAATTTACAACATAATAAAAATTAATAAATAAATTAACAACATAAGGAATCTTTTCTGAATATTTTTATCAATAACTGAAAACAGATTTCTAGTCATCATCCTAGTATATTATGTTTTCAGTTTATGAGTTGATTTTTAATGCAAAATAAAATTCAGATATTGACATACACAACAGGTTTAAAATAGGATATACAATATGACCATGGCTTGTAAATGTAACAAGTTACTAAAATTAGAGTTAAACTTTTCCATAGTATTACAAAGTTACGATCCCAAAATTTATCATTTCAGACATTTTTTGCAGAGTGATTATAAATTAATTTTTGATAATTTGTTACAAAAACACAAAAAATAGTTGACTTGAAAAATTTAAACCATGAAATGAACAACATATATAATCTATTTAAAATAAATTATTGCACTTATAAATATAAGCAAAAAATATTTACACAAAGTTGCATTTGATTCTGATATACCATTGATTTTGCAAATTATTCTTCTAGAAAAGCTCTAGAAGATATTTTTTACTACTATTAAATTCACAAAGTTCTAGAAATTTTTCCTTTAAATCCTAATCTTCAACATATTCACCAATATACCCAAAATAAGCCAATTCATGGTTAAAATAATAGGATGCAATTTTACACTGAAATATGCACACATTTTATAAGGAATGGATCTGATATACATAAATTATTTAAAATAGAAAGAAATGCCTTCTTACACTTTTCCAATAGTTATAGAGGGAATCTGATGTAACAATTATGGCCTCTTCATTGATTGCATCTGTATATTGTAAACTCGGACTCATGCTTTGTAAGGCAAATTTTGTCTTGTTTACATAATATTTAGGGTCCAAACCAGGTTCTACTAAACATGTTAATTTTGAATCCGATAAGGAACTAATCTAAAAATATAAATAAAATATAAATAAAACATAAATCTTATAAAATAATACCTATCAATAGCAAAAAGACAAAAGAAAGACATTTAACACTCTTGAAAAATGTTTATTATAACAAGATTTTTGGTTAAAAATATAACATCCTTCAACATTGATTTTAGGTATAATGAAGGTTATTATCATGGATTCACAACACATGGATAGACAACACAAGGTCATAGATTAACATACAAGATGAAACATTTCTATAGAGCATAATGGTAATGTGCTTGCAGCACCTATTAAGCACCTAATGTGCTTGCTCACCCACTGCTGTGGGTGAGATACTCCCCTTGTACAATTTTTATCACTGAGTAACTACATTATAATGATCTTTCTTTTTTAATTGTTGCATGTTTATGCTTTCAACAGAATCTTACACCAACACATTCCCATAGAATATATATTCTATTTTATATATTTAATATCTATTATTCTACATTCATGCACATTTTTATTTATTTATTTTTATTTTTTCGTATTCGATGAGCGAATTATATAAGATATTTGCAGATGTTTTATTAATCTGCAATGCAAAACAAAGTAAAAATTTGTGTTGAATGCTATATTTTAAGAACAATGGTGTAATATAAAAATATACGAAACATTGCACCCTACAAGTCCTAGAAAATTTCATAAAGTTTAACTTATTAAACAATTATTACAATAATCTTTTGAATTTTATACATTTTCACTTTCAAAGTGCATAAATTACACAAAAGATCAAAGACGGGCTAAAAAAAAAAAAAAGCTATTTTGGGTCCCATGGGACATGTAGATATCACAGAAAAGTCTGAATTTCGTCAAAGGATAGTGGAAAGGAATGCAAATTTCATCTAAGCATCACAAAAAACCTTATACAGACTAAATTAAAAAAATCACGAAAAAATGGCAAATTTTTTCAAAAGATTTGCGAAGAAGCGAGAGATTGCGTCAAAAATCCTGAAAAAAAGGGGAAAAAACAACAGATTTCGTCAAAACCCTAAAAAAAAGTCAATTTCATTATAAAAAAAAAAAAAAAAAAATCATCAAAAGATAGCGAAAAACGACAAATTTTATCATTAGATTTGTGAAGTAACAGCAAATTTTCTCAAAAAACTGCAAAATTTGTAAACACACACACAAAAAAAAGTTATTGCCAGAAATGGATCTCTCTCTTCCATATTATCCTGCTCCAAAATTCATTTTTGACTACTATAATCTTTCTGAGTGACAGTGATTCCTCAAAGTATCCATTTTTTAAACAAAAAGTATTCTTTACTCAACAAAAGTATTTTTTTTTTTTCAAAAATGTCTTTTGTAATAAATCCACATTGCCCCTTTTTAAAAGCTATGAACATTTCTGATCCTTATTATCTTCTACACTCAAATAAGCATTATTTTTGATTTTTATATGAATAAAATCTTCACCATGAGCGAGCTTTTTTTTTTTCCCCCAAGATTACCATAATTGTAATGAAATTCAACATTTCAATGAATTTCCATGTTTAGTTGAATTTCCCTGATATTTCCCTAATATTTTCATGCTTTCCAGGTCTGTGACCACTCTGCAGATAAATTATGCATAAACATAATATCATCTGCCTCCACTTTCTTTCAGAAATGAACAAATATTCAAACCATAGAGCATAAACATCTTCAACATAGATAAATTTTAGAGGCTTGTTAATTCATTCCCCTTGTCGGTAGTGATGCTAGTGCTGTTGCCATTACAGATTTTTCAATAAATGTCCCATCTTGTATCGTAATCTATGCACAAGGTGAGTTAATTTAAAATACAATGAAAGTATAAAAATTTAATAATTTTAAAACTTAATAAAACTTTCTCAACATTAAAGTACACACACACATACATCAGGGTTGGGTTTTTGACCTCAAAAAGGGGTTTTTGACATGACAAAGGTTTAAACCGGATTAAACCGTCAAAAACTGTCAAAAAACCCATAGAGTCACAATCTGCTGTGGTGTATTAAAGTTTGTTGTTAACTTTTAAAATTAAGAACAGATGCCATACATTATGTTGAAATTTAATTATAGTATGGGTAATTAGTAGGTCTTTAAATATTTTTAATTGATAAAAATTAAGGTAAAAATCACAGATTTCAAATCTCAGAAATTTATCTCAAAATGGACATGCAGAATTATTTATGTTTAAATATCTTGTTTATTTATTTATTATTATTATAATATTTGAAATATAAAGTTATTTAGAATGCATTTTGACATAGCTAATATTTTGAATTTAAAAATAATGTATATTATTTATTATATGTATGATTATTACACATCATTTTTATTCCCACTCCCCGCCTCAGCCTCCTTACCCCACAGCACACACGCTAATAGTATTAAAAATACAAATAATGTTTACTTTGATTGCAAGGTAAGACAATAAGTAATTATTCAACAACTGAATACTTAAGATATTTAACAAAATTTTATAGTATTCAGTGAAAAAAAAAATTCATAAGTATTTGTATAAGCTAATTTTTCAGCATAGTAAATAAATAGGTTGAATATATAAATTCAAAAAATGACTGACGATTTAAAATTCAGAATTACTTATTTTTCAGAAAAACTAAATAACAATTGTAAAAGTCAAAACAGAAAAAATATTACACTGATCTATGAAATACTTCTAAAACACAAAATAACATGTAGTTTTTTTTTTTTTTTTTTTTTTTTAATCATTATTTAATTAAATTCATAATTTAAAAAAATAAAACATACATGAAATGCTTCCAAATAATTTGATTACATAATCGAAATCAATTCAAATGAAAATTATCAAAGTAGAAATTTAGTTCAATAATCCAATTCATTTGCCCTACCTATCACATGGTAGCACATAACCAGTTTTGAACATCTTTCTGTTCTTAATTACAGAACCTGTCTAATCTTTAATATTATTTTAAACAATGGATAAATTTGGTTATAAATAAATTTCTTCATAATATATATCCCTGTATATTTTGAATAATATATTAAAATTTAATAAATAATATTACAAAAGATAAGTTTTCCAAAATCTAAGGTTTTGTTTAATATTCAAAATATGTTACTTCAAAAATTTAAATTTATTTTTTCTACAGCATATTTAGAAACATTTTCTTTATTAAAAGCAAATAAATTTTACTCATTAAATATAAATATAGGTAGATATATATATATATGTAAATAAATATTTTTATTTACATATTTAAATATAGGTTTTTGACAAGGAGGTTAATGAGATGACGGTTAAAACCATGGTTAAAACCGTCAAAAACTTGCCAACCCTGACATACATGCATCACTCTTTACACTTTTTTTTTTTTTTTTTTTTTCTCATGGTTCTTTGGCAAAATTTGCGTTTTTAGCGATTATTTGATGAAATATGCAGTTATTTTGTGATCTTTTGACGAGTTTTGCAGTTATTTCACCTCTGACGTTCTTTCGTGACTTAGACGAAATTTGTGGTTTTTTACAATCTTTAATGAAATTTGTGGTTATTTTGCACCTTTTGCCAATATTGGTGTGCGATGTTTTGACAAAATCGGCAGTTGTTTCGTTGTCTTTTGACAAAATTTGCAGCTGTTTCACGATCTTTTGACAATTTTGTCATTGTTTTGGGATATTTCAATGAAATTTGCATTTTGATAGAACTTGCAGTTTTGCAAACTTTTGACAAAATTTGTAGTTCTTTTGCAATCTTTTAGCGAAATTTGCGATTCCATGAGAAAATTCGTATTTCTTCTGCAACTCTTAGAAAAAATCTGAGGTATTTTAATGTCCAAATTTTTATATTGATGACTTTTTTTTTTTTGTTGAACAAATTGGCTTAAATTTTCAAAAAATTCGGAACAGAATTACCCCTGATATATGGTAATATTATTCTGAGTTCTATTTTGTGAAGATCGCCATACAAATCTTTTTAGTTGTAGCAGAATTTTTCTACCTCAGCAAATTATAGAATTCGTTAAAATAGAGATGAATTGCATTATTGTTTCGATGTTCCATCCAGCGATCCTAAATCACTGGATCAAACATATTCTGCACTTCTGGGTTGCAGTCCCTACTGTGTGACCAAGTTGCATGTTTAGAAATTTTTTTTGAGCTGGGGTGCATGAGCACTATCCCTCGTGGTATCAGTCCTGAAATAAAATGTAGCCCATGTTGGAACAGGAACTGTCACCATCAATTATCCATTATTACTTTTCACTTATTACTTTCAGTATTCCTCTTAGTTTGGCAGATGCCACCATCACTGTGCAGATATTAAAAGCATAAACTCATTAAGACTGAATCATACTTAAAAAAAAAAAACACTAAAGGAATTTAATTTAAACATATGTTTAAGCAATTAACTTACTTAATTATAATTTTCATACTAAGTAGTAATGAAAACTTGTCAAATTTATTTTTACTTGTGTGTATTTATTTATCTATCAAGTGTTATATTCAATACAAAAGATAAAAATTTAAATATTTTACTCTAGATTAAATTTTTTCCCCTTATGGCTGAATATTAGTCTAAAGGATTTTATATATTTTTTTTTTTTAGAGTGAAAATTTCATTTCAGGATTATACAACTTTTCTTTCTTTTCTCCCCCCCCCCCCCCCCCCCCCCGAAATATCATGTAATTGACACTGCAGATTATAGGCAGAATATTAAGATAACTACAAATATACAAACTTAACATAATATTAGTATCAATATATTCAAAATACAGTACTATTTTGTTTATTTTCAATTTTAAGATTTTACTGAAATAATTAAAATGTGAATGACTATACTATAGATGGCAAAGAATTAAATAAAAATTAATGTGAAAACAAGTTCCAGATTGAAAACTTGGAGTCTACTATCAAAATTAGAAGTGCTGTTGTAATTTTCCAGCCTTCCATTTCACAGGTAAAACTTATCACAAATACCATGCAAAAAGAACTAATAATGAAGGGAAAAATAGAATTTCATAAAAATAATTAGAAAGAAAATTATGGATCATGAAAGATTGTCATGTTTAACTAATCATATTTACCTTAAAAACAATTTTAAATGAAAACCACTTTTCAAAAAGCATTTCTTTAGGCTTATCGGAGAGTAAAGGAGAAAGCATGTTAATAAACCATTCAACAACAAATTTGATTTCAGGTACCATCCATTCACTTCTTATAGTTAAATTCCAAGGAGCATTTTGAGCAGTTAAATCCAAAGCACTTGATATTTCAGGCTAAATTTTATAAAAAGACACATAAATAAATTATCTACTACACAAATAAAGTTGGTGAAATTCACGTTAAAATTAGTTCATAAATGTAACAATTGCAGTTTTTCATTCTTAATTAACCTTATTTCTTAAAATAAGCATCAATCAACAAATTAATTAAATTAAGCAATTTACAAAAATCTCTTTTAAAGAAAGGAGAAAAGTAGCAAGGATATTGGAAATACAATACAGAAACAGGTGATGTATACTACTTACAGCTTTATTAATATGTTCATTACCAAAGATCTTTGAGAATCCATTGTTAGTTAGAAAAGTATTTTCAAATGTATAGTTACTGTTATTTTCTACATGTAACACAAGATTATCCTATGGCAGGGAAATGATTAAAGCCTTTCCCCTATAATATAATAAACTGTAGCTCCCCCCCCCCCCCATAAAAAAAAGGAAATAACGAAATATAATGCTTTAAGATTATTTCATTCTTTTGTCATTTACATGCAAAAATGATACCCATTTTTTAAAGTAACTCTGAGATAAAAATTCAAAACATGAATTGATTTGACATATCATGGAAATTAAGATTTCCTGAAGAATAAGTTTCTGAATTAAAATTTCTTCAGTCATGAAATAAACACTTAGAAAAATTAATTTTAAAAGAAAGGGAGATCTAATAGAAAAGCTTGAGAAAACTATTGCAGAAATTATTATGAATTCAAAGCTGTTGCTGGTCTTTAAAAAAAATTTAGTCAAGGATACATAAAAATCAGTAAAAGACCATTTTTATTGTTAAAAGTATGTTCAAGTAATTTTGTTATCAATGTATTATTACTAAAATTAATATTAAATTTTTAATATATACTACAGATAAAATCTATGATTATATGAGTAAAAGGACATTTTCAAAATCTTCATTGAAACATAATTTACTGCAACATATAATAAATTCGGCTAATCAGTGTACACTAGTATCAGTGTACTCTAGTATACACTGATTAGCCAAATTTATTATGTGTTGTATTATCAAACAGTATAATTGGTCCTTTTATAATTTACTACTCTTCAAATTAACAACTTTCGAAATGTTTAAATTTAAACTTCTATCTTGAAGCCTTTGTAACTCAATATTTTTCTTTTATGTGATATTTAAGTTTAGCTTTTGGTTGAGGAAAATCTCAAATGAAGGGAAAAGTTTAATGAAGAAAAAGGTATGATATTTGAGACAGACAGGTTAACCATAACTAGAATCTACTATAAATTTATTTTCAAAATTATAACTATGAATTTTAGATTAAGGTTTTAAGGTACCTTATTAATTTTGTAACCATTATACAAAACAAGACCCATTATCTGGTATGAGGCTTGATCCTATTCCAATTATTAGAATTTTCTTAGATTTTGGATCCATATCGAAATTAAATGTCGCAATCATAAAAATCCCCCCCCCCCTCCCCTGCTGATTGCTTTATACTTGAGCACTACCAATTTGTCATGAAAGAAGGAGACGGGGAAAATGCATTAATGTAGCAGTGAAAAAGGAAAATTATATTTAGCTTATTTTCCATAGGATGTCATTTATTTCCTTTATTATTATTAAATTTGCATTTAATAAAGTTATTCCTGCCGAAATAAAAACAAAAGTAAATAATATTTTATGTTAGGATGCAATTCCTAAATTTATTCGTTAGACATCTCTCCTTTCCAGAAAAAGCAGACAAAAGCTAGGAAAATTAATTTTTGTACAATTCACTTTGTATTGTCTCAATTATCGCATAGTAATGATGAATCTGTTCTGCATAGCTAGAACTGTGAATAAACCAGCCTTCTAGCTGTTACCCATATTAGTGTCTTTTCTGGTGTTTTTGATTTTTAATGACTTTAAAAGGAAAGAAACTGGTGTCCTCCTGAGAGAACCTTTCCATCAAGTAGACTTGAGTTCCTTATCTCCTGACCCATTGCACATTTTCTTATCCTTTTGTGAATAAACCGCAAAAGGGTCTAGAACAAAAGATTTGATGGAAAATTGTAAAAGGATGGCAAAAGAAGCATTTGTGTGTAACTTAAGAAAGTATATAACTTCTCCCATCATGAAAATTTTTTTAAAAATGTAAATAAAAAAATTTACTATCTTCATATTTGTTGTTGTTGTTATTGACTTGGAACTAGGCTTTTTTGAGGGGTCTCTAATTTTCGAAAGCTTATTGCATTTTAATAAAAAATTGATAAGCAGCCTAAGTTATTATCATTTGAATTCGATGAAAATTTGAATTCAGAGAGACAATGAACAATGGAAAAAACAATTTTTTTTAAAAAGTAAAGAAAAGAGAAGAGTTCTTTATTTTTTATCTAGAATAATATTTATTATTTCTGTTTACAGTTTAGATTGTTGAAAAATATATATTCTCTGCTAATTCAACAATGCAGAATAATTATGCTAAAGAATTATGAATGTGTGTTTGATTGCACTTTCTAAAGACAAAAATTCTTTTCCCCATTGTGGAAGGAATGAATGACCAATTAACATTCTGCCTTTCGACCTTGCAGCAGGAGATTATAAATCATGTTTTTAGTTTTTATCTGGTTAATTTATTTCAACAAACTCTGAACATTGTAGGAAAAAAAAGGAGAAAAAAACTAACTTCTCTTATATTACATTACTTTTTTTTTTTTTTTTTTACTGTAAGATGTGACTAAAAAATTATTTCCTGATTATCAGATGGGACTAGAAAATAGAAGAAAAGTCTAAGCCATTAATATTTTAAGTCAGTTGTTTTCAGAATGCTAGATAAGAGATCTGATACTGTACCATTGTATTATTCCAGCTCATAATGACTTCAACTGCCATGCACATCAATACAATTACAATATGTATATTTCTTTAAATCAATAAATTTATCAAATGTAGGAAATGTTTTAAAATCTGAAAATGCTAAATTTTGTTGTATAAATTTAAAATGAAACGTAATTTATCCAAGCAATCATTAAGGAATGATCAAATAAAGATAAACAAAACTCTAAATAGCAAGTAATAATAATGTACCTTTTTAATTGGATACACATCTGTAAAAATTCCATGCATAAATACAGATCTAGCAAATTCACACTTCCCAGCATTGAAAAAAGCAACAACTAATCCTCTTAATATAGCTGGCTTAACAGTAAATATGTTCTTTTTTTGTCCAAAACTATGTTGATAAAGGTCAAAAGCAGATGACAATTCATTAGCATTTATAAGGCTGATCAAATATTCATTATATATTTCACGTATGCCTATAAAAAACAACAAAATGTAAATTTATACATAAAAGAATTGGAAACAAAATCATTTACATAGTCAAATATTAATAGAAATTAACATTCTTTTGCAACCTTTTTAGATTTAAAAATCATTGAAAAATTAATTTTGCGACACAAAAGAAAAAATGAAAATACAATTTTCACTAATATTTATATATTTTTCATTCATATGACAATTGATTATTTTTAGGTTTTGTCTTTTTTCTCTGAAATAGAATTTACTCGTTTGTAAAAGTGGAATTATTTTTCCCCGTTTTTTCTTAGAAGATTATTAAAAGCTTTTAAAAATTCTTGCAACTTTATTATAATAAATAGTTAAAATAAAACTTTTTTTTTATATCAAATTTTTTGCGAGGTATGTGAATAAATCATTATAAAATTAATAGTTTTTGATATTCTGTTACTAAAAAACAAACTTCAAAGCTGCAACAGTGTTTTTTAACTGTAACGTTAAATAATGTCTACCTTTAATGTTGCTGAAAGCTTAGCTTGGGAGAAAGAACAGATGTCTTACTCCACAGAATAGACTTCTGTCATTTACTGAGATGAGAAAAAGTTCAATTTATATGGTCCTAAATGGATATCAGTTCTGTTGGCTTTGTATCAAGAATTAAGAAGAATTGTATTCCACTCAACATATGGAAGTAGAAAGTTTAATGGTCTGGCTAACAGTCAGATATAGTGGAAGAACGAACCTGATCATTTTCAATGGTAGACAGAATCATAAAGATAACATATGATTGTTGGAATCTGAATTTCATCCTTATGATACAGAATTGGATGAAGGAGATTGAATATTTCAACTAGATAGAGTAGTGATTTACACACCTATTAGTGTTAAAAATTGGTTCAACAGAAATAAGTTCTGTGTTCTGTCATGGCCAGCTAAAAGCCTGGACGCATATTTCAGATGTGTATATTGCTGGGACGATTACTGTTTCTAAACCAATAGGAGAGCGTCATTATCACGGTCAAGTACACGCCCACACAGTTTGATTGACAGGAACTCGTAAATTATTGACGGTGCTAATTATAACGATAATCTGTTGCGGATGAAAGTGAGCTGACTGGCTGAATTGTTAGAGCGTCGAGCTTGAAACCAGAGGATATGGGTTCGAGTCCATCGCGGGCCGAGAGTCCGTTGGTGATTTTTTTTTTTTTTTAATTATTGGTGGCTGTCTTTTATTAATAAATAAGACATTTTAAAAAAAAATATTTCAAACCCTTTTAATATTCTAAATATCGTTCCAAAATGATTTATATATATATTAAACAAATGGGAAAAAAAGTATTCTGCGAAAATATCCATATAAGCAAAATTCTTACTTTAATTTTTATTTATTTATTTATTTATTTATTTATTTCAGGATCAGAGGAAGTATAATTTCTAATTGAAGTAAATAAAATTCAGTCATTTTGAAAAAAAAAAAAAAAAAATTCTTTCGTACCTTTAATTTTTAATTACCGAGTACAAATTCAAACAATCCGAGTACAAATAAATAATAAACACACACGATCAATTGTCCATGAGTTCCTGTCAATCAAACTGTGTGGGCGTGTACTTGACCGTGATAATGACGGTCTCCTATTGGTTTAGAAACAGTAATCGTCCCAGCAATATACACATCTGAAATATGCAGCCTGGACATGAACATATTTGAAAATACATTGACATTAGTTTGTCGCATATACAATAAAAATAAACAATTTAGATTTGTTGTTGAGCTTTGAAATGCACTTTCAACAGCTAACTTGTGACTAGTAAAATATAAATACACTATGATTCAATGTCAAACAGAATTTTTCAAGTCATAAAGGAAAATGGAAAGAAAACTTCTTAACTAATGCTTTAATCATGGGTACAAGAAGTCTATCCAAGCCAATACTGAAAATTTTTTCCTGAGTATTAAAAATAATCAAATGAAAATGGGATAAAAGATTTCTATGACTAAAATTTGGTCTATTACAATAAAAGAAAGTCATTAAAAGTTCTTGATTATAGTATTGCTAATATTTAAGTATCTAAAGTTGAATTTATTATCAATAAAATATCTTTTCAAAACTGAAATCAGTCCTGAGACAAAGTCTTGCACTCATGGCTTTTTTTCATATAAAAATACTTTTGTCCTTTTTTTTTCTTTTAAACAGAGTTTCATGTAAACAACATAAACTATGTTATGCAAATCAAATTATCGTCATAATTTATTTTTGACTACTAAGATTTTATATTAATTTAGTTGTAAACGGTTATGTAAATAAAGAATTTCACAATAATTTAATTACTTATGGTTTTCTTAGAAAAAAAGTCTAGTGCCCTACTTTTTTTTTTTTACGCAGTGTATATATATTCTAATCACATACTAAATCTACCTACCTAAAGTATTGGGAAGGTTAAAATTAAGATTAGTGACAGAAATAAAATAATGGCTTAATTCACATGATGTTTTATAAGTTCTTCTTACCCATCAAAATTTTATTAGTATGTTTGAAAATGAATAAAGCATAAATGAATGTCTGTCTAAACAAAGGGTTTAACTGAAATGGAAATACTTATGGAGTGTTAAATTAAAGATTTACTTTTATGTTATAAAGGTCTGACTAACAGGGTTAGGTTTCTTCAAGGAGAGTGGAAGAAACCAACAGAAAACAAAACAGATGCTCAAAATTAAAGTACATTAACTTCGTAAAACAAACTCAAAATGCAATTATATGAAATCTAAATGGAAAAATTTAATCAATGTTAAAAATATTTTTGGAAAAATAAGTTACATTTTAATAACAAACTTCATGTTCAAGATGATTGATTCAACTTAAGAGGTAGTGTGATGTTTTCCCTTAACTATGCCATTTATGTAAAAAGGATCTATTTACAAATTCTCTATTTTTCATACATAATGCATGATCTTAAATTGTAAAACACAGTAAATATACTAGCATCTAACATGCATATCTCAATGCTGATATAGACTAAAAGTGACAAATGCAAAAAATAGTGAGAAGTGACTCACTCCGAGGCATATAAAACTGTGTCTGCTACCTGTCACTATAAAAATATCGCTCTATAAACTGTAAAGCTTTTAACATTTTCAATGGGTTTTTATTTAAATTAAAAAATTTTAATAAATTAATCAAAGATATTTTCAAGATGTTCCAATATGGTTCGAACTGATCCAAAATTTTAGACATCATGATGACAAATTTTGCAATGGAGAAATGTAACATTTTACAGAGTAGAAATAAAGAGACAACAATAAATAAATTATCCAATTTAGCATATTTAATATGCATAATTTGTTGCAACTTTAAAATTAATTCTTAAAAGTAAAAGAAAACATCTACAAGCAACTGAATTAAAAGGC
This sequence comes from Maratus speculifer, assembly GCA_964019185.1. Lineage (NCBI taxonomy): Eukaryota > Metazoa > Arthropoda > Arachnida > Araneae > Salticidae > Maratus > Maratus speculifer. Next base: position 371,904,372 of record OZ025289.1, on the reverse strand, counting down.
AACCTCAAGAATGAAAGAGTTAAATGAATAAAACAACTTACGTTGAATTGATGTTTTTTCTTTGGTTTGGTTAGAAGCATCTGAAATCAAAAGAAAATGATATTTTAGAAATGCATTCATTACTTTAAGATTGAACAAAACCAAACTTTCAATTTCTTAACTACATTTTACCAAAAATATTTTGAAGTAGAAGTATTGGAATCCTATTAAAAAGAAAACAGAAAGAGAGGATATGATCCCCAACAGCAAAAGATATTGACTAAATTTCGGCCTAATATAAGAATTGTCTACAAATAAACAGTAGTCATTTATAGATCTTCACACAGTATCATCTGGGCAAAACTAGGCGAATTCTTCTACTTAATATCGAAGATAAATGTCAGCAGTAAATTACTTTAATGTTCGATAGATTATCGGCAAAACATTCTGATTATATGATCAACCTGTAATCCCAAAATTACAGGAATTGAATCCTTTTACTAGGATATTATTGTTTGCCTCCTCCATAAACATCCCCCCCCTAGAGTGATGGTAGGAGTATGTCACATGAATGAAACTTTTCAATACCCTCCTCCATCTTATCTGACACTGGTCAAAAAGATTTTTCACTTTTGAAGTGCATCATTTGTAAACTGACAATCGAAGAAAAAGATAGAAAAATACATTGGGAGAAATGTTCTTTGGTGAGAATAAATAATTATTCACAAACTTAAATCTTTAAAAATGTCAGATAGCAGGACAAGTATTGTAAAAGGAAACTAACAACTAAAGTAGCTTTTTTTTTTCTATAGACATTCATACTTAAATGTAATTGATAATTATGACGTAATAAATTAATCAAATATCTATGAAATAAGTGATTAAAGATATTTGCTATTGATTTAGATAGATAAATTGAAAATCATACTATTAAAATCTAGATATCATGGCAATAACTGAAATTTAAACTATTACAGCAAAAAACTGTACTTGCTGTAAATCTGTTTTGTTAAATACGAATTAGAAATGTCTGAATTAAACTAATTGATTTGGAAATTATTCAGATAAGGTGGTCTGGTGTAATAACGCCAGGCAGGGTAATAACGCCAAGTGCTAATATTTTGCATAATTATGAAATAATCTGGTAAATGACACCCATGTGCTCTGCGTAGAAGGGTTTTGAGTAATATAAATCGCAAAAAAACAGCTTCAAGTTGATTTGTTTCATTTTTAGGTCTAATTGTTTTTACAAGCAACTACAATTAATGCTTGATCTAAAATTTGCGAGATATGTTTTGTGATGTGAAGACTATTTTTTTATCCGGAAATACTTTGTTAATTACATAAATTTGAAGTACATTTCATGGACTTTCAAAATGTTGTTGAGGATTTTGGATATCTTCGAGATAATTTGTAATTTAAAATGTACAGCGCAATAACTATAACGAGGTAATAACGCCAATCCTTGGCATTAATACCCCGGTTGATTCCCTACAGTGGCCGAGCTACCTCCTAAACAATGATTCAAATAAACACAGTTAAAACTGTGCAATGTTTTTTAATAATTCTATTTAAGCGGTCCTTTCTAAGCAAAAAGCTCACGATCTGATATTCTTTTGCCTCCCCCCCCCCCCACACACACACCTTTATTTTTCTCACACTTTCACAAAAAATTGAACATTTTCAATAGCTTAGAATGCAATGTCAATTTCTAAGTTTGTATTTTTAGAATTGGGCAATCTACATGCAATTATTCCATCTTATTTCATAGTTTTGCTTGCATGGCGTTATTACCCATATAGGTGGGTAATAACGCCAAATAGCATTGGTCAAGAAATCACGCCATTACATTTTATGAATACATATCTGTTAAATTATTTTTTTTTATATAGATAGTCAATGAGTTGCTGTATCAAATCATATATTTTTTTGAAAAATACAAACTAAAATTGAGCCGTGAAAATTGGTAGAACCTTAACGTGGCGTTATTACCCCAGGGTACCTTATAATTTTAATAGAACGTTACAACTGTAAATAAATAAAATATAACACTTTAAAGAAGTCTTTTTTTTTTTTTTTTTTTTTCTTTCTTTTTCCAAAATGTTATGATATGAGATGCAGTGTAAAGAAGTATGCCCCTTTTTTTTCTTCTATAGTGATAAATTAAATTTTGTGCCTTAAAAAAAAAGTTTGACTAAAATTTTAGCCAAAATATTATTTTATTAATTGTCTGAGCGAAGCGAAGTCTTTATACTCAGAGATACGTAACGATATTAAATTTCAAAAAAATTCTTTCGTCAAGCAAATCTCAAAAAGTACTTGTCGGATTTTGATTCTGTTTGTACCAATAGGTACCTATGAAGGTAATCTGGTGAATGCACTACATACGAAAAATTAGTTCCAAATAGTTTAAAAGTTATATTTAAAAAACTGATAAAAAAGCACAATTTATTTGCATACGTCACAGAAACTTGGTGTGCGTCATTTTTCACCAGCTGGATATTTTCATAGACAACCGAATGAGAGTACATGGAGCAAATAGTAATAGTGTGAACGAAGCGAAGTCTAATACACAACTACGAAATGATATTGAAAATCAAACATAATTCTTTCATCAAGTAAATCTGAAAAAATACACGTCCGATTTCGATTCTGATTGTAACAGAAAGTACCTATGAAGGTAACCTACTGAACGCACCTACTAACAAAAATTAGTTTCAAATAGTTTAAAAATTACATTTAAAAAACTGTAAAAAAGCACAATTTGCATACGTCACAGAAATTTGGTATGTGTCATTTTTCACCGGCTGAATGTTTTCGTAGACAATCGAATTAGTTGGAGTAAATAGAAAACATTTACGCACGCAGTAATATTGAAGTACAATAAAACATATTAAAATTTATTAGGCAAGAAGAGAAATATGTTATATTTTTTTCTATTTAAAAGAAAAAGTCATAAAAACATTGATTTTGAGATAATCTCTCAATGGCATTTTTTAATCGCCAAAAGAATATTTTATACTTCGCGTGTCAAAATTAAAAACAATTATATAAAATATTTCGATTTATGACGCCATTTCTACTTATTTTATTTATTTTTATAACACGCTTTCTTTTAACTTACATTTTGTTTGTATGTGGAAGTCAATTCTCGTGACTTACTTTTTTGGCGCGATTTTCTTTTTTCTAACGGCAATTTGGCGATAACCTTGTTTTCGAATACTGGTTACATGTACATTTTTAAATTATTTTCCATTATTTTAAAAAGCAATTTACAGTAAGTAAAAAATAAAAAATAATAATTAATAACCATAGAAACAAACAATTTACATAATTTTAAGAAGGAAAATGAAAGTAAAAGAACATTTTATTAATAAATGCGTGTTTGACATCTGTGCCAATTTTTCACCCATTTTCTGTAGGCAAAGATCTTTGAAATTAGGAATATGTATGTAATTTTGGGAGCAATAGAGGAATTGGACATTATTATTTTTTATTCGATTCCTAAGTAGGGCAATAGGGTGAATTTACTGAAACCCTTCAATCAAGAGTCCTTTGCTTAATTCTTTTACCGTCGGTTTTTCAAAAAAGAAAATTTTCGGTAAATAAATCAGGAAATTGTTTTGATTAAATGAGGTTAATTTTACAATAAAAAATACAGTGTATATGAATTATTTATTATTTTGTAATTCTACGATTAAATTAGCTTATTTTCATCATTTTAATTTAACGCAGTATATGGCCAATTAAAGGTTTCATCTCACTTTCCTCCGCAAGCATTTGAATATTTTTTATCAGCATTCTCGCTCAGACTAATCCCTCTGAGGGAAGTCCTAGTTTTTTTTTCCCCCATGCATAGCCAAAGTATAATGATCAGTTTTAAAGGACAATTTTCCCACTTTAAATGCTATGTTAGAAGAGATTATTTTACATCGTATGAAAATCTGTATAGCTATAATGCATGGAAGAAAATTCTGATAAAACCAGCTCTTACAGAAAATTGAAATTAAAAATTCTTCAAAAGTAGCCAAATAAAGTTATTAAACTGGGTTTATCTCTAATCATATTTTACCTTTATTTCATGAAATTAGCACTTAACTTCGAAATCTACCTGCACCTGTAGGCCAAACCAGCAGGATTTTTTTTATTTTTTAATTTAGGATATATTTTTATCGTGTAATTTCTGCCAATAAAATAATTAGGATGTGCGAAGCGAATCCTCTACTAGGCCACTCAAATTACATTTTGTCGTACACTTTACAAAAAAACTATTCAGTATTTTAACTTGAAATTAAACACAAAAATAAATTATAATCTGTAGATTTGCAGAATATTATTTTTTTTACAGATTAACCCTTAAAATAATTATTATTTGAATTAATTTATTTTACACGTTTTTCCATTATGGTCGCATTTTTGGGAATAAAAAATAAAACATGTATATTTTCAGAACCAATAAACCATGGAGTTAGAAATTACAGATATGATCATGATTAAATAAATAAATAAAATTTATTTTCTTTATCCCAACAAAATTATTTACACTGATGAGACTTACATAAGAAGAAATTAAAAGAATTATATTATGATATTTTATTGAAAAGTGGCAACAGAAGGATTGTAAACAAATAAAATTAATTGTTAAATTTGTTGTATAAGGAGTTATTCGGATTTGAAGGTTGAAAATTGAACCAAATATAACATATATATTATTATTTTGGTACATGTAGTATTATTTTTAAATAGTTTGCCGTTTAAAAACAATTTATTAAATGTATTAGTGTTATTATAAAAATGCCAAGAAAACATACAGTTACTGGTTGAAAAGAATGCGAATATGTTACAGCTTCAAGGCAAGAGGCTTGATATGAGCGTAAAAAACGACGGCACAGGTGTCATATACACACCACATTGGAGCGATTTTTTTCCGCCACCAATTTGACAAAAAGCTCGTTTTCGTATACCAGTTACCATGTACATTTTTAAAAAGGTAATAATAATAAATTTTAAAAAGTTTAATATCTATAGAACAAAAATAATTTATATAATTTTAAAAAGAAAACAATACAGAATAAACAATTTATTAATAAATAAACAACATCTGGGTTATCATGTCAAGCAAAATAACGACACTTTGCCGCCAATTAAGTACGTCGGTGCGTATATGAAGTGTGTTTGACCCGGTGCATTTAATGTTTTACTTGTTTAATTTGTTTTTTCTAATTAAAAAAAGGATCAATTTGTACAATTTGTCTAATAGTTTGACGATTTCTATTAATTGACGAAATTGATCGACAGGAGAACCAAGTAGTACCCATTTTTGTTAGAAGACAAGATGGAAAAAAAAAAAAATCTTTAAAAAAGAGCTTTTAGTTGAAAATTTAAAAAAAAATTGTTTGAACGAATTTTGTTTTGAAAAAATAGATATTTATACCAGTCTTATATCATAAATAAAAAATTCCGAGGAAATTCTTAGTTTTGTTGGCTGAATTTACATTTCTAAAGTTAAAATGTGCCAAAACATAAAATAGCGTTTTTACTTAATAAAGATGCAAAAATAATAGTCCGTCAACTAATTTTGCCAAATTATACAAATTGCCAAACTATTGGCTAAATTAAACAGATTGACGAAATTTTTGTTTTAATAACGAAAGAACAAATAAATAAATAAAAAATTAATAAGAATACAAATAAAACTTTAGATTAAAAATCACTTGATAATTTAACGAACAAGTGATACAAGTTTAATGTTACATGAATGTGACTTTTTATCATCATCATCATTGGGATTTAATCTTTTAGTTTGGCGGTACCTTTTTGGTCGACAAGAAAATCAAGTAGTACCAAATTTTTATATATGTAAATCTTCTGTGCGTGTGTTTGTCACGTAACTCCTCCTAAACGATTGGACCGATTTTTATGAAATTTTGTGTGTGTGTTCCAGTGGATTCGAGAATGGTTTAGATTCACATTTCATCGAAATTGATTCAGTACTTCTTTAATAATTAGGCAAAAACTGAAAGCTAGTGATTTTTCGCTAATTAAAGGTGTTGAATAAGTTCGCCGAATAGGGCATGGACGGAATGGCCGAGCAGTCTAAAGCAAAAGATTTAAACTCTGGTTCTTGAAGAAAGAGATCGCATGTTCAAACCCCACTCCTGACATACGGGTATGATTTGCAATAATTTTTTCCTGTATTATAATTTTAATCAACCGACTTCTGAAAATCGTTAACTAAAAAGAGAAAAACTTTTTTATCAAACTTTGAACAGACTTCAAAAACTACTGCAAAGTGAAAAATAATTTCCTTACATAATTATGATAAAAAATTAACCACTTCAACGGCTGCCCCGAGATAAGTCGGGGGTTAAAGCACTGTTTCGCCATACCCATCGCCAGTTAAGTGGTTAAATTGAGAGCATAGTATTTATCAAGCGTATTATTATATTTATGTACATTTATTTGATTTTTTGGAGTCAGTGCCAGAACGTCTGTCGGGTCCGCTAGTAATATGATAAAATTATTGTTACTTCCAAATAGTTATCTAATGCAATAATGCTTCGCGAATCCAAACAAAGCATGGCTTTTGCTAGTAGAATAATTGATGATAGTTTTCTACTATTTAAGAAATTAAGAGAAAATAAGATGTATACAGATCCTGAACACTTAATTTTAATTCCACTGGAAATAAAATGCTTGTGTACTACTAGCATTGGAAGATGACATATCAGTTCTGGTACATTTATCATAGTTTATTAAATCCAAGAACAGAGGCATTGCTATAAAATTTATTCTTTTAATATTATTTTATATAATATTTGCTGAGTTTTTCTTAATGAATTATTCTATACTTAAAATATTAAAAGGCAAGTTGAAAATTTATGAAAAGATTATTGGTAACAAATTATAAAATCTAATGAATAAAAATTAACTAAGTGCAAAAACATTTATGACAACATACCAAGAGTTTCAGTGCTTCCTTTTGTGCAATCTGAAAAAAAAAAAAAAAAATGTTTTGATTAATTTTTCATAATCAGGATGCACATTAACAGATATAACGGGTATAATTTAACAGATTTTCTTTGTTGTTGGCAAACCTTAAATGATATTCTGGGTGGTATTATTGATTCAGAACCCAATAAAAAGAAGATTAACTGAAATTTTTATCACCCTCATGAAGGAATGAAAAAAAAAGATGGGGGCAAGTTAGGGAAACAAGAGAAACTTCAATTTATTTTAATTTTACTATGCTTTTCTTCATTCATGATTAAAAACAGCCAAATAAAGAAAAAATAATTGAAATTTTTGTTTTGACCTTATCTAGAAATTTCCTCAGTTTTTAGGAGGGAATGAAATTATTATATTTATTTACATAATTTGCATCACTGCATAATTTATTTTAAAAAGAAAATTTTGACCAAAATAAAAGATTTGCATAATTTTAGCACCCCAATTTTTGAAAGAAAATTTTAGAAATGGTAAAAGCTCACAAAAAAAGTAACTGAATTTTCATAGTCTCACATAACCCATGCTAGATAAATATGTTTAATCGTTCATTTGCCAAATTACCTACTATTAGTATCATAACTTTGTCAAAGTGGACATCACTGGCAAAAATAGTGATTTTTGTTATCTTATTTTTTAAAAAAAAGCACACATGTTATAAATTTTTTAAAATTATTGCACCTTTTTTAGGTTGAGACAACACCAAAGAAATGATGGACTTAAAAAATTAAATAAGAGATAGTCTGATTGGTTTAACTAGGCATCTTGATTACTATTAAAAATATCTAAAAAGTTTCTTCACATTCTGAAAGTCAATTTTTTTATTGCCGAATATAGCCAATTTGTCACATTATTTCACTTGGTAAAAATAATGTTTTGGCATTCGAAATCTTGAAAGTCAATTCTTTGGCCAATGTTGCCAATATTTTGTGAAATATTGCCAATTTGTTGATTGTTGTCAAATTCTTGGCTTCATGACTACAGTCAAAAGTTACCCATAGTGACTGAAATAGACCCACTAATCGAATTCTCTGAAACATGTGACCTAACTCAATGATTTTCTCGTGCCGAAAATAATAGAATGCAATAGTTTATTTGCAGGGCTTGAATTTCAGAGCGGGATGGTAGTATTCGCGCCCGAAATTTTGAAATCCCACCCAAAAAAATATCCTGGGCGGGAGGCTCCCACCCAGTAAAAATCACGAATTTCAAAATATTTTGCATTTTGAAACTACGACTGACTCTTACGACCTTTTTGCAAGTTTTTTACAATGAAAAATCATTGAAATTTACAATTTTTTTCTGCAACCAATTGACAAATTTCGCAATTTTTTTTCTTCCTGCGACTGCGAAGTTTCATGCTATTTTTAGCCATGAGAACGGCGTTATTTCGTTCAAAATATTCCAAAAAATTAATGCATTCGATTTCAAAAGTTATGAGACATCGATTATCAGCCCTGAAATTCGGATATACATGTGTTGGAAATATGAGTTAATTTAAGTTTATTTTTAGTTTCCAACTATTTCTTTAATATTTTTTAATCCCCATTTAATCTTGTACTTCCACCCTGACGAGAACGACATGTTATATCATTTTACCGCGATGTAATGTTTACGTTTTCCAGCTATCGTGCAGAGTTGAGTTGTCATGTGCTTGCTTGCTTGCTTGTTTGCTCTTTAGCATGCATCGTTTTGTTCGTTCTATGAACGTTTATTATGTTTCTGAAATTGCCGATGCTAATGTTTTGAGAAATGTTTTAGCTCCAGTAGAGCTCTTTAAATTATATTATGCTTTGATTTTAAACTTTAAACAAACTTGTTATGTTTCCTTTTCAGAAGACTGTCATATTTTAACACACCATCTAATCTCAGTCTCAATCTCATCTAATCTAAATTTAAGACCTCACTTTTTAATTTGGATGAAAAGGACAATGTTTAATAAAACATTGGTTACGGGCCGTTCTTTTTGCCCATCAGTGAGAATTGTTAACGTTAAGCAGTCTAAAAGTTTAAAAAGGTCAAAAGATAGGGAGGGGCTGCGAATTAGAGCTGAAAATGGAAATTGATAAATTGAATAATTTTAATTATGCCAGCTGGAAAGACGATGTATCAGCTCTTTTAATGGAAAAAGGGGCATATGAACATGTAATTAACAAAGATTTAAAACTTAAAGAAGGAGCAACTGCTAAAGAAACTTGCAACTTTGAAATAAAAAAGGACCAAGCTTATAGTACTATTTATTTAAATATTAGTAAAGATTTAAAGCCATTGATTCGTGATACTAAAATAGCTTCAGAAGCTTGGGACAGATTAAAAATCCATTTTCAGCCAGCTACAAGGGGAAGAGCTATTGGTATATTAGATGCCTATTTTAGTTGTACCTATGATCCGAATGAAGCAATAGGACTTTATGGGGCTAGACTTAAACAAATTTTAGTGAGTATGGGAGATACAGAAATCGTATTGCCCGAAATTGTTAAAACAACTTATTAGATTCCTCCCATGTATGTTTTCTGGTATAGTGCAAGCCATTTATAGATGGGGGAAAAAGGATTTTACTTTTGATAAAGTTTTAGACGAATTAATATTAGAAGAGGACCGTTTGAAGCAAAATAGAAGTGATATGCTTAAAGGAGAAAAATCGGCATTTGAAATAAAATCTGTAAGGCCTAAAGAAGTCCGAAAAAAGGATAAACCCCAAATTCAGAACTGTTTTAGTTCCACTGTTTCTTTAGTTCCTAACTGTTTGCCACACTGAAGTGTGGCAAACCTGGCCACAGGGCAATTAACTGCAGAAGTAACTCAAAGTTTTAAAAAGAAAAGTTACGTGACCGAAGCAAATTTTGGTCAAAACGACCATTTTCAAGATAAGTTTAATTGGGTGATTGACACAGGAGCAGAGTCACTTCAGCAATAATAAAGATTTGTTTGTAACATACGAACCGGTAAATAATACAAAAATGACTTTAGCTGTTGGTCAAGTAACTAGTCCTATAGAAGGCATGGGTAGTGTCGATGTAAATTTTAAAGTATATGGGAAAATTAATGAAATACGTTTAAATAATGTGATGTATTCCCCAAATTTAAGAAGAAATCTCATTTCAGGAGCGGTTTGTGAGGAAAGAAGCTCAAAATTTATGGGGAAAAACGGTAAAATTACTCTGATGAGAAAGGTGAAAAAATGTTTTCTGCTTATAGAAAAAATGGACTCTACAGTGTGAAACCTATATATCCAGAGCACCAAACTTATGTTGACAGTAATGCAATCACTTCAAATGTTTCAGAGCTAGCAAAATGGCATGAGCGGTATTGTCACATAAATAATCAATATATCGTAAATACATCACAGAATGAAAAAGTAAAAGGTCTACTAAGATGAAGTATCAAGAGTTAAACTGTGAAGCATGCAAAATTGCGAAAACCAGAATAATATCCTTTCAGTCTAAACAAGACTATAGAACAACTAGACCACTGCAATTGCTCCATATGGACGTCTGTGGCCCAATGCCCACTTATTCGCTAGGAGGTTCAGAATACTTTTTGACGATTATAGATGATTTTTCAAAAAAGGTAACTGCTTATCCAATTCAGCATAAAAGTGAAGCCTTTGACTGTTTTTTAAAATTCCAGAAGAGGAACGAAAGATTTTTAGGGAAGAAAGTGATAGCTATTAGAACAGACAACGGCAAAGAATTTGTGAACGACAAATTTAAAGTTCATCTAGAAAGAGAAGGCATTCATCATGAGAAGACTAACACATATTCTCCTGAACAAAATGGACTAGCTGAACGTTTCAATTATACAGCATTAGACGCCATTAAAGCCATGCTGAAAAGTAGTGTAACATGGATGAAAAATTTTGGGCGGAGGTGCTTTGCTGCTTTGTCTATGTATGGAATCGAGTAGCCAGAAAAGGTCAAGAGAAAACACCATTTGAATATTTTTGTGGAAGAAAGCCATCTGTAACACACATGAAGAAGTTTGGAAGTATTGCCTATGTTGGAATGCCAAAGCAACAAAGAAGAAAATTGGATATGGGGACGAAGAAGGGAATTTTAGTTGGTTATGCCCATCAAACCAAGGGTTACATAGTCTAGTAACCCTAGACTGACGAGAACGACACGTTATATCATTTTACCGCAATGTAATGTTTACGTTTTCCAGCTATGTGCGGAGTTGAGTTGTCGCGTGCTTGCTTGCTTGCTTGCTTGCTTGTTTGCTCTTTGGCATGCATCGTTTTGTTCGTTCTATGAACGTCTATTATGTTTATGAAATTGTCGATGCTAATGTTTTGAGAAATGTTTTAGTTCCAGTAGAGCTCTTTAAATTATATTATGCTTTGATTTTAAACTTTTAAGACCTCACTTTTTAATTTGGGTGAAAAGGACAATGTTTAATAAAACATTGCAAGTTCGAATGTAGGTTCATATTATTTGAACCAAGTTGAGTTGCACTTTTTCACAATCAATTTCATCAATCGTTTGCACGTTTCATCAAATGCAAACACAGGAAATTTTGTTAGAAGATCGCAATAGAAACGGCAATTTTGTTGAAGCATCAAGGAAAAAACTCTAATTTTTTCAAAGAATTGCGAAAAAAAGGTGACTTTCTTCAAAAGATTGCGATAACAGATGAATTCTGCAAAATATTTGCGGAAAAAACTTATATTTCATGAAATCATTGCAAAATAAACACGAATTTCATGAAATGATAGTAAAATAAATGTGGATTTCGTAAACGCATTGAAAAATAAATGAATTTAATGAAAGGATCTCAAAAATAACATGGATTTCATTAAAAGATAATAATAAAGTTATATCAAAGATTAACTTAATCTGAAGTTTTATGAAACTACATACATTAATTCTTGAGATAGAGCTATTGTGGAAATTATGAATAATGCAGCATAGCAGCGCCATCAGTTGGGCGATATACACTAATAACTAAACATCTCGAGTTTATATCAAGGTGTAACTGAATCTAAAGTTTTGTGAAATTATGTGCATCAGTTCTTGAGATAGAGTGCCCATAAAATTTATCACATACAGACTCGCAGAGTGACAGATATTTTCCAAAAACCATCAAAACGTGTTCAGGACCTTCTAAAACATTTAAATACAGCAAAAACTGGAAGTCAAATTTTCACGAATTCAATACTTACTTCTTGAAAAGATAGATTAAAGTATAAAATGCATACTTCAAAATTTTATGTTCAATTTTTAATTTTATCATTTCCATTAATCGGCATATTATTGCAATAATTTTACACATGAATTAATTTTTAAAAAGAGAAGTTGCATTTAATTACATATCTAGATTTTTTTTTCATGTAATCAAGTTTTTGTGAAATTTTGAACTTTTTGTATATACTTGTACAAAATATATTTAGAATTTTTGAATAAGAAATTATTATTATATTTAGGTTCCTATTTAGACATTTTTAATAAAGTTATTTACATACATATATGCAACTTAATAAGATTCAGCTACTGTATGGCATGAGTTTTTTTTTCTTCAATCACTGCACTTGCAAAAGATTCAATTTGTTGATTAAACTTTTTCTGAAATGTCTATTTTCAAGAGAAATTTTGCAAAGGGTCTTGTATTCCAAACAAGAAAAAAATGTGAAGGATCCTTTCAAGTCTTCTCAAACAGATTTCTGCTCAGAGATCAGATTACCCACATTAAAATTTTCATGTGAGACACTCAACATAAAAATAAATAAAATAAAAAGTATGAAAATGTAGCTATTACAAAATTTTCCTATATTATTTTATAAATGAAATTTCAATTTTTCCAGTTCGGAAAAATTGAAAAATAAGCCTTCGGAAAAAAACCGAAAAAAAAAAATGGTTTTATTTCCCAATTTTTCCGTTTTTTTTTCAGAGCATTCCCATCTCTACTCGTGACGCACATTTATATTTATTCTCGTTAAAACCTTTTTCATTGAAAATAGGTTTATATTTTATCGTTTATGTCCAAATCTTCAAAACAGGCCGGTAGACCCGAAAATTTTTATATCGGCCCGACCCGGCCCGTTCAATTTTTTTGCTGGCCCGGCCCGTTAGCAAGTACAAAATGATTCTGCCGGCCCGGGCCCGTGCAGATCTCTAGCGCGTGTGAAGACTTGTGACACTGTCGTTTTTCCACGGCCTATTGACAAAATTTGTGGATTTTTCGAGAACTTTTGAAAAAAATCATAACTTTTTTGATGAACTTTGCTGATTTTTAATTAACCTTAGCCTATATTTGGGGATTTTTCACTGTCCTTTGACAAAATTGGTGGGTTTTTTTGCGATTCTTTCATGCAATTCGCGAGCTTTTGACAAAATTTGCAATTTATTTTCGCGATATGCATTTTCCACGATTTTTTAGCACTTTCCAACAAAGTTGAAAAGTGCTTATGCATTCGGTTTGTCTGGCCGTCTGTCCATCTGTCTGCGCTCTAACTCCCGTAAATATACTCGGATTGCTATGAAATTTTTATACGTTATTGAGGTTTACCCTAGCACGAACCCTATTGAAAAAGAAGTATCTACCATGATTAGTTTATCTACAGAGAGAATCAAAAGTTTTCCATTGCATTACGGCCTATGGGGAAAAATCGTTAATATACGCGGATTGCCATGAAATTTTAGGACGTTATTGAGGTTTACCCTAGTACGAACCCTACTGAAAATGAAGTTTCTACCATGATTAGTTTGTCAACAGGGCGAATCAAAAGTTTTCCATTGCATTACGGCCTATGGGGAAAAATCGTTAATATACTCGTATTGCCATGAAATTTTAGGACATTATTAACGTTTACCCTAGCACAAGTCCTATCGAAAATGAAGTTTCTACCATGATTAGTTTATCTACAGGGCGAATCAAGTTTCCTATTACATTACAGCCTATGGAAAAAAATCGTTTCAAAGGAATTTTAAAGATGTTATACCCTGTCAAACATATTAAAATATGCATTCTATAAAATATAAGGTGAAAATGTAGCTATTATTCATTTACAGGGCCACACAAAAGAATTCCATTAGATAATGGTAAAAGGGAGAATTGTGTGACATATTTTAAAGATTTTAAGCTTTTTCATGTGTAATAAAATTGATATATGTCACTGAAGCTTAATATAAATTATACGCTACTGTCTTGCATAATATGAAGTACATAGCATTTACAGGGCCATACAAAAGATTTCAAATAGTATATTCTTTCCGAAGTACCGTATATGTGTCTGATGATGACTGATGGAGGGATGAAATGCATTTTAATTATTATATTCGCGTTTATATTTTGTTAAATATATGCACATTATATGGTGTGTATAAATGTTAGTTGATATACAGGGCTACCCAAAAGAGCTAACCAACGTTACTGAATATGTGCGTAAATTATTTAAACGTGGTTCTTAAATAAGCTATGCATTTTTACGCTGAGCTGCATTCAATTTACTGAAAAATGTTTGCAGAATATAGATAAAGGGATATACAGGGCCACACAAAGAATTCGGTACATGGACGCCTATGAATGATGATTTATGAGAACTGTGATTTCAGTTGTTTTAAAAGTGTTTTAGTTTACAATAAATTTTAGCCTAATGCTGACTTGTAATAAAGGTACAATGTAAACGACAGGGCTGAACAAAAGTATTCAAGTATGTTTCCATCTAATAGTATGAATTGCTGAAAAAGAAATTTCAAGCTACTGGGTATTTTCTTGCTAAGCTAAATTTTCCCATTATATGAACTGACATATGAAATACAGGGCTGTTCTAATGTACTGGAATACATATTTGGGTATATTTGGCTATACACTATTATTTCCCTAAATAACAATGTTTTGCTAAAGATTTCATTAAGTGTTGGAAAGTGCTTCATAATCTATGCTTAACGCATGATTTTTCTTACTTGTTTTTATGATATTTTTGTTTTTTCTGTGATTCCTATCCAAAGTTTCCTTTTTTTTTTTTTTGCGAATCTTTGATGAATTTTGTGTTTTTTTCTCACAATGAATCTTGTGGGGTTTTTTTTTATGATCTTCTGGCAAAATTTGAGTTTATTTTCATGATTATCTGGCAAAATTTGCGTTTTCCCATGCACCTTTGACAAAATTTATGATTTTTTGTGAACGATTTACGAATTTTTTTTTTTTTTTTCGGATTGATGATGATCTTTTTTTTTTAATTTTCGAAACCGAATAGCTTAAATTTGTTAAAAATACAGAACATAATCACCTCTGGATCGCTTAATGAATGCAAAATTCGTCAAAGGATCTCTTAATATACACGAATTGTGCCACAATACCAAGAAAAATACACAAATTTAGACAATGTATCGCTGAAATAAAATGTGAATTTTGTCAAAGGGTTGTTAATAAACGCTAATTTAATCAAAGGGCTGCTATAAAAAAAAAAAAAACGGAAATTTCGTCATGTCTGTATTCGTCCAATTCTTTAAATAGCACATAAAATTACAGTAGGTTTTAAAGATTTTTTTTCCCTCCCAAACAGCTGAACTCCCCTCCATTTATAAATGTAGGGAGGGAGACTCCCCTCCTCTGAAAAAAAGAAATTCAAGTCCTGATTTGTGTCAAGAAACGCTTGGATACAAAATTTCGTTAAGATTAATTAAGCCATTCATTAGATATAATTAGTTTGACCCTGATCCATTATGACTCAAAATAACCCACTAATCTAATTTCCTTGACCCAGCCCAATGGTCATCTCATGCTTGAAAATGGTAAAATACAAAATTTTATTAAAATCAGTAGAGCCATTTTTAAAATAAAATTTACACACACACAATTTTTACTTGTATTATAGTATGAGTTATAATTAAAGTCAGATCTCTCACTGAATCTATAAAATTAAATATAAAATTGTGATATTATGCTATTTAGCACCGAAGTTAATTTTAAATAGCAGTTGACTTTTCCTTTTAAAAGTTCTTTTGATGCTTCAGATACATCTTAAGATGGTGGTGGTCTTATATGGTGTTTTCATTACAAACAAAAATTTTATAGAGCCAAAAATACAAGATTAAACATTTTTTTGGCACAACTTTATCAATAGACATAGATTGACAGAGGAAACACAACTTTTAAATTTTTAAGTAAGGCAAATTTTGAAACTTGCATCCTCAAATAAGAAGTTGAAAATAAATGGGTAAAGATTAAAAAAAAAAAAGAGCTAAAAAAGCTACAAAATTAAACAATAAATAAAATGGACATTACTGAAAAAACTGGCAATGATACCTGGAGATTTTTCCGATTTTTTTTCAGTGCAACCTGAAACAAAAAAAAAAAAAGTTTTTTTTTCCCTTTCCTTTTTCAAAAATAAAAAACAATGATAAATATTACACCAATATAACATTTAAAATATAAAAATATCAGTAGAAATACAGAGAAAAATAAATAAAAGTATCACATAAATTTTGAAGAGTAAAATCAAGAACAATTTCAAACCTTTCTAAAAGAAATATAAAACTATAATAGTATTAGTAAAAAAAAATTACTTTTGTCTTATTATTAATAGTCAAATAGTAACTATCGAAATTCACGACATTGTATGGCTGAATTTATACAAATTCATTTAATACATGACCCTGCTTAATATACAACTTTTGTCCACTCCCTTGTAATACATCTTAACTGGGTTTAACAGAAATTAAAATTTATTATTTAAAATCAAATTTCACTTTCTTCTGTTATCTAAAGACTTCATATAAAATTTCATACATTACAATTATATTTCAAACTATATATGGAAATGATAACTAGAATATTTAACTCATATCACAATCGTTATCATATTCATGTTTGAATCAACTGAACAGTTCATCCTAAATAAAATTAAAGTACCTTAAAGGAATTTAACACAGCCTTTTAATATCTTAAAATTGTATTTCAAACTATATATAGGAAAGATAACCAGCTTAACTGATATCACAGTGCTTATCATATTCATGTTTAATTTTATTTAGGATGAACTATTCAGTGGAATCAAAGTTCCTTAAATAAATTTAACAGAACTTTTAAATCATAATATAAAACTAGTTCAAAATAACTGGCCCATCTAAACTAAATAAAATAACACTGTATAAAAAGTTATTAGCTGAATTAAATATAAATCTTGATAGTAAATATAAGAATGAGACTTTTTTCAATCTCTGACATTTTCACAAGAGACATTTTCATCTTGTAGATAGAAGATTTATGAATATGTCATAAGAATAAACACTAATGGCCAATCAGTACAAGTTTAAATGGCTTGCAGATATAGAGAAAAATCAAATCTGTCCATTTTTTTCAGCATTTTTAAAAACACTTATTTTATAGCAATTATATTAAAATGCACGAAATTTTTCACTTAAAAACAATGGTATTAAAATGAAAAAATATTAAAATCTAACCTTTATTTGTTTCTTCTAAAGTTTCTTCCACCAAATCTATAAAATAACAGAACAGAAAGTTACAATTATGTTAAATTGAATAAGCATTTCTGTTATATTATTTATTTTTTAAAACTATTATTTGATTTTAAAGGATTAGTTTTTATGAGAAACAGAATTTAAATTTAATACACTTAATATTTTAAGGGCACTAATTTTTATGGTAATTTAAAGATCAGATTAATATTGTTATTGTAGTTAAATTTTTCACCAATTCCTTAAAGTAATTAAAACAATGCTTTTTGAGAACAAACTGAGGACAGGTCTATTCTTGAAATGCCATTCTTGAAATGTAAATGGCAAAAAGAAAGATACAAAAACAGCTTTTTTCATCTTCTATGTCCATGGTCAGCAAACTAGCAAACCCCGGTCCACAGCTGGACAGTAAAAGGTCAAAGCTTAGACCATCAAATAAAATATTGTAAAGGAATAATTTATTCATTTGCTAGCAATTCCTAAATATAAGAAAAATTCTGAAATACACACTACAGTGTTCCCTAACAGAGTTGGCAAGCTTCTTCCGCAGTGAAAAAAAACTGCAGAAAAAATCATGGAAAAAACCAGCCGGAAGAAATGGAAGGAAACTTATTCTTTATACATTTATCATATAACTTTCAGCTTTGTAAAATGTCAACAAAAATGCCTTCTTGCTATAACTTTAAGTAATTTAATTCTATCAGATTTATACAAATTTAATTAAGTATATGTTAAATTAATAATTAAATACAGTAGACTCCCTCAAATCTGCATTCCTAAAATCCGCACTTAATTTACAGATGTAAACAATAAAACATTCAGTTCAGATGTAGCTGCAAAATTTGAATATTTTAGTTTTATAACAACTCTATATATTTTTTATTTTGTAATTTTTGTTAAGGTAATTGAATTCATGTTTTTCGCGGAGAAAAAATAATTTATTTCTAAAAAAATCATGATGTTGCTAATATCATTGGTAATCACAATCTGACCAAGTATATTTATATAATAATCAAGCTTTTTTCATTATTAAGTCTGGCTAAACCTGAAATAAAGCTTCGTTATTTTATAATAATGATGATGTGAACTTGTAATGTAGCTTTATGAGACAAGTTTCATTGAATAATTTAGGAAAAATACATTTCATCTTTATAATGAATATTTAATTGTACATTATTGATTATTAACCTTTGCTTTTATTATTTTAATCATTTTAAAAATTATCTGAATTTTTATTATTTTAGATTATTATTTATTTTAATATTTTTGTATATTGTAAGCATTCCTTATACTTTTGATTTCATTAATATTCAAATTACTTTTTAAAAAATATAAAGGAATGACCAGAAATCCGCAAGATTCTAAAATCCACACAACCTTTGGTCCCAAACTGTGTGTATTTGAGGGAGTCTACTGTATAACCAAGCTCATAGCCACCTTTTAAGCCAAGATCACATGACACCAATCTAAAGATCTTCAACCACTGGCAAAATGAAGAAAAGAAATGTTATCTGAAATGCATGAAACAAATTACAGGCGCTTAGATTTTTATACTCCTCCCCATAAATATTTTCCCTTTTTTTTTTTTTCTTTTTTTAAATCAGTATTCAGATATGCGAATTATATGCTAATATAAATAATTGTAAATTTGTATATTTACTGAGTTGTGCAGTATACAATAATGCATTTATATATGAAAAATAAACATTTTGCAAATAGTTTTTTTTCTCTCTCATTTTACATAAATGGCATATTAATTTAAAAAAAAAAACTACATCTAAAGTTTAAAATCCATCACTTATAAATGTTTGCTGAGCCTGAAGTTTGTCATTAAAAAATAACATATTTTCCCCAAAAATATTTTTTAGCATTAATTAAAATTTTCAATTTAGATTTCATATAATTATACTTTTAGTTTACTTATTTTACATAGTTAATATACTTTATTTTTAAGCATGTTTTGTTTTCGGTTGGTTTCTTCCATTTCTTCCACTGTCCTGGAAGAAATAGGTTTATTCCGGAAGTAACTCAACTCTGGTTCCTAAGTTAGCAAGATTCCAAGAATTTGTAGAGATAGGTAAGCTAATTGTGGCTGTGAAATTGTTTAGTCTTGAAAAATTGTTGCTTCATATGGGAGATATTTGACTTACAAGAAGATACAGTCAAATCCCAATTTAACGAATTCAGCAGGACCATAAACTATTTGTTAAATCAGAGTTATTTGTAAAATCAAGGCCTAAAATGAAAAAAACAAAAAACAAACAAAAAAAAATCTACACTTAACTAATAGAAATGCTCTAACAAGTCACTACACAAAAATATCCATAATTAGAAACTGTACACTTTTTATTCAGTAGCTAAAAATACAGCGAATAATTCGCCGTTTTCCCAATTTCCAAACCATGTATAGTGTTATGTCATGTTGTATTTAACTCAGAAGTTTATTTAAATTTATTTAACATGACATACCTGTATTTTTTATCATCCCCAAGTGAAACTTACTGTTTTGAAAAGTACAGTCAGTGCCATTGCTTCAATCGTTGTTCTGAAGTAAATAAAGTGATCCTATCAAGCTAAATCTACTGTGATTATGGATCACCGAGAATCGCCGTTCACGGCCTTGCCGCAGTCTAAGATTGATGTCATAGTTTGTGAGCCAATTGTGCTTCACATACGTAGTTCTTTTTGTATTTTCAGAAGTTTTTCACTTTGAATAATGGCAATGTAGATATTGCAGAAGAAATGTTAATTTCCAAAACAAAGGTGTATATAATAAAGAAATACGGATTTGTTCTTCACTGATCGTTATGCTTGTTTGATGCATTATCAACTTTTTGAAAAACAGCTTTGTCTGGTCATGACGGCAGTGTAACTGTTTAAGTATGATGCTGCTCAAGTTTTAAATTTAAATTTATGTTTTTAAACTTTTTATTAAGCATATTTTGCTGAAATTTTGCTGTACATTATGATTTTTCATTAAAGTTGTTGTAGTTGTTAAATTTACGTCTTCTTACTAAGTCTTCCACAAATACATTTCCTATACATTAAGATTCGACAGCAATTTGAATTGAATCTATATCATATAGCATAAGTAAACAAGTAAGAAAAATCATGCGTTAAGCATAGATTATGAAGCACTTTCCAACACTTAATGAAATCTTTAACATAACTTTCTTATTTAGGGAAATAACAGTGTATAGCCAAATATACCCAAATATGTATTCCAGTACATTAGAACAGCCCTGTATTTCATATGTCAGTTCATATAATGGGAAAATTTAGCTTAGCAAGAAAATTCCCAGAAGCTTGAAATTTCTTTTTCAGCAATTTATACTATTAGATGGAAACATACTTGAATACTTTTGTTCAGCCCTGTGGTTTACATTGTACCTTTATTACACGTCAGCATTAGGCTAAAATTTATTGTAAACTAAAACACTTTTAAAACAACTGAAATCACATTCTCATAAATCATCATTCATAGGCGTCCATGTACCGAATTCTTTGCGTGGCCCTGTATATCCCTTTATCTATATTCTGCAAACATTTTTCAGTAAATTGAATGCAGCTCAGCGTAAAAATGCATAGCTTATTTAAGAACCACGTTTAAATAATTTACGCACATATTCAGTAACGTTGGTGAGCTCTTTTGGGTAGCCCTGTATATCAACTATAACATTTATACACACCATATAATGTGCATATATTTAGCGAAATATAAACGCGAATATCATAATTAAATTGCATTTCATCCCTCCATCAGCCATCATCGGACACATATACGGTACTTCGAAAAGAATATACTATTTGAGATCTTTTGTATGGCACTGTAAATGCTATGTACTTCATATTATGCAAGACAGTAGCGTATAATTTATATTAAGCTTCAGTGACATATATCAATTTTATTATACATGAAAAAGATTAATATATTTAAAATATGTCACACACAATTCCCCCTTTTACCATTATCTAATGAAATTCTTTTGTGTGGCCCTGTAAATGAATAATAGCTATATTTTTACCTTATATTTTATAGAATGCATATTTTAATATGTTTGACAGGGTATAACATCTTTAAAATTCCTTTGAAACGATTTTTCCGCATATGCCGTAATGTAATAGGAAACTTTTGATTCGCCCTGTAGATAAACTAATCATGGTAGAACTTCATTTTCGATAGGACTTGTGCTAAGGTAAACGTCAATAACGTCCTAAAATTTCATGGCAATCCGAGTATATTAACGATTTTTCCCCATGGATCGTAATGTAATGGAAAACTTTTGATTCGCCCTGTAGATAAACTAATCATAATAGAAAATTCATTTTCAATAGGGTTCCTGCTAGAGTAAACATCAATAACGTCCTAAAATTTCATGGCAATCCGAGTATATTAACGATTTTTCCCCATAGGCCGTAATGTAATGGGAAACTTTTGATTCGCCCTGTAGATAAACTAATCATGGTATAAACTTCATTTTCAATAGGACTTGTGCTAGGGTAAACGTTAATAACGTCCTAAAATTGCATGGGAATCAAAGTATATTACGATTTTTCCCCATAGGCCGTAATGTAATGGGAAACTTTTGATTCTCTCTGTAGATAAACTAATCATGGTAGATACTTCATTTTCAATAGGGTTCGTGCTAGGGTAAACCTCAATAATGTATAAAAATTTCATAGCAATCCGAGTATATTTACGGGAGTTAGAGCGCGGACAGACGGCCATCCGGCCAGACGGCCAGACAAACCGAATGCATAAGCACTTTTCAACTTTGTTGGAAAGTGCTAAAAATGACACTTTTAATGGGAATTTCCCAACTGATTTCTGCATCAGAATCGCTATTCTTTAGTTCCAATGAATTAACTATTTCCTTAATTTTAATTGCACAGTCCATCATCATATGTGACGAAATTGTTAAAATCCATTTTAGGAGTGGATTTTTTCCATATAACTTTTTCTGCAATAACAATATCTTCATCATTTTCATAACTCTCCACTTGCGTATCTTGAAATCTTGATTTCTGAAAGCATTTTCCACTGGTATTTTTAGATACTATCCAAGTTTATCGGACAAAATATAGGCCATCTAAAACATCAACTTTATTTTTTTTTCCATATTTTCGTCCAGGAATAGTATAATTTATTTCATAATGAGCTTTCTACAATTAATTTTTACAAAACAAATGATAGCAAGGTGATTGAAGCAAACTTGAGCAATCTACAGCAGAAAACAAAACTTTGGCACTGTTAAAAGTGCTAATGGAGGTTCAATAGGAACTTGATCAATAAACAAATGAATTTTTCTCTTTTGTATCTGCATAGACTTTCAAACGATGTCAGAAAGTCTGTCAATATCTTCTGGACCAAATTGCAACCTTCACTTTTTTATTTTACAACAGATTGACCAAATTTAAGTTTTTTCATTTTGACTCAAATATTTTACAATTTTTGTCTACAACAAACTGGTAAATTGCATTTTTTTTTTTTTTTTCCTTCAATTATTATGCAGCCAATTGATGAATTTGTGATATTTTCTCATCATCTATATTAATAAAATAACAAATCGCTCTGTGTGTGTGTCTGCGATAGTTAGCGAAAACTACGGTACGTACGAAGCTCAAAATTTTTCTGAGTGTAGCCCAATATCTCTCCTGATGCACCTGGGGCTCAGAATTTCAAAATTCTATTTATTAACTGAATAATTAATTAAATTCCAAATTTCACTCTCATAAAAAATCGCTTTTTTTTAGCCTTTTTTCACTTTCATTCTCTTATGGTTGGTTGGTTGCATAAAATTTTCGCAGAAATAATTTAAAAAACCGGGACTGACCTTTAAAATTCATAGACTGGCAAACTGTCAGTTTAAATGAGGATTTCTTTTTTAATCACAGCTGCTGTACGCCATGGAGGAAAAAGATAGGTGGTGGCGAAGTAAACCGAAAAAAAGAAAGGTTTGCAAGAGGAAATCATTTATCGCTGAAATTTGAATGTCTCAAAATAAAGCACGAGGAAGGAATTTTGTATTAATAAGACGGATTGGAAGAAATGAATTACAGCTGAAGCGTATTTTAGAAATAGTGCATTTAGAAATAGTAATTTTTTTAAATGTTTTTTTCTATTATATTATTTATTAAAATAAATGTTTGCTTTTAAAATAATTGTAATTGGAAAATTAAAAATAATTAAATGTCAAAACAAAATTAAATAAAATATTGAAAACATATGATTTAAAGTAAAAAATTGTTTTACTAAAAGTTTTCTCTTTTTTTCTTCAGAAATTTTAAATACTTTATAACGTAGATGAAAAATGTTTATGATTTAACAACATATTAATAATTCCATGTCAATATATAAAATAGAGTGATGAAAAGATTCTTTGAAAATCATGCATGAACACTTAAATAATAATATTAATCTAAAATCTAGATTTCAGAGTGCAGACGATTTTAAGACATTAAGGAAAGAATGTTGATTTTTCAAGCAAAGTCTTAAATGATGCTTCTATATTGATATTTCAAAGTCATATGATAAAAATAATCAAACAATTCTTGCGTATGATTGATCTAATTGTATCTTTCATGCATTCTGATTGTGTATTACAGGCAAAAAATGGCAAAAAACGTTATTTTTTAAACGAAATTTTAGTCATCTATTCAATAACAGTTTAAAAGGTAAAAAACAAAAACAAAGAAATACTGGTTTAAACCAGTTTGAATTGATCGGAGTTTCAAAGCACATGGTTTTGTTGGTGCTTATTTGGACTTAATATAGCGGATTTTAGAGTTACATATTTTGCGTCACCCCAAGACATTATACTGCCACTCTATTAATTTCTTTTTACTTTATGGTTGTACGCATATTTTTGGCATTTTGAACATTAGAATGTATGAGTTGCAGTAAAAAATATTACACAACACTTTTCTATGAGTTTATTTTTTAGCTCACAGGCTACCATAGCCTGAGAGCTTAAGTGCCCGTCCGTTCTGTATGTACATTTGTACGTTCGTGCGTAACGCGATAACTTATGATATAAATATCCGATCCACTTGAAATTTTGTATGTACGTATATCCTGACATGGCGCTTCCCTGATTAGTTTTGGAGTTCATTCGATATGTATAAGAGGGGGAACAGGGGGCTCATGCCCCTCCCCTTAGTTGATATAAATGGGATTTTCATGCAGAATTAAATTTTCGTTTAAAATTTAGATTAGGAACATTCTGATGAGGCGATTCAGTGACTGTTATTAGGTTTCATTGAATAAGTATAAATAGGGGGAACAGGGGTTCTAATGCCCCCCCCCCTTAATTTATATAAATGGGTTTTTCAAGCAGAATTTTCAGATTTCGTTCAAATCTCTGAATAGTTTCGGAAGTTTAATGGTTATGTATAAAAGAGGGGGATAACTCTTTTTAAATTATATAAATGCTAAATGGGTTTTTATTAAGAATTATCTCATTTGCTTTGAATTTTGGATATAGATTTTTTTATATGATGAAGCATGTCTTTGATAGTATAGGAGGTTCAATGATTAAGTATAAAAAAAGAGGAAAGGGGAGAGCTGTTTCCCGTTCTTAATTTTTTTTTGAACGGAATCAACCCTTGAAAATATAAGGCTTTAATGTACAATTAGTATTTGTAGCCTGTGAGCTCAATGCCATCAGTTTAACTGGGCAGTATTCTTTATTTAATCATTGATTAAATTTAAATGTGTTCTATTCAATTTAAAATTGTAATATGGCTTTAATTTGTTTTTAAAACAAAAATAAAATAGCTTTTTGGCGTACAACTGTTTGTATCCGCAAACGATTCATTCACAATAATAAATTATCAAATAGCAAAATAAATTATCTATCAGAAATAGCCATAAAAAGAATAGTAGCAAAACTGATTATAAGCTTAATGTTTAGACTAATTTAAACATAACCCGATTACAACCAGAAAAAAAAAAAAAAAAAAAAAAAAAACAGACCACACTCCGATCCGTGAGTATAAACCCGACCCTGACCTAAAAATTCTGTTTGGAAAAATCTATGGATTTGATAACTGACCCGAACCAAATCTGAATCCCGCAAAAATGTTCAAGTGAAGCATAACCCGATTCAAACAAGGAAAAATAATTTTCGTGGGCATGAAACCTTACCCGAACCTAAATATTTTCTTTAAAAAACCCCGAAATATGACTCGAACGAAATCTGAAACCGATAAAAATATTCCAGAGAACTATAACCCGATGCCAGCAAGACAAAATACTTTCCATGGTCATAAACCCGATTCAAACCTAAAAAACTCCGTTTGAAAAATCCTGAATTTGACCCAAACCACATCTAAATCTGACCAAAGTATTCGAAAGAACCATAACCGGATTCGAGTAAGACAAAATAATTTCCGTGGACATGAACTCGATACGAACCTAAAACTCCCATTAAAAAAAAAAATACCTTAAATTTGAATGGAACCAAATCTGAATCTGACAAAACTATTTCAAAGAAACGCAACCGGATCCAAACAAGACAAAATATTTCCATGGACATGAACACAATCCGAACCCAAAAAATTTCTTTGAAAATATCGCAAACTGAACGAAATCTGATCTTGGCAAAAATATTCCAGTGAAGCATGTCCTTATTCGAACAAGACAGAATTATTTCCGTGAACAGGCAAGAAGACCCGAACTCAACAGTTATATTTGAAGAAAAAACCTGAAATCTGAATTGAACCAAATCTGGACCTGACAAAAATATTCCAAAGAACTATAACCCAATCCAAGCAAGACGAAATCATTTCTATGGACATAAACCCAACTCGAACCTAAAAAATTCGATTTGAAAAAAACTGAAATTTGACCCAAACCACATCTAAATTCGACCAAAATATTCGAAAGAATCATAACTGGATTCGAGTATGACAAAATAATTTCCATGGACATGAACGAGATCCGAACCTAAATATTCTATTTGAAAAAATACCTGAAATTTGAATCGAACCAAATCGGAACCTGATAAAAAATATTCCAAAGAATCGTAACCGGATCTGAATAAGACAGAAATTTTCACTCACATGAACCGAATTTGAACCTAAAAAATTTCTTTGAAAAAATCACGAAATCTGAACTGAACCAAATCTGAACTTGAAAAAAAAAAAATATTATTTGAACAAGGCAGCATAATTTCCGTGAACACGCAAGAACCCAAAAATTCCATTTGAAGAAAAAGCCGAAATCTGAATTGAAACAAATCAGTTCCCGACAAAAATATTCCAAAGAACCACAACTATATTTGAGCAAGGCAAAATAATTTCCATGGACATGAATACGACCCGAACATTAAAACTCAATATCAAAAAATACCTAAAATCTGAACCGAACGAAATCTGAACCCGACAAAAATGTTCTAATGAACCATAACCAGATCCGAACAAGACAAAATAATTTCCATGGACATGAACCAATATATGGTTTGGTAACATTGAGGTTCCAATTACATTACGGTAAGTCTTTGATTATATTTAATTTCCCGTTAGGTTACAGTTAGGTCACGGTTAAGTTAAAGTTAGGTTAAAGCAGGGCCGTAGCTAGAAGTGAACTCCAGGGGGGCTCATAATTTTTTTCTCTCTCTTTGACGCAGAAAGATAAATTAGTGCATATTCCCATTGTATGTACTGTGTTTCTTATTAAACTGTTCTAATAACTTCATTTTATGCTAAGAAAAGTACAGGATGATGAAAATTTTGAGTGCATAACTGGTGAAAAATTAAGCATCATGTTAGCGTCATATGTGCAAATAGGATGAGGGAGTGTTGAAACACTTATTTTAGATACAATATAGTAATTCTGCATAACTGTGAAAGGTTCTCAAAACTAAATTAGATTTTCGAACAGAATTTCATTTAAATTTTCGGAAGAGAAATTCATTGAGTGACCTTGGAAACTTTTCTAGGGGGGGGGGGGCTCAGAATATTTTAGGGGGGCTGAGCCGCCCATAGCGCCCCCTTAGCTACGGCCCTGGGTTAAAGTTAAATTGCATTTGTTATGGTTAGAATAAGGACATGTTACAATAAAGTGAAGGCTAGGTTACATTTATGTTATATTTAATTTACGGTAAGGTACTGTTAATTCAAAGTTAGGTTACAGGCAGGTTATGGTTACGGTACAAAACTTTACGGTTAGGAATTTATCCATAGAGTGAACATTACGCATGATTTGATTAAAAATAACGCTTACTTTTGTTAAATGGCTCTGAAATTATAATACTACATACCAACATTTTAGCTACCAGCGAGTATCTATTTCATTCATGGTATAGTCAGATTTAAGAGTGATATAATTAGTTTGAAATTCAAAATATTTCACTTGGAATTTCTATGTGAAAAAAAATAATTAGCTACGTGACTTAACAGTGATTTTTGATAAATATCAACACTTTAACACGAAAATCACGCAGTCGTTGGATACATATTCCCTCCAGCGTTTCTCATCGCTCATTTTGAGTATTTTTAGAACTTAACATTAGCTGTTTTTTAAACCGATTTTTCACACAATCTGTGACCACGTATACAATGCATTTTAGCATGTTTCGAATTAATGATAAAATCATACAAATTTCAAGTTCGTTTAATATTGTTAATACGGACCCGGGCAACGCCGGGCGGGTCAGCTAGTTAACTAATAATTTATTTCTCTCCCTCCAATGAATGAATGATGAAGCTTACGACTTTCCCCCCCCCCCCCCCCCACAACTCAGATATAAATTAATATTAAATATCAGGGAAAGTTTTTGCAGCAGATTGAAGAATGTGGTAATTTCATTTGGCAACATAATTCCTAATATTTTTTCACCTTCTTCTGAATGAAAATTTTAATAATTTTTATGTACGATTGGCTGATGTGTTTGGAGATTTTTCTTCTTGTTCTTAATTCAACTAATTGATAAATTTTGCAATATTCTCAAATGATCAAGGCAAATTTTGCATCATTTTTCCATGATTGAATAATGAAATTTTAGATAATTTTTCTACAACCAACCAAATGACATTTAAAGGCAATCAATGAGTAAGGAATGATCAAAAAGAAAAGACTAAATCTGAAAAATAAAGACTAAATTTAAACAAATACAAAAAATTTTGTGATTAGCAATCTACCCTGAGGCATAATATTCCTAATTAAGTAACATACCTTGTTCAACTGCAGTTAACAAAATTTTAAGAGCTTCCCATCCTTGATGTAACGAATCTTTTTCATTTAAAAGTGGCACCAACTTTATTAATCTATGATATCGTTCTTTAAGCACATACATCTTGACTTCTTCATCTGAATTTTCATTGGGTGTCACCCATAAAAAATCTATAATAAAAAGGAAAGAAAATCAGAACATCAATTGACAGTAAGCAATACAATTTCAACTACAAAATTATTATACACTAGCTGAGTCTCCCAGCAATAATATTTTTAAATGAACCTAAAATTTCCACTGCAATATTGCAAAAAAGTATACCTAATCTAGAACTGAATGAACTTCAAACCAGTTCCATGCTGTCTATGACACCGTTTAGCAGGTGTGCTCTTGCAAAGGGAAAAAAAATCCAATTTTGAATTTTTTAGTTCTACATTCTATTACCAGGAGGCAAACTCTTCTTAATAAAACTGTCTCTGAATGTAACTTCGTTAAACAATCTATTCGTCAATATATTAGTCAAGTGGGTGGGAGACTACAGCAAAAATTAAAAATAATTAATGAAATTACTATTCGAAAAAAGTTGAAGTGCTCTTTTGAAATTTTATATTCGATAAATATTTATCCCAGAGCTCTATCAAAAATTCACATTGAAAACAGTATGTTTTAAAATATTTGATTGCTCCCTCTTAAAATATTTATTGCATCCCTCTCCTCCTGAATTTTGATGTCCCCTTTTTTTGAAATCTTTATTATACATTATAAATAATTTCTACATCTGAATGCATGAAAATTATAAATTTAATACTTTAAAATTTCTATGTTTGCTTGAACATGCTCACTAATGAAAGACATCTTTTGTCTGCAATGAGCACCTGCATCCATGGCCGAAATCGTAAACTTTCTTTCCAAGGTTTTAATTGATTTTTAATGGATTTTTTTATACTTTTTTGAAACCACAGTGGAATAATTTTTAGAATTTCTGAAATGGAAAATTTTTCTGCTTCTAGCTGTATAATTTCTGAGTTTTTTGACTCAGAATTAAAGATACATTTCTTAATAAAAAGTCCCAGTATATTTATCGCCATATAAAAACAGGTGTTTTTCAAAGCAGACATAATTACACTTCTGCAAAATGCTACCCTCCTCATCTCACAACTTTTGAGATTTGATGGAGAACATTTTGATTGCTAGCATCAATTGAGGTCCAAATGTAATCAGCATGTGGTGTTGCAGAAATAAATACTTTTATTAATTGAGCCATTTGATGAGCTTTTTTATGCGAGTGAGTTTCGATTGCTTATTGTTTCTCAATTAATTATAAGAATTTTAAAATTTTGAATGTTAGATGCATCATGAGATCCTTTGGGCTAATGTCACAAAATTTTTGAGCCTAGTTTGCTAGTCATTACATGCACATGCACACATACAGACAGAGAGTGTGATCTGTTATTTCAATAGTATAGATTTTGCATCGTTTGCAAACTTATGTATAAAAAAGATCTGTAATTTCAAAAGAATAAATTTAAAATAGCTTCAATAAAATCTTTTTTCAGGATTTCATACAGTTCAATTTTAAATACATATTAATCAACAACTTTAACATAACCAAATGTTTTTAGATTATTTTTGTGGCATAAATAACAAATTACCATGTAGAAATTAAGTGAATACAAGATAACTTAAATTTAAATATAAATTGAGATAAATTTTAACTTGGCCATTATGATTTTACTAAGAAATTTCCCTGTAATAACTCAAGAGCTAATTTGTTTGATTAATGAATTTTCGATACTACTAGGTTATCCTGTCGACCAAAAAATTATCGCCAAACTGTAAGTTTAAATGCCAATAATGGATGATCACATTCAATGACATTAAATGCGATTCATGTGTTTAAAATATCATTAAGTAATTTTTATTTCTTTTTTTATTTGAATTTTTATTAATACTCTACTAATTATTTATTTTTTCGTTATTTAAAATAAAAATTATGTCAATATGTATAATTTGCTATTAGTGTGGCGATTTGTATAATTTAGCGATATTGGTCGATTTGATGAGGTAACAGAGTAGTACTGAATTTTCAGTATGCTACAGAAATTGAGGCTATGCTTCCAAAGAGAAAAAAAGTCATATGTGTAATTAAATAAAGTGAAAGTTATATTAGAGGACATACTTTAGCTTCTATCTTTTGCTAATTCAACACAAACTGGGAAATTTCAACAGAGATCAATGAATAAGGTTAAATGAAACCAAAATAGTCTGACGATTTTGTCTTCTTAGGAGACTAAACTTATTTTTACGCAGAAATCAAAACTGGCATATTGTTTTTAAATCTTACATCAGTACCTTACCAAACAAAAGACTTTTCCAGATGGTTTTAATATTATAACCTCAAGCTCAATATTTTTTAAACTGATATCTAAATGAGATTAATGTATTAAACAAACATCGGCATGTTAGACTAAAAATAAAATTTTGTATTTATTCTTTACAAAGACTACATTATTATATAAATCAGACAAAATGTAATATAGTTAAACCTGCGAATTCCATTGACAATGGAATTGCAAAGGAGTGGGGAAAAAAAATTATCATACATGATCTTGCCTTAACAGAATTTTTTTTTCTTTTAAATCCAGAACT
Source organism: Maratus speculifer (assembly GCA_964019185.1). Taxonomy (NCBI): domain Eukaryota; kingdom Metazoa; phylum Arthropoda; class Arachnida; order Araneae; family Salticidae; genus Maratus; species Maratus speculifer. The sequence goes on along the minus strand of OZ025289.1, from coordinate 371,873,147 downwards.
AAACTTGAAAATAAATAATTTTGATTAGTTGTCACAGATTATTTTGCCTTCATATAATTATTGATGTTCTATTCCTATAAGTGATATGGGAAGGGTAAATACCCATTTGGTTGGTAGGTATTTATTTTGGGGGTACATATGCAGGTATTTATCCAAATCTGGGGTAAATACCCAAAAACTGAGTATTTTCATATTTTGTAATAAAATATCAGAATCTTGAAATCACAGGTTAAAATTTTACAAATACGATCGAGCTTTCAATTTAGTTAAAGAAAAATGCCTGCATATTTGAGATTACATGGCCTGGCAAATCTTTTCCATTTATACTATGTTCTGATTTTTTAATAAAAATTAGTTTTAATGCTATTAGTATTAATATAATGAGGACTATCAAAATGATGCAATCATTTAAAGCAATGTTCAATAGAATTCTAGATGAAAAAGGTTAATAATAATAATAATAATAAAAGAAATATGTATAATCCTCAAAATTACTAAGAAAAACTACAAGGGAAAATTATTTGCTTTGAACTCTCTCTTTTAAAGCTCAAGCTATTTTAACAATTCCTTTCAATCAAGATTTTTTTCCAAAAAAAATTTTTGAATACTAAAAATGAGCACTTACAAAACCAAAGCCTTATAATATCAAACTAGCTGTACACGTTAATTCAAAACTTTCTTTTATCTCATGTGTACATTTAATATGTTAAAAATTAGTTACACATGATATTACTTTAACACTGTTAATTCAATGCTATACCAGCTTTGATTTTCATTTTAAATTTCTGCTTCACTCAATTAATCTGAGGTATAAATGAGTTAATGGATCATGATATTTATTAAAATCAATAGTTTTCCCTTATTCTGCTAAATACACTGGTGTCCAAAATTTAAGCATAATTGGTAATTAAGTAATTATTTTTAAGTAATGAAAGAAATATGAATCGGAATGTGCTGAAACTCCAGGTGTGTAAACAAAATAGTACGCGTCACATATTTTCGCGAAGAGTTTTCCCCGAAATCGAACAGGGGACCGTCAACAAATTGAAAAAGAACGAAGATCTTTTGGATAACCCTGTCAAAACTAATGTAGCAAAAGCGTTCAAACTGCACATTATGATTAATTGGCTTATTGTAATGTACTGTGTTAATTTTTACAAGGATAGCATGTATACTCGTAGAGAAATTAAGGTTTTTATAAAAACAGTCCTAAATTTTTCCAAGTTTTTTGCTTATAATTTGCAGAGTTCTTATTATAAAATAATGTTCTTTTCTGAAAATATGACAAACATCATTGTACACAATACCCTGTCATCAGAATTTAAAAATAATAAAAATTATATGAAAAATGAGTATGTTTAGTAAATAATTTTTCATTGCGCATGCGTCAACGATATCAAAATGTCATTTGCATATTATGTTAGCTAAATGTATAGAGCAACTTCTGTAAAAGTTTCAAAAACATAGCTTTAAAATTCTAAAAATGGGAGCCTATAGAATTTACTCAAAATCTGTCATTCCTAAAGGAAGCAAAAAAATCAGGGGTTTTACCTAAATATAGTTGTACGTGCAATATTGTGTAGGTACTAAACAATGGAATATGGATACAGCCCCTCATCTTTTTGCTTCATTTAGGTAATAAAGGATTTTGAGTTGATTCTATAGGCTCCCATTTTCAGAATTTTCAAGCTATGTTTTTGAAACTTTTACAGAAGTTGCTCTATACATCTAGCTAACACAATATGCAAATGAAATTTTAATAGCGTTCACGCATGCGCAGTAAAAATTTATTTAGTAAACCTGCTCATTTGTCATACAATTTTTATTATTTTTTAATTCTGATGACGGGGTATTGTGTACAATGATGTTTGTCATTTTTTCAAAAAAAACACACTATTTTATATTAAGAACTCTGCAAATTATAAGCAAAAAACTTAGGACTGTTTTTATAAAAACCTTAATTTCCCTACGAGTATACACGCTATCCTTGTAAAAATTAACACAGTACATTACAATAAGCCAATTAATCATAATGTGCAGTTTGAACGCTTTTGCTACATTAGTTTTGACAGGGTTATTCAAAAGATCTTCGTTCTTTTTCAATTTGTTGACGGTACCCTGTTCGATTTCGGGGAAAATTCTTCGCGAAAATATGTGACGTGTACTACTTTGTTTACACACCTGGAGTTTCAGCACATTCCGATTCATATTTCTTTCATTACTTAAAAATAATTACTTAATTACCAATTATGCTTAAATTTTGGACACCAGTGTGTGTACACTATCTACCAATAAGTATTTGGAAACTTTCAATTTTTGACATTTTGTCAAATATTTAAAAATATACTTGTTGGATTCTTCTGAAACTTCAGGATTATGAAGATTATGTCTGACCTCATATTTATCAACATCCAATTGATAAGCAGGGCAATTAGGGGGCCAACTAAAAATTAAAGAACAACAGAAATATTTGGGATCACCCTGTACATGAAATTGCACAAAACGATTTATCGCTGCAGAATACAAATATGTGGATACTGCACGCTGATTTACACTGATTTTTGTAAGAATAGCATGTATATTCGTGGAAAGAGTGATTTTTTTTTTTTTTTTTTTTTAAAGTTAAAAAATTCTGGCATGTTTTTTGTTTATATCATGCAGGGTTTTTGACCAAATTTAACGCAAATTTCAGAAATATTGGCAAAATCTATTAGAAAAAATATAGCATAATTGAAATATAAATATATTAAATATTTCATAAAATGTGAGTAGTTTTATGAAATAATATTTTTTGCACTTGCACGAACAATAAAAATGATTCTTTTACATCATTTAATAGTCAATTCTATGGAGTAACTTATAAAAAAAATCCAATCAATATAAGTAAGCTGTTTTTACATTGCTCTCTAAAAACGACTGAATGATAAGGGATTCTCCACAAATTGACTTTTTTTTAATTAACTGATTTGGTACTTACGTATTAACGCCACCACAGTTATATTTTGGATTGCTTGTTGCCTTGTTTTTTGATGCTATTATTTTTGTGCATGTCCAACAACAAGATTGCTCTTTACTGGCACATTAGTGCAAGTTCTGCTGTAGTGGCATTAATAAATACCACTGATTTTTAGGAAAAAATTAGTACTATTTAATGAATACAATATCTAATACAATATTGCTGCTAATAAGTATCTTGACACCTGTGATATAGGAAGAGCTTTTATTCTTTTCCATCACAGATGTGAAGATACTTATTAACAGAAATATTGTATTAGATATTGTATGCATAAAATACTAATTTTTTTTATAAAAATCAGTTAATAAAAAATGTCAATTTGTGGAAAATCCCTTATCATTCAGCCCTTTTTAGAGAGCAATGTAAAAACAGCTTACTTATAATGATATCTTTTTGAATTTTCACGATATTTGATATGATTTTTTTTATAAGTTACTCCATAGAATAGACTATTAAATGATGTAAAAGAATCCTTTTTATTGTTTGCGCAAGCGCAAATAAAAATTATTTCATAAAACTTCTCATTTTTCAAAAAATATTCAATATATTTATATTCCAATTGTGCTATATTTTTTCTAATAGATTTTGCCAATTTTTCTGAAATTTGCGTCAAATTTGATCAAAAACCCTGCATGATATAAACAAAAAACATACCAGAATTTTTGAATTAAAAAAAAAAAAATTCTTTCACCATGAATATACATGTTATTCTTATAAAAATCAGTGTACATGTTGTGCAGTATTTACATATTTGTATTCTGTAGCGATAAATCATTTTGTGCATTTTCATGTACAGGTTGATCCCAAATATTTCTGTTATTCTTTAATTTTTTGTCGACCTCCTAATTGCCCTGCTAATCAAATGAATGTTGATAAATATGAGGTCAGACATAACTTCATAATCCTGAAATTTCAGACGAATCCGACAAGTATATTTTTAAATATTTGACAAAATGTCAAAAATTGAAAGTTTCCAAATACTTATTGGTAGATAGTGTATCTGTCTTAACAGGACACGAGTTCTTGTTTCTGCATGTGTCGAAGGACAACAGAAAGACGAAGATTCGAGAAAATGTTACAAAAAGCACTACACTATCACAATGCTCCTTTCCTGTAGAATATTTTCAAATTCAAGAAAGATCTGCAGGCCATAATCAAAAACAAAAAATTTTATTCAATTCTGTACATAACTTTATACAATTTTCAATTGTGAAAACAGCATGTAAATCGCTTTTACAGAGCCCGCTTCCGGAAGATTTTTTTTTCAAATCTAGGAAGGACCTGCTTATTTATGCTGAAAAATAATCATACACAAAAAATTTAATTCATTTCTATGCATAAGTTCAACACTGTTTGATAGTAAAATAATGTAAATGACACAGACATCGCAATTATAGCACCCCCTTCTGGCAGATTTTTTTCAAATTCAGGGTGAACAAATAAGCCATAGCCAAACACTAACACAAAAAAAATTTGGTTCAATTCTAAGCATAACTTTATACACTTTTAGGTGGTAAAATATTAAAAATGGCACAAAAATCGCTACTGCAGCACCTCCTTCTAGTGGATTTTTTTTCAAATTCAGGGAGGATCAACTAGCCATAACCAAAAACTTACACAAAAAATTTGGTTCAATTCGATGCATAACTTTATACACTTTTAGGTGGTATAATATTAAAAATGGCATAAAAATCACTATTGTAGCGACCCTTTCTCGCAAATATTTCAAAACTGGCAGAAAACTGCTTGCAACAGCCAAACACATTCGCAAAAAATTTGCTCAATTCTATGCATATCTTCATACACTTTTTGCTGATAGAATGGTGACATACAGATACACAGGCATACAGACAAATATTTTGTAAAAACATGTTTTTTGAAATATCTGAACCCTAAAATGTGCAAATTCGTCGAAAACTGGAGGTCGAAAAAAAGATTAGATTGCAATAATATCTTCCACTGAAGATAAAAAAATAAAATAAAAAAGACACTTCTTATGTACTTATAAAAAGAAGTTACAAGTACTCAGACATATGGAGAAATGAGTAGGAATGCTGGAATATATTAATATGCACAAGAGAACCAATAAGACACATTAACCTTTTACAAAGCAATAATGACAAAATTAACCTATGGTGGAAAACTATTATTCCAAAGAACTATAAAATCTTAAAAGCATAAAGGTTAATAAATTATTAAAAATTACTGCAGTTAGCACAGCAGATTAACAGCTAAAACAAAAAACCTTTTAGATTATGTGTTTTAAATTTCTATTTCTTTAAAAGGTCAGGAGTGGGGAAATACATCATTTTACTTGACACTGGCAAGTGAATGAGTTTTTAGGTTATGAGTACAATGTGCAATTCAAAAAAAAAAAAGGAAATATAGCAAAAATGTCGGGAAAAAAAAGTTAGCAAACTTGCCAAGTTTTAAGTAGCTTTTTATATTATAATAATATGAAACGAAAAATTAATGAAATTTACCTTGAAATATATAAAATGCATCTTTTGGCCTCCGAAAATGAAGACAAATGTCAACGGCAACAAAAACAACTAAGAATGGTTGAATCTTTACATCAATTATATCAACATCAGAAGAAGACTGAAGTAAATAAAACTTGCAAAATGAAAGTCCCAATTCATAATAATTCACATTGTATTTATGTAGGATGTTTAAAATTTCTAAAGCACAATCCATATATTTCCTTGTAAATGCTTCCAACATCAAGGCAATTCCAATTTGTCCAAACATAATTTTTTGTTCAGGATGTAGTGCTTCATTCGTATCATCTAAAACAAATATAAGACAATTGAGAAATTGAAAAAACAAAGAAAGAAGAAAAAATAACTACATTAATTTCACATAATATGCTATTTAAAAATATATAAATGGCATTTATAAACATTTCTCTTTAGTTAATTTATTTTGATATTAAATGTAAATTTTAATTACCATATTTACTCATGTATAAGGTGCACCCCTTACTTTACAACAAAAAAGGGAATTTTTTTATCCCATCCCATATATAACACGCACACCCTAAACTTAACATACAAATGAATGAATGGTCAAATGAATTTCAATAATGAAAGTGGAAACAAATATTATATCAAGGCAGAAAAGAACATGGGAATCTATTTTTAGACTTTGGAGAAGGAGGAAAAATCTATTTTTAGATTTGGATGGGAAGTGAGTATGAGATAGGGTTGCCAGTTTTGCTTTTATTTTAATGAAAAGAGCTTCTAATTCACAAAGCTGATTCTTAAAAAAGAATTTTTACTTTACTTTATATTGAAATGCCTATCATTAAATAAAGAGTAGAATAACATTAGAGCGCCGATTATTGGAACTCCAATTAACCAAACTTCCAATTATCCAAACAGGCTATTTCTATTGTTTTTTTTTTCAATTTATTTTTGCTTAAATTATAATTTCTGGCATTCAGAAAATGATAAAGAGAAAAAAAGAGAATTATAAATGATAAAAAAATATAAACAATTTTTAAACACGCCAACACTAACTGGTGCTGCTAATCCCAAGTCTGAATAATGTATGAAGGTTTTAGGTCAAGAATATCCCTTAAATTGTCAGTTCATTTACCTGAATTTTTGCTTATGCCGGATCGGTTCCAACTTGCTCCGATAATTGGTGTTCTACTGTAATATGTAATTTTTGGTGTAAATATGCAATTTTGAAGGGGGAAAAATGCCAAACTGGCAATTTGGTTTAGGAGTGAATGAGTGACGGAGATAATAGTGATTGACATATCATGCTGTGGTGACATCGCACACTTAACTAGCAAATTAATTAAGAGCATCATTTGAAAACTTCTGAGTAAGATGGAGAATCGATGTAGTTATACTGCGACATTTAAGTTGAAAATAGTTCAGTATGCAAAAGAAAATAGAAATTGTGCTTTAAAACGGAAGTTCAGAAGTCACTGGAATTGCCAATCAGACGGATGGAACTGTAGACGAAATGATTTATGAGGATATTGACTGTACCAGTGATGACGATGACATTACCAGCAGCGGCAATAATAATTGATAATTAGTGTTGAATGTTAATAGCCTGTTGTACAAAAAATATGCAAGGAGTAAAATAAAGATGCTACAGCAATACTTCTGTTAAGTAAGATTTTTCTAGTTTTAATCTCTCCTTTGAATAATTTCTTGTTTCATATGTATATCGTTCGACTGCATCCTGTTAAACATGAATTACCCTAATAAGGGCAATTCAGTCTAAAAATTATTTAGCAGAGAATGAAAAACACAGTTAAGCTCTATTGCTGAAATTGGTTCACCCAAATTTACTGAAGAAAATCAAACTAAAAAATGTTAAGTTTGATAAAGAAAAACAAGGATATAAAGGGATATACAAAAATATTTACTAACAGAAATAAACAAATTAAAACCAAATAATTTAAGCCATTACATGCACAAAATAGTTTTGATATCTTCTACACTAACTTCAATTACAGAAGTTCACTATGTGTAACAGAGAGAGTTAACTTACACTTAAAATTTATAACTCCTCAAAAGAATGTCAACATGTACAAAAATAGTCTTGGAGCACTTAGAGGAACTTAAGAAATAAATTAAGTTATTTAAAACTAAAGCTTTAAATAACTTTAATTTAAAGCTTTATACATTTGTAATGTATAAAGCTTTACTACAGTATAAAATGATTAATACATTTGTAAAAATTACTTTAAGTTCATTTTAATTAATATAGTGATCAAACTGTTATATTCAAAAATATCTGTCTATAAAAACTATGTCCCGTTAAACCAATAGTTACTCACTCCCAGCATCTCCCCCCAAATAGCAATAAACATGTTTTCTAACATTCACCGGGTATTCCATACGGATTGCCAGAACATAAAGCACATGGTGAAGGCCAAAACATAACATATCACTCCAGGGTTCCAAAAGCAGACTAAAGCTAATGGCCCAATGATAAACAGCTTTGGAATTTGCTGACAGACTCCGAGAACCCAAGGATGTCAACAGCAATACATCTTAAGCCCTTCTTACAACTAAATGGAAAGGAGCGACTGAGAGAAACTAACCTTGAGCAAAAACAAACATATATGCCTTTATAATTAAATGGAAAAAGAAGCTATTACTTTTCGTTCTGAAACACACCGGCTGCCAGAGAAACATTTCACATTAAAATATGACTTTACAATATGTACTGGATATACGATACCTCTATCCCATCTTTTACTAAGAAATCAGCTGATGACTCCACTATTTGTACTTTCCACTCGTAAAAGAAAAACAACCAACAAAAAGACTAAAATCACGAAGCTAAAGTTCCCGTCAGTCGACCGTACTGTAAATAGCTCATGCTGGGGAGACGCCCAGCTGTTCATGGACTATCCCGCACTGAACGTACGTCACTTCCTCTTCCAAATAAGGTTTGGAGGTGTGTCCCAGAAATACAAACGATCTCAGACAGCTTACGCCATCTGTCATCTATTGGAAAAACATCTCATTCGGACTTAGTGACTTTAGCGATAACGTATGCGTAGGGAAGCTCATGAAAATGTAAACAAAAATGTTGTGACCAGGAACAGTGAATATGAATATATATAAAGGATACATGGTGAGCCGAAAGAAAGGTAGAAGATGCTTTAAAACTTTATAAATATTGATAATAACAATATTAAAGGTAAGTAACAAATGTTTTATTTAAATGTTTATATTAAATAAAGATATGTTTAAAGCTTAAGTAATGTTATTGAGTTGTAATTAAATTATTGTGTTTAAAGAGAATAAAACAAGAAAGTATTTATTAGGATAGGAGTGTTGATAGGTTGAAATGGATGACAAGAATAACTAGAGCAAGTTAGGGAAATAAATTTCCCAACACATCCAACAGTAAAAAATTATTCCGTGTATAAGGCGCACCTAGGAGTTTTGCCTTAATTTTTTGAAAAAAAAAGTGTGCCTTATACACGAGTAAATATGGTATTATCTAATCTATAAAATTATCTATTCAGTTATTTTTAAACATATATGCTCATTGCCAATAAAAAATTTTGTGCTCCTGCTTATTTGATTCTTTTGTTGAAAATCCTTCGTTTTTATGCATGTCTATACAAAAATGTGCTTACTATTTTTTCCAAGGTTAAAGATGTAAAATCTCCTGAAATTTTGAAGTGGTTGCAGCAAAATTTAGTCCCCCCCCCCCCCCCCAATATATTTAATTATCAAAAAACCTTTTTCACACTTATGCAAAATTAAGGGGTTCATTTTACTTTTGTATGAATCTCTCTATTGTAAGAAAAGTAACTAACAATATTGCTTCTGTAATTGAATTATTGTGACTAGTGCTCTTTCTCAGATTATATTAAGGCCCCTGTCCTTGCTCGAGGAAACGCTCGCAAGCTAATGCTATTCCTATGGGGAAGCATTTTTCTAATAACTCTTTCGCATTTTGACATTTTTGAATAATTTTTTTTGCATTGGATAGCTGAGGTGCATGCTGACAGCGCACCTTTTTTACTTTTTCGATTTTGGTTGCAGATATTTTTTAAAAAAGCACTTTCAGTTTCGAAATCGGTTTTGAAAGTGAAACTAACTTTGTAAAAAATATCTGCAGCCAAAATCGAAAAAGTAAAAAAGGTGCGCTGTCAGCATGCATCTCAGTTATCCAATGCAAAAAAAATTATTCAAAAATGTCAAAATGCGAAAGAGTTAGTAGAAAAATGCTTCCCCATAGGAATAGCATTAGCTCGCTAGCGTTTCCTTGAACGAGGACAGGGGCCTTAAGATAACTATTCCACACAGTCAAACCTCGTTAACACGAATTACGTTTAACATGAATTGTTTTCACAGTTCCCTATAAAAAGAAAGATAAAGAATTGATACTGATAACATGAATTACTGTTAACATGAACAAAATCTTGATTCCCCTTGAGGTTCATGTTAACGAGGTTCGACTGCATAAAAATATGAAAATTGATTGTTTGAGAAATGAATGACAAGCACAATGAAGGAGACAGATTTTAAACTAAAAAAATATTTTAAGCACTATTTAAATGTTGAAATTAGTCAAAATAGACCAATTATAATAGTTTTATAGGAAACACCATACATAGCATACTAACCACTTTTTGCAGGAATATACTGAACTAGACTGTGGTATGCCGTATCTAATGCTTTAAAAACTTCTCAACAGAAAATTATTTCATATTTTGAGAAAGCACCTTCATTAAAGCATTTTTATTCCCCCCCCCTTTTTTTTTGTCTATCAATAATATATAAATTTCTAAACCTCTTTCAATAAAAAAAATTTTTTTACATGAATATTAAGAAAGAAAAAAGAAAAAAATTATTACATGTGAAAAGTAATTAATGAGGAAAATTAAATTATATCCTACAAAACATGTAATATTCTCCGAAACTTTCAAATTGTAAATATATTTACATGTGGATATTAAAAAAAAAGAAAAGTTTGAAATTATTACATGTGAAAAGCTTTAACAGGGTCCCTAATTCCATGACCAAACAGGCATACAATAAAATTTGCAATCTATTTGAAAAAATTTGATTTTTTTCCCCCCAGTTGATTGATTTTTTTTTCTCTCAGTTTTTTTCTGGAGACTATTTGATAATTTGACTTTTTCATTTCTTTCCCAGATTTTTTTTAGAAAATATTTGTAAATTTCATGACTTTTCTTGTATATTTTTAAATTTTCCCGACTCAAGATTTTCCATGTCACAGAAACCTACTTAATTGGGAGAAAAATAAGGCATTAATTAAAACTATTTTCTAACAGTGTCTAAAAAGAAACTTTTTCTAATAGCGATTATAAAAGTCTGGGAGGCACCAACATTTTTTACTTAATCCTTTTATACAAGTCAGGGCTTGAAATTCAATTTTCCAGCAGAGGGGAGTCTCCCTACCAACATTTATAAATGAAGGGGAGTTTAGCTGTTTGGGAGGTGGGCTATACGAACGCGCAAAGAGAAAACTGAGCTCACAGCAAAGTTTCAATTTAGAGCTCTTTTTCTTATTACAGGCCAAAAATGATGTTGGTAATAGAAAATCGGCACCTGGGGCGACCGCCCTCTTCTCCCGCCCTTTCACACGGCGCTGTTTATATGGTGACCCTTTTACGAAATTCACATTTATTCTGCGATGCTTTCACAAAATTCATGTTTATTCCGGAATCATTTTACAAAATTTGCGTTTATTGCAGGATCCTTTCATGAAATTAGTGTTTATTCCGCAATTTTTTAAAAAGAAATTAGTGTTTTATTGCGATCTTTTAAGGAAAGTAGAGTTTTTTTTCGCGATTCTTTGAGAGAATTGGCATTTCTATTGCGATAATCTAACAAAATTTTCTGTGTCTCCATTTTCTGCTAACGATTGATGAAATTGATTGTGAAAATATACAATTCAGCTCGTTTATGCTGGGCAAAAGCTATGAAAAATCTGCTATTAGCCTGGAAATTTGGACATAACTATCCGAATTTCCGGGCTGATAAACGATGATTCATAACTTTTGGAATCAAATGCATTAATTATTTGAAAAATTCAAAACGGAATTACTCCGTTCTCGGGACTGAAAATTGCACGAAACTTGTCAATCGATCGCCGGAAAAAAAAAAAAAAAAAAAAAAAAAATGCGAAATTTGACGATCAGTTGTGGAAGAATATGGCGAATTCCAGAGATTTTTTGCAATAAAATACTCGCAAAATATGTCATTCAGTCGCACGAAAATATCACAAAATTCGCAAAATGATCATGGGAGTTAATAGTAGTTTCAAAATGGAAAAATTTTTACAAAATTTGTGATTTTTTTTTCAGCAGGAGGTTTTTGCCTACAATATTCTTTTGGGCGGGATTTCAAAATTTCGGGCGCGAATCCCGCCATGGAATTCAAGCCCTGCAATTTATTTTTCAAATGTATGACAGATTTCACTTCATCACAAAAGCTACATCATATTAGCTATTACAGCAGCAGTGGGGAACTGAAAAAAATTCTCCCAGTCAAAGGGACATGAATGGCAATTTGATTGCCATTGGTCATATATCTTTCAATTTTAAAGTGTTCAATAATCTTTTTAAAACAGAGAAATTAACATTTTGGATCCTAGTAAGGTTTGAATAGGATTTGGTAAGCATTGCTCATAGGAAGTTTGATCCCCAAGTTCACATAGTCCAAATATTATATTTTTTTATTCTAAACATGTATGAAAACCAGATCTGAATTTTAAAAATTGAAAACTTCTATTCACACAATTTTATCAATTTTCTATGACAGGAACATCTCTTTATTGAATTCCCAGTAAATCTTGTAAAAAACTAGCCATAGCCATTGTAAAAATTAATGTATTTAAATTATTTTATGTTTATTACTTTTTTGTAGAATTTTAAAATAAAATCTACATGTTTTATTTAGTAACTTTATGAAAGCATGTGCAATTATTTATGGTTGTCTAGAATATTTCATGTATATCAAATTGTGCAATTCCTTTTAGTCTTAAAATTTTGAAGGAAATAGGTTTACAATATATACTACCTCTGACAAAAAAATTTGGCGAATGGTCAGAATGGTGGTGGTCAGAACAACTGATCTGGGGAAACAAAACGCTGCACCTGCATAGGAGTGATGATCATCTTCCCCCACCGTTTTCAGTTAAGCATCGTTTATGTTCTGTGTAAGACGTGCTTTATTAAGTGCTTGTTCAATGTGTTGGTTCTTAACTAAGAACAGGAAAATGAACGAACAAAAGATCAATTTAAAGTTTGGTTTTAAGCTTTGCAAGACACCGAAAGAAATTCATGAGGGGCGGTGCAAATTGAGCATCCACCATACTTGCCAGATCTCAATCCTCCAGACTTCTTCCTATTTTCACAACTCAAACTCTCTTTGAAAGAGATTTGACCATATTGTTGACATCAAACCAAATCTAACGAAGCTTTTTAGCTCCATCCCAAAAGAAGACTTCTTGCGAATTCTCCAGTACATGTAAAGCAGATCTCAGCAGTGCATAGTATGGGAGACGACTATTTTGAAGAATGGTTGGTATGGTAACTTTCGTTAATATTTCATTTACATTAATGTTACAGGACTATTCACCAAATTTTATTGTCAGAGGTTGTACATAAGTATAAATACAGAACTTATCAGGAAGCATTTTACGATTTTTTTTTTTTCACCAAAATTCAAAAGATAAAAAGCAATTTTTTAAAATATTGTTATAGATGATAGATAATGGATAATACAAAATATCTTTTTAAAATTCAATCATTATAAATAAGAAAAAAAAAATCTTACAATGTATAGCATCTGCCAATTTTCCATAATACATCGCCATGAGTTCAGACTCACAGGCTAAAGCTAAATAAATGCAGGTTGATAGATCATTCTTGGTACCCCATATCATAAACATTTCTGCAATATTTGCATACATGCATTTTTTAAAACATGCTTGTAAAAACTCTTTTAGGTTAAGTTCATTTACTTCTTTAGGTGTTGTATCTTTTAAAATATTACACATGTGATGCATTCCATTATAAATATTACTCTTATTCTGCTCTGCGGTCTTGCCAGTCTTACTAATTTCTAAAGCAGAGTGCATTAGATTTTTAGGTATTTTCTTTTTACAAACAGATTTAATATAAATTATGTAATCCAGCAAATTAGAAATATCCAGTTCTTCAGTCTTCAGGACAGAAATAAATGCATTAATAGCCTCACTCTTCAAGGGTAAATTCTTCTTTAGACAACTATCAAATATTTCTTTAATATGAGAGCATAATTTAGGTAGTTCATAACATTTCATAATAAAGAATGATAACAATTTTTTATCATATATTTCAAACTTGTGCATGAGTTTCAAGACATCATCAAATATATCACACAATGAAATTTCACTATTAGTTAAATTTGTGGCCATTAAGAAGAGACCAGAAAGTAATTTTTTAAATAAAAGTTTGTTAACATCGGTTGAAGAGCTAATAGAGATATATGTATGAGCAACTTGAACAGCTTCAATGCCCATTTCTTTAGCACAGTATTCTTTTATCTGATCTACAACATCTGTTAAATGGAGAGAAGCTTCTGGTGAAACCTATAAAAAAGTTATCAACATAAATGTGTTACAAAAATTATACAAATACAGAATCCTAAATCTAATAATATAAATACTATATTGTACCCAATAAAACTGGATGGTAAACAACTCAAAGGCTCCATATAGGAAGGAGGCAATCATTCTTTTAAAATGAAGACTTTTTCTCTACACTCCACAAAAAAAGGTTTATAACATCATTAAAATTATATTTGATAACAATAGTAAAAAGAAATAAAAATTCTTGTATAACCGAGCTGAGACCAGCTGGATATAAACTTTTTGACAAAAGATAACTCTTGGATACAGAAAAAAAAAACATGGTTAACTAAAACAACTAGTAAATGAGTGTGTTTCTCAGTTTGCCTTTTTATTAATAGAAAGGTTACTATATAAGATATCCTAGAGCCATACCAAGTTATCGGTATGTAATCAATACTCAGACAAATTGTTGCAGAGATGTAAAAATTTCATTTTTTAGCATATTTAAAGACAAAGGAATTTATAATTAATTTGTAAAAATTTTTTTGAATATATGTTGATATATATTTAATAAATTCATAAAAACTATTTACTCAGTACATAAAAAAAATATCTACAAAATACAGAAAAGAGCAAGAAAAATTTTTAATTAATGCAGCTTAAAATTTAGCTTTATATTTATCTGAAAAAAAAAAAAAATATATATATATATATATAAATTTGAAGAAAAAGACTGATTTTTTATTACAAGACAGTTTGTACAAATACAACAAATACAAAATAATAAATAAATGTGTTAGGCTTATATACCCGCTATGGGAACAATCCCGCCTAAAGAAAAGCAACCAATGAGAAGAAAGCAGCCAAAACCAACTGAGTGGACAAGTAGCGACATCTATCGGAGAACAAGCAAAACAAAAACTAAAAAGCGAGTGGAGAAAAAAAAAAAAAAAGTATTAAATTAAAGATATCCAAATACTTGGAAAATAAGGAGTACTAGATAAGTCATTGACTAAGGAGTGAGAATTTTTTATGATGTAAGCTTCCCAAAAATCAAGATCAAGAATAGAAGGACATTTATGGATGATGGTGGCTGAAGAAAAGTTAAACTTATGTTGAGAAGACCAATAATGTTGAGCAATAGAGGAACGTTTAAGCTCCTGATTTTTGACATACCTTTTATGTTCCATTAAACGAAATCTGAGAGCACGTTTAGTCTGACCAATATAAGAAAGACCACATTGGCAAGAAATTTGGTAAATACGCCAGTTATCTAAGTGATCAATGGGGTGCTTAAGATTTGAAAAAGAAATTTTATTAACAAAAAAAAAAAAGATTTATTTAATACAAATACAAAATGTCACTTTTGACTTAAGGTAAAAATTACCCTTCTTTAAAGTCTAATCACAATTTTTGCATATTTTCTCAATATTTTATTTAAGTGCTGTCTCTGGACATAACTGAAAAAGGATTTGTTAATGAGCATCAATGAATCAAACACACACACAATTTGCTCAATACTTACACAAAAAAATTCATACAATGATATATTTTAAAAAATTATAAATCAGACAATAATGTAATGGAAAATATATAACATATGGTTATATAAGTAAACCATATACGATAAAACAATTTTCATTGGTCTGTCTTTATGATTTTTTTTTTTTTTTTTTTTATAATTCTTAGCACAAAATGGCATTTTTGTAAGATTGAGTTATGCTAATCCTTCACTACATCACGTGCCACATTTGGACATAACATAAAAACATGATAATTCTCATTCTATGCCTTAAATTTTGCCAATTATATAATCACTATAACTGATCAAGAATAGTCTGAATATAATAAAATTTAGTTTGTTTATGTCAGATGGCTGCTTATGACAGAATATTATCAAATATTTAAAATATATTACCAAATTTCAATGTTTTAATTTAAGATAGTTTTTAACTTTATCATTTGTATGCTGAATACTGAATAATAATCAAATATTTGGTGCAACCTCTCCTTCCCCCACCCTAATCATATACTCATTGCAAAATGCTAATTGAAGTTTTTTTCATTCTTTGATATGCCTACTTTGCATCTATGTGTTTGATAATAAAAAAGTTGCTGCTAAATTTTAATGCTGAAATTCCTCAAAATACCAAACACTTATCAGTACCAGGGTTGGCAAGTTTCTGCCGGGGTGGTTAAAATCAGCGGTAGAAACCGGCATGGCAGAAACTGGTTTTTGCCAGTAAGAGGCAAAAACTGGCAGAAACTAAGAAACAGTACTAAATAAGAACTTTACTCAGCAATGATTCATAATTAACACTTACATTTGATATGTAAACCATTGAGCTAAAAATTAAAACATAAGATTATGAATGTTATTCAAAGTATCAAAACGTTTAAAAATGATCATATAAATACATACCTTGCTTATTTAAAACACTAATTTTCATTCACTTGAAAAACAGAAACTTTCACAACAATAACCTGATACTGTACAAGTTTAATTATTAATATTATTGTTTACAGTTGAATTTCTATTTCTTTTAAAAATAAATTTACAAAAAATTCTGATTTAATAACAAATTACTTTTCAGATTATTTTTAAACAAATAACATAATGCAATTTCTTGTGAAAATATATAAGTAAATAATTGAAGCACAAAAAATAACATAGACAAAGAAAATTTAATGAAATATCTTGTACAATTATTTTACAATATTGAAGAAACAAATTACCACTCAAATATACTATTAGTATTTTTTCCACGAAGCATTCCATAACATAGGACTAAGTTTGCTAATCTTTTTGCCCCCAGATTATTTCTTAATTTGTTGAGTATAAAATATTGAGTTGTATAAAATAATTGTTTAAACATAAATTACATATGCAAATGTGACAAAAGAAAAAAAAAATCTGTTACATTACTCAATTTTTTAAAAATCAAAATTTTTTTTTTAATTAAAACTATCCACAATATTTTATTTGTGTGCATATATTTATTCTGAATTATTTAAGTACAGTCGAACTCGTTAAAAACGAGCACAAAGGGACCGTAACATTTACTCGTTAAATCCGAGTGCTCGTAATAAACGGGTCCTTAAGGCAGGCACGCAACCAGAAGGAAGGGGGCGTTAGGAGGTCAAATGATTGAGTTTACTTAAAATTTAATTACTACTTACGAACTTTAATTACATTAATTAATTTAATTAAATACTTTACAATTTTTTCTCAATTTAATTACAATTAACCCGGACTTGTGAACCCTCCCTATTGACATTGTAATGTTGAATGAATTTTTCCTACAAAAGTATTAGACCACGGAGAAGTAAAAAAACACAAAATCAAACAAACAAAAAAAAAAAAAAAAAAAAAAAAAAACTAACAAGACAGAAAAATATTGCTCGCTAAAACCGGGTCTTGCTCGTTAAAAGCGATTTATGTTCCATAGACTTAACGTTGATCCAACCAAATATTCTCGCTTTCCTCGGTAAATCCGAGCTCGCTATAAACGAGTTCGACTGTACTAATTATTTAAGGATGAACTACTTAATAAATTTAATATTACTAAAAAAAAAATCAGAAATTATGTCACAGAATGTCTTTATGCCACTTGTTGCCAGTTTCTACCGGTTAAAACCGGTTATAACCACTTTCTGCCACTGGCACGACAGAAACCACTTTCTGCGGGCAAAAACCCAACCCTGATCAGTACACACTAATTATGGTGACAATATTCACAAGCTAATGATAAATCAGTGGGTTTTTTTTCCTTCCTCACAAGTTTCTTGTTTGCATTTCCTTATTTTTAAATGATTCTTTTTGCATAGGATATCAGAGGTCAATATCTAATATGGCATCGCATGTTTTTGATTTTGGTTGCGGTTTATTTCAAGACAGGAACAGCTGTGTTAACATTCGGCACCATAAACTTGGCGACTTTTTTTGCGCCAAAAAGCAGTTTCCGAAAATGATCGCCAAACTGAAAATGCGTGAGAAACTCGTTTTCAAATACAGCGATCACTTTCAAAACTCCTGAAAAAATGCATTTTTGTAAATATAAAAAAAAAAAAAAAGAAGAAGAATTTACACTTAATCAGGGGGGCTATGCCCCCCCTGACCCCCCCCCCCAGTTTTTTTCAGGAGAAAAAATTTAAAATGTTTAAGTGATCGCCATATTTAAAAACGAATTTCATTGCTGATTCAGAATTTCGATCATTTTGAAAAGGACTTTTTAGCACAAATAAGCTCAAATTAAAAAAAATATATATAGTACTCGCATTTTGTAGATTTATTTTTAGTTGTAAAAGAACAAATAGAGGGTTACAAAAGAAAAAAAAATACATATAAATAAAACGAGCGAAATAATTTAAATTCCAAAGAAAATTTAAAAAAATCTTTATACAGGGTGCATGTAAAAATTACAAAAATTGCCAATTCAAAATTGCCATCATTTTGAAAACTATTTCTTTGCACGAGTAAACAGAAAATAAAATAAAAATAATGACAAAATAGTACTTACATTTTGTAGATTTCTTGAAATTTTCAAACAGTTAAAGATCAGAAAACGGGTTACAACAAAATATTTACATATAAATAAAACGAGCGAAATAATTTAAATTCCAAAGAAAACAATTAAAAAAATTTCTGTATACAGGGTGCAAGTGAAGATTACAAAAATAAAAATACACAATAACAAAAAAGATAATTAAAAATTTTAAACCAAAACATCGATCTTTACTGAAAAACGAATGTCGCTGCTGATAAATCATCCTCATGTCCGGTTTGCAGTTTCAACAGGTCATTTTATTGAGAGTCAAAAATGAATTAGCCAAAAAATAATAAAAAAAGCCATGCACCTGAACAAAAAATTTTAAAAATGCCCTTTGGGCAAAGGATAACATCCTAATCTATCCTAAAAGGATCATCATCTTTTACTCACAATCAACGGATAAGAGGCACATTCTAAAACGGTGAAACACCGTTAGATAGTTCAAAAGTTTGAATTTCAATACCTCGATTGCACAAAAGTTAAAAAAAAAAAAAACTGCGCAGCTCGAAACATATTGCACTACAGAAGCAAAGAGAAAATTCTCCCCCCTTCCTCACCTGAACCTCCCTCTTGCCTCCGCGAAATCTGCTCCTAGGGTTACTAAAATAAGGGTTTTGACACCATTTTGACAGGGTTACCAGAATTGGGGATTTATTGCCAAGCTTGGCGAGACTTTTTTTTCCATTAATTTTTGCCGAACGCAAACGCAGCTCAGCCTCAAGACACTTTCAACTAAAAGAAAAACTTGGTTGATTCTGAAATTGACCTCAAAAACTGACTATTGATAAGTTTTTCAAAAGCACTATTCATTATGAAATTTTTTTTTTTTCCAAACTGCTTTTTAATTTTCTTAAATTTTCAAATCATTGTAGATATAGTAATCATTGTAGATTTTTATATTTGTTAAATAATCTACATTTCCCCCTTATAGGTCACTGGGAACCACATAAAAACTTATAAAAATGCCAAAACAGTTTTTTAAATCTAAAGAATTTTGTTCATCTCTGAAATTTAATTTGAATTCAAAACATATTTAAAACATCGAATAAAAATCTTAAATAATTACCTTTGTGGGATTTGTAGAATTTCTTGCCACATCATTTTCTAAATCATAATTACTTTGATCACAAACAGATAATGAAGGTTCATGATGTTTACCAGTAACTGGTAATAAATTATTACTAGAAACTGGTAAATAATTCTCTTCTGGATTTCTTGCAAGAGATTCATTTTTGAAAGGTTCTTTAGATAAATTGGATTTCCTTTCATGTGACCTGTAAACATTCTCTGTATTAGTTATTAGCAAAGATTATTTTATTGCTTGCAACTTGCAACACATTTAAGTAAGAGGTCATAAAATAAGGTGTTAGTAATGCTTTAAAGCTTATTACAAGAAAACCTGTGGAAATAGAATTGCCAGAGCTGCAAAACAAATTTCCTTGTAGACAACTTTCTGCATTAGCTATTCCTACCATCAGGACCATGATTTTAACTTAATACAAGATTTTGCTTAGACATTTCATTTTTTTGTTTTTTCAGGTTTAATTGTATTTATATGTACAGTAGATTCTGGTTAATTGAGACACATTGACTCACCATGATTTATGCTAATAATTGGTTAGCAAATACCAGAACTAAATTTAATTGCATTTTTAGATTTTGTGCCTTTTAAATGATTGCCCAATTTTAAAAAGTGTCCCAAATAAACAAAATGTACCTCTATAAACAAAAACAAAAAATTTTTCATCAACAAAAATGTATTTTTACACCTATGCACTTATAGTTTGTAATTAAATTCAACAATGTTCAATTGCAAAGGAAAAAAAAGGAATAATGATTCCACTAATTCTGCTGCAAATCATCTTATAAAAATGCTATCAATCAGATTATTTTCTTTATGCAAAACATGATGGCCATAAAGACTTTTACTATCCAGAATTAGATGAACACCAGCTGAATAGTTTAGAAGTCACTAAGAAAACATTAAAATCGCTGCAAAATCGTTTTGCTCAACTCAAGAAAGTGATTTCATTCCTTTAAAGTTTGCTCTTTTGAGAAGACAATTTGAAGGAAACTTTTAACTAGGCTTACCAAAAGTAATTCAATGGAGAGATGTGAGGCAATTATATCAAAATACTAAAAAGAAATTTTAACTCACAGTATTTTAAAACAGGGTTTGTGATTTTTTGATTTTTCAATAAATATAATCAGATTTTTTTTTAATTTAAATCTGATTTATTTTATTTTTTTTAAATGTCACACTTTATTATTATTTTACATGATTTTTTCTTTAATTTAAATATAAATTTTACATACATAAACATGCATGTTATAAGTAATACCTATTAATAATATTACACAATTTACACAAATGATTCATATTATTTCAAAGTAAAATTTCAGGCTATGAAAAAAAAAATCTTGAGTACACAAAATGCAAGAAAAACTACAAATCAGATCTAAAAAATTACTTCAACTCAGTATTTTAATTAAAATAAAAGCATCTGCAGCATATAAAAATTTTAAACAAAATTAGAAGCAAACTAAGTTTTTAACTTTTAAGTGCTATCTGAGAAAAATGAGTTTAGCAGATGCCATCAAAATACTTAAGGCCAGAGGGCACAAATTAATATGTCATCACTAATCGACCGACTTCTCAGTAGTGTTGGAATTTACACAAGAAAATTTTGAATAGCAATTTTATTTTATTCCCAGAATTTCTATCATCCTATAAAACAATAATTATTTAAACTTACTAATGAGAATGTGGATCCCTTAATAAAAATTCATCCAGAGAAGGAATGCTACAGTATTGCCACATCTTTTTGATTTTTTAGTGGGGGATTTCAATCATCAGTAAGTTTAAGAAGTAATTAATCAGAAAGTTCATTGTTTTATAAGATGATAGATATTTCACAAATCAAATAAAATTGCTTTTCAAAATTTTCCGGTGTGAATTCAACCGCTAGTGAGAAGTCTGTCAATTAGTGAATGTCATAATTTGTGTCCTCTGGCCTTGAACATTTCCATGGCAATGGTTTAACAGTTTTATCAGTTGATTTCTAATTTTTGAAAGTACCAAATCAGAAGCAGAAAACATTTGTTCTACTGAAGCAGATAAATCTATTGCAGTAAAAAGCTAGTTCATCATTAATTCTCAAAGTTTTTTAATATCAGCCTTTTCGATAACTTTAAAGTTTTTCTAAATGCTAATGAGTATATTCAAATAATTAATATATTTCTGTTTAGATTTCTTTACTGTTGCAAGATTTTTTTATAATTTGATTCAAATGAAATTTGAAAGCACTTTTCTTTCTAAACTTTACATTTATTTTACTTTTTGACCAAGCTTAAGCTTTATCTTTCTAAAAGCTGTTTGATTATATATATTAAATAAACTTAAATTATATTAAAGCACATTATTATGTTTGTTTACATCTTAAATTTATTAAAAAATAAAAGAAAAACTGATTTAAATCAATGATTTTTTTAAATCAATTGATTTAAATTGTGATTTAAATCATGATTAAAATCAAGCTGATTTAAATCAACAAACCCTGTTTTAAAACTGACAGTAGACTGTAATATAAACCAAACCACTTAATGAATGTTTCCTTAAAAATTTTTGTCTCTATAAGCATAAACAAATTTTAAGAAAATATTAACGATCCAAGATACTTGCTGCAAGATTATATATCAGGTAACCAAGAAAGTTCGTGCGGTTTTTGAGAACAGCTAGAGATGGGAATGCTCGGGAAAAAAACGGAAAAATTGGGAAAAAAAACTGGTTTTTTCCGAAGGCTTATTTTTCAATTTTTCCGAACTGGAAAAAGTGAAATTTCATTTATGAAATAATATAGTGAAAATTTTGTAATAGCTACATTCTCATACTTTTTATTTATTTTATTTTTATATTGAGTGTCTCACATGAAAATTTTAATGTGGGTAATCTGATCTCTGAGCAAAAATCTGTTTGAGAAGACTTGAAAGGATTCTTCACATTTTTTTCTTATTTGAAACACAAGACCCTTTGCAAAATTTCTCTTGAAAATAGACTTTTCAGAAAAAGTTTAATCAACAAATTGAATCTTTCGCAAGTGCAGTGATTGAAGAAAAAAAAAAATCTCATGCCATACAGCAACTGAATCTTATTAAGTTGCATATATGTATGTAAATAACCTTATTAAAAATGTCTAAATAGGAACCTAAATATAGTAATAATTTCTTATTCAAAAATTCTGAATATATTTTGTACAAGTATATACAAAAGTTCGCAATTTCACAAAAACTTGATTACATAAAAAAAATCTAGATATGTAATTAAATGCAACTTCTCTTTTTAAAAATTAATTCATGTGTAAAATTATTGCAATAATATGCCGATTAATGGAAATGATAAAATTAAAAATTCAACATAAAATTTTGAAGTATGCATTTATTACTTTAATCTATATTTTCAAGAAGTATTGAATTCGTGAAAAATTTGACTTCCAGTTTTTGCTGTATTTAAATGTTTTAGAAGGTCCTGAACACGTTTTGATGGTTTTTGGAAAATATCTGTCACTCTGTGAGTCTGTATGTGACAAATTTTATGGGCACTCAATCTCAAGAACTGTTGCACATAATTTCACAAAACTTTAAATTCAGTTACACCTTGATATAAACTCGAGATGTTTAGTTATTAGTATATATCGCCAAACTGATGGCGCTGCTATGCTGCGTTATTCATAATTTCCACAATAGTTCTATCTCAAACTAATGTATGTATTTTTATAAAATTTCAGATTAAGTTAATCTTTGACATAACTTCGTGCTCATTACTTTTTGGTGTAAATTGCTCAACAGATGACTCTGCTATGCTGAATTATTCATGATTATCGCAATAGCTTTACCTCAAGGACGATTTTAAAAACAAATCAAACTACAGTTTCTGATATATATTAATGTTGTTTAGTTTTTGGTGTAAATCCCCTATAGGTGGCACTAGCTGCATTTTTCAAGATTTCATTATAGCTGATTAACTGAATGTTTTTTCAAGGTGTTGAATCTAAAATTGACTTTCATTTTACCTCCATAATGTACAGTAATGTTGCAAAAACATGGACAGTTTGCATTAGAAAAGTACAACTGCGAGGAAAAAAAAAAAACATTTTATTACAAGTAACTATGTTCCAAATTATACTTTCCCTCTTGATTAAACTTTGAATTTTTGTAGTTTTCTAAAGCACAGTAGAAGTTTATCTCTGTATGTAACTGCTTTTGTTAATTCCTCAAATAGTGAGCATTTTCTATTTGTAGTGTTTTGTTTTCATAACTTTTGAGTTCCACTCTTAGAAATATAAAATTACCATGTGGAAACATTATTGAATATGGTTTCTTACTCAAGAATAGAATACCAGATTTCAGGGTAAAAATAAAAAAATTATATTTAATTAAACTTTAAAAAAAAAAAAAAATCTGGTTTTAGTGAGTAAAAATTTAACAGTCAATAAATCCTAAGTTATTTTTTAGTTGCAGACCTGAGTAAGCCAAAGTAAAACTTAGTTTTGTTTGAATTTAGATTATAAAACTAAATCAAAACTTTTTTGAGTTGAGATAGGAAAGCTATACCAAAACTAAACATATTTTATAAAGGAAATAAAATTAGAATTCCAAGAAAAAAAAGTAATAATGTAAAAATATACATTTTTTATAAAACAATGGAATTAATGAATACTGATATTCATAATAATGACAAAACTGCCATAATTTCTTTAAACTAGTATCATTTACTTAAAAACTATACTTATGTAAATGGAATGCATAATTTATTTCATTCCAAACTACAGACATATTGGCTCAGGTTTTTACATTAGGTCAATTGGTAGTTAAACATGTATCTGAAAAATCATTTCAACAGAGGTATGATATAATAAATAATAGAATTTAATGAAAAGTCTTAGGCTGTGGAAAAAAAAAACTGAACTTTTAAAAGCAGGCTTTGCTACTTTCTTTTTATTTTGTAATATAAAGTGAAAATAATTTTCATTTAATACATATAAATAGGAAAAAAATGTTTATTATTTAATATTCTCTAAGAAAATATAATTTATTTGGGAGAAACAGTCATAAAAAATCAATTTTTCCAATTTTTCCGAAAAAAAACACCGGTTTTTTTCCGACACTTATATTTTTCCGGAAAATTTACATCTCTAAGAACAGCTACTTTTGTTGCATAGGCGTGGTCATACTGATTCTGATAACCTCATTTCTGTACATTGCCTTTAAATTGCAATCAGTAGAGAGCTGTTTAACGTATATCACGTTTCGCTTATCACTTTTGTAGGAAGTATAATCATGGACAAAGGATGTCGTTGACAAAGGAGATTTTGAGGCCTATTTTGCTCTATGAGTTCAAATTAGAAAACAAAGCTCCAGAGGCCACTAGAAGAATATGCTCCGTGTTTTGAGAGACTTCAGTGAGTGAACGGACCGTTCAAAAGTGGTTCAGCAGATTTGCGTCCGAAGACGAGAGCCTCGAAGACAAGCCCCGTGTTGGGCGTCCATCCATCTTTGACCAAGTCCAGCTGGAAGAGGAAATCAAACAGAATCCTGATCTAACATGCCAGGAGCTTATGCAAAGGTTTGGAGTATCTGACGAAACCACAGAGTACGGAACAGAGAATCAACTTTCATACACTATAATGGCAACTTGTTTAACATGGGATTACCCATAGACAGTAGCGACACGAGCGGACCACTCTGAAACTACGATCATAACATAAGAGAGGTTGCTAATTTGGCAAAACATCGCTTCCTTGGCGACAAATGATAAGGAAAAAAAAAAATACAGCGACGGCTTGCTGCTTCTTGTTTTGAAATTTATGAAAGAATTATGAAATAACTGACATATTCGTCTTGCAAACAATGCATGTGTCTCTTCGTAACATAACGATCTAATAATTTAAACTTGAAAATTCAAGAATAATAACATTAATAATTATGAATCAATATAAGCTCGGAAATCTAAGATCAAATAGCATAAGCACATGTGCAAAGATAATCAAATCAGCATTCAGCAAGAAGCGCCAAGCAGAATAAGGTTACAGTTAAACAGAAATGACGAGGATAAAAATCGCCAACGCGATGGTTTAGTTTTTAAATAATCCACTGAGGGCGCTCTTTTCAAGCCGAGTTGAGGCTTTGTTACAACTCTGTGGACGAAACCATCCGATCGCATCTGCATAGCCTTGGGATGTTGTGGAAACTTGATAAGTGGGTTCCTCATGTCCTGTCCGAAGAAAACAAGCTCCAACGATTGAACATCTGCTTGTCATTGTGTCGCGCCCCAACAAAGCCTCTTTCTGGATCAGATATTGACATGTGACGAGAAATGGGTAATGTATGATAACCGAAAGAGAAAACATCATTGGTCGACTTCTGGTTCCGTCTCATTGGTTGCTAAACCGGACATCCATCAAAAAAAAGATAATGCTGTGTATTTGGTGGACTAGCGCTGGTATAGTTCACTATGAATTCTTAGAAAGCGGGAAAACAATCACAGTCGAAGTCTACTCGTCACAGTTGAAAAGGGTTTCAGCTGCTTTGCTCGAAAAGCAGCCAGCGCTGGTCAACAGGAGAGAAGGAGTCCTCCTCCACGATAGCGCCGTACGGTCAAAGCGACCAGGGACGTGATAAAAACATTGGGCTGGGAAGTTTTGCCTCACCCACCTTACTCCCCGGACATTGCCCCATCGGACTATTACTTGTTTTTGGCCATGGATAATCACCTGCGGGAACAGCAGTTCCAAACCCAAGATTATGTCACAAAAGCTATAACCCAGTTTTTGGACTCTAAACCAAAAGATTTTTTTTAAAAGGGTATTTATAAGCTTGCGTCTCGTTGGGAACACGTAATTGAAGCCAATGGTGATTATTTCAAAGAATAAAATAAGTGTTTGAGATTTTTTGTGGGTCATTTTTATGTCTGATGAAAACCGCACGAACTTTCTTGGTTACCTGATACAATCCCAATTAGGTTTGAGTTAGTTGTATATTTCAGATGTTATCATATGACATCCTAAAAAATAACTCATTTGTGCTGTTTGTGTTGATGGTGAAAATAATGCAGATGAAGAGACATTGTATAATAGCAGAGGATGCGATTATGTTTCCATTGATCAAGATGACGTGACACATTGTGTCCTGATATGTATGATAATGCAAAAACAAATAAAATAAGATAATGGCGAATAAGCAGAGGATAACATTGATGCTGATGAAGCTAAGCCACCAATGCCTACTCTATCTGATGCAATTCCAGCATTCGAAACTGCATGAGCTTCTTTATATATATATGACATTACAGAAGATGACCAGAAATTTTTTTTATACATATAAGATTATTTTTTGATTTAAAAAAAAAAAAAAAAAAAAAAAAAAAGAAGAAGGAAAAACCAAAGAAAATTATTGATTTTAAAAATAAATATTACTTTTCTATAACTTGAATTTTTTTTTTTTTTTTTCAGTTTAATAAGCAACAAAATTGTATTTATTAGTATACTGCATACATAGCATTCATAGTAATGCATAAACATTGTTTTTTCATATTTTGAAGGTAATCTGCTTTCATCCCATCCAAAATAAAGGAAAATCAAAAGATATATACATTTGCAAGAATGCAGGGCCGGATTAAGGGGGGGGCTATGGGGGCTGGAGCCCCGGGCCCCAACAAGCCAGGGGCCCCCAAAAGTGGCTTAAATTGCACCAAAGTTTTGTTTAAAAAAATTTTTTTTGTATTTTTTAAAGAAAAAACGGGAAAAAAATTATTTCTAAAATAATTAAACTACAATTAAATGACAAGAAAAAAAAAAGTTGTGTTTCAATATCACTCTTTCCCTTTGCAATATTGAAGCTTCGGAAGTCCATTATAACTGTTGCTAACGTTGTTTTTACCCTCTTCTCCGAGACTTAAAGAAGAAAAACACCTTATTCTATTTCTCACTTCTACTTCCTAATCCCAAAGTTTTCCCAAGAAACTGATAACGAGGAGAGGACTAGGACCCCCTGCTGTTGACACTTCCGACCTTGCGAATGACATCGACAAGTATCTTTAAACATTTAGCATTATTTTCGTAAGTGATCACATCGAATTGCAGGGCCGTAGCGACAGCCCCCCATACCCCCATTTGGGGGGGCCGACGAAGCCAGGGGGCCCCCTAATCGATTCTATCGACCTTTTTACCGAAGTTTATTTGTTTTGAAAAAGTAAGAAAATACTTCTTTTAAATGTTTTTATTTTTCAAATTCTTCTTTTCTTATTCAGGGACATGCCAGACAGTTCCCCCAGGTGCCTCTTTTTTAAGCTCCCCCCCCCCCCCCCAATAATCAGGATTTTCATTAAAAGGTGTCAAATGCTTAAAATGTGCTAAAAGTGACCGAAATTCATACTTTTTAAACACTTACGATGGGAGTGTGGTTCCCCTTTTCCTCTCTGCTCTCTGCTTCTCCCTCCACATACGCAGACAGGGCCTGACTAGACTAAGGCAGGGGCATGAGGGGCAATTGCCCCGGGCCCCCCGGCTTAAGGGGGCCCCCCAAGGACAGATAAGTTTTCGTTAAAGCAGTGTCAAATGATAAAAAATGGTCAAAAGTGACCAAAATTCTTTTTTTTTTTTTTTTTTTTTTTTTTTTCAATTTTAAGGTTCTCTCTTCTCATACCCACTCTGTTTCTGTACCCAATGCCTCACATTTATCCTCATATTCATATAATCTATAATTTCTTGAAGTTGTCTTTCTTCTGCTTTTATGTATATACATGTGAATAGTACTTGGTACGAAATTTATTTACACATACATACAATAGTTATGAATTTCAGTTTTAGTCACGTGAGTATAATTTACGAACAATTTTAAGATAGAAGGGGGCCCCCCTAAAAGTGTTTGCCCCAGGGCCCCCCACTGTCTAAGTCGGGCCCTGTACGCAGAAAATAAACTATATCATCAAAAAACAAATTATTAAAATTTTATTACAACCAGGGCCCGACTTAGATTGTGGGGGGCCCCTTTCAACCTTTTGGATTTTCTCTTGAATTATACTGAAGTGTCTAAAACTAACTTTATACTAATTGTCTATTCGCATTTGTGTGCAGAATAACTCAAAAAAGATAACTTTAAGAAATTATCAAATACATTTTTTTCTTCTGTTATAGAAACATAAGGCTAAATGTAAATCATTAAATATAAATACAACTCTGATGTTGCTGTTACATCCAGGGGAGGGGGGGGGGGGGAAGGAGAGATGAGAAAAGAGCAACAATAAACCTAAAAATAAATAAATAAATAAAGAAAAAATTTTGGTCACTTTTGGCCATTTTTTATTTAGCCTTAACAAAAAAATTATATTTGTCCTTGGGGGTCCCCTCGATCGGGGCCCCGGCGTCCGATGCCCTACATGCCCGTGATTTAACCAGGCCCTGATTACAACAACATTGTATCCTATAGCTTTTAAAAGAAATTTTTTATTAAGGGTGTATTTCGATTCAAGCTGCTTAATTTCTGACTTATTTTTACATTCATTTTCGCTCTCGAATGCATCAAACTGGCAAATTGTATTATTCATAAAGTACACAAGGTGCCGTGATTGTCAGTTCTTCGATAAATGGAGAAAATGTTGCAAAAAAAAGTAATAAAAAACGGCATTTTTAACCGATTTTTCCGAAGTGGGAGATTTGGAAACGAAAAAAAGAGTCATACAGAAAAGGTAATTGTTTATAAATCAAATTCTAGTGAATTGAGTGTAAAAAGACATCACACGGCACCTTATACGTCTCTTCAAAAATCCCCTCAGCAAGTTTCATGTTTCTACTTTTAAAAATGCGTCTAAAATTGTATCGGAAAATTTCGAGCTGTTGAAAATGGAAAAGCGTTTTTTCGAATACACCCTTAATGTTTCCTCGTAACATGATAACTTAAAATGGTTAATTATGTCCAATTTTGAGCCTTCTTTTTTAGACATCTTGTAATGTCAACCTTAGGTAAGCAAAGTAAAAATTTGCAAAGAAATGCTTATTTCAATCAATCAATCATTTTTTCTATAATTATCAAATTAATATTTTTAATTAAAGTTGTGACCAATTTTTTGGGATATCTTGTATATAGATGTGAGCCGTATAATGTACAAAATTTATGCCTGTGTACAATATATTTTTTATTTTTAGTGCTTGCCACTTCTACAATATTAAAAAAAAGGAAAGAAAAAAAATCTACAGATAGATAGAAGAGGGGGTGTCCAGAATGATGTTTGTTCCGGGGCTTCCCATAGCCTTAACTGGGCCCTGTTCTTATTAAAAATCTTGTTTAGATTTCAAAAACGCAGAAACTGAAAATCCTTATTTTCTTACTCGTTTTTCCCCCCTCTCTTTTTGTCCATGGGTTTTTGACCTAGCGACTCTTTTGACCTTTAAGGACCAGGTTCATAGCACTCTTGTGGTCAAGCATAGCTCTCTCTGATCTTTCTTGTCGGCGCTTTGATGTATAAATTGCTTTTTCAGTGCGCTGAATTTGAACTTCAAGTGAGAAATCACACCCGAAATCAGTTGACAGCTTTACGGCTGAAGAGAAAAATTTTCCCATCCTTTGTCAATTAGATAGGCTTCGGATCTCAAAAATCATTTAAAGAGGTTCGAAAACTAGCATCCTTTTGTTCTCCTCCCACCGATAGCCGGAAACTGCATCTTCAAAGATAGATTTATTGCTCTTTTTGTGTAACTGGAAAGTAGTGATATTTGCGCGTAGCCTTAGCAACAAAAGTATGTTTTCTTTTGAAACACCGGGATATTATGTTCTTAGAAAATAGGTCATTTTTCACACCGATTTCAGTACGTGGGTGACACAAATCACATCTAGAGAATCATCTTAAAATGTTAACAGCTTAATTAGCAACCATATTCCTTGACCTTGAAGGGAGTATATATACTCGCTTTGGTGCTAGGTACTGGCCTATTCAAGTACTAAGCAGCCAGCTAATGCATACAAATACATGTTTGTAGACAACACAGATGTGGATTTTTGTATTTTTTTTTTCTGATTTAGTAATACGCATAATATAGTATTTATAAAATTAAGTGTATATCTAGAGCTCTTATACTAATCTGGTAAGTCATATTTATTACTTCATGTAATTTATATTGCTATTCTTAAAAATTTTAAGTATTGGAAAATTTTACATAGCTTGGAAAAATATATGTATACTAATAGAGCATATTTTAATAACACACATTTCTCATTTACATGTTTTTCATTTAAGCGTTTCATTAGAGTTCCTTCACAAAATTCTTTTTAATAAAACACACCATTCACAAAATTCTATTCCATAAAAATATACTCTAATTAATTTTATAGTGTTAGGTTTTAAAATATGTGTTTTGCAAAGGAAACAAGTTCACCAGAAATGAAAATTTTAGCATATAGTCTTAAATAAGTTATTACTAATAAATGTTTGATGCAAATTTCAATAACTGGAATAAATTTCATAAAAATAACGTTTTTCACAAAATGGGATCCAAGAAAAAATTCCTGCATCAACCTCCGATTCCATTGCATTCATATGTTAAACTATTTCGTTTGTTAACAAGTAATAAGTAAATTCTAATTTAATTTATATTCTTATTTCCTTGGAAAATCTAGTGTTCTAAATTCATGTCACAATAAGAAATTGTGCTATTTTAAAATTTCCTATACTCTTTCTTTCTTTTTTTCCCGCGATGTTAAATAATCTCACAGGCCCATAAAGCCCATCCATGCTTACCCACTAAAATACAAAGGGCCCCCCAAATTTATTTTTCAAACCTAATTTTTAATTCAATAAATTCAATCAGAGTAAAAACATATATAGTTTTTTTTTTATTATGAAATATTTTTTTCTTACTATATTGCAATTTGTAAAACATAAAAAATATTTTGAAGTTCAAATATTCTCAACTGTAATTCCATATTTGTCTTTTACAAAATTAATTGGTTATGTATAATTATGTGTTTAATAAAATATTTTTTAATGTGTATAATATATAGATGGTCAGTTTTAATTTAATAGTAGTAAAAACTTTATTTACTCGAAATTTCCATGGTAAAATTTCGAATAATTTAAGCATACGGAAAATGGATTTAGTAAATGAAAAAACAAGTGATAGGATAATAGCCCCCCTCCCCCTGCCCTGTGACGTCAGGCTTCCTCTACTTCTAATCCTTAAGCGGGCTCTGAAACTGACAAGGCACAGTCCTCAAGCCTGTTAAAGTGTTGCTGGGCTTACGTCTTTACGCACAATTCGAAATCTTTTGTCTCTTTATATAGAAACTTCAATATAAATATTTTTCAAAAAACTCAGTTGAAAGTGTGGAAGAGGGGAGGGGGCCCAAAGTTATAATTTTTTTACCTTTATCTGTATATTTAATGGCTTTAAAATAGCATAAAAAATACTCATTGTATATATAAATTTCCTTCTGTACAATTTACTAAAAATCGATATTTATGAGTTGCATTGTTTAAAACACTGTCATTAATTTATTTTACCCCTTCCGCCCTGAATTTTTTTTCCAACTTTGGGAAAAAAATACTTTTACGCTAATAAAATTAAAAGTATCTATTGAAATCAAGGAAGTTGCGGTTTACTGAGATTTAACGAATGTGTTCTTTATTGAAACTTAATGAATGTAGTTAATTTGCTTGTTTTTCATATAACAATAGACTAAGGAAGAATTTTTTTAGGACGTTTGGAAAATGTCCTATTACTACCGGATAAAATAAACATAAAAAATGAGTAGTATTTTTTACCTTCTATCATAAATTACTAATTTGGAAAAGGAGTACCTAATTTAAATTTAAAGAGTAAAACATATGATTGAATTAAAAGAAACGCCAATGAATTCCGGCCCTTATTACCGCATGGGCAAATCAGGACTTTGCCCATGGGCCCCGGACCTTAAGGGGACCCCAAATCCATACATTAAATTATTAAATATTTACATTCTTTTTCCAATTCTAACTCTTTCATATATTGAAATTATTAAATTCATCTTAAAATAATTGACAAAGTGCTAAATTTCTAATAAAAGTTTTATTCTGTACTAAGAAAAAAAAAGAGTATTTTTATTAAGGTAGTTAATTTAGAACTGATGGAGCTCAGAATTTTCTTCCATTTATATCCAAGGTGTGAAAATATGTTTATGAAATATCACGATATTACGAAACATGAATTACGATTTATGACTTATTACGAAAATATCAAACACATGCATATATAAGTGACCATCAGTTTAATTTGAATAATGTTATAATGATTTGAAAGGGGGCCCTATTTTTTTTTGCCCAGGGCCCCAATTAGTCATAATCGGGGCCTGAATGAATTGCTAATAATTAATAAATATATATATATATATTTTTAAATGCTGAAACATAGATGAAGTCATAGTAGTAAATGTATCAGTATATGCTATCATTATTAGGTGCTGGAATTAAGTAAAATAGTCTTTAAGACAAAATAATACTCAATAAAAGATATGTCCTATTAATAGGACGTCAGGGCCAAAGGGGTTAAAGTGGTTTCAAATTCCCAGCTCAATAAAGTGAAATTTTCTGAAGCATTTTCTGACAAAATTTTAAACGGGCATAAAATTGACCAAAAGGCATAAAATTGACAGCCTGACTGTTGAAGCGATTTGAAATAGAATAGCACTTTCCATTTTTTATAAAAAATTTCTTTTCTTTAATTTGTTTTCTTTCTATCTTTAATTTGTTTTCTTTTAAAATTTATAAAATATGTTTGAACTGTACGTGTTTAAACAATATAATTATTGCACTCTTAAAAATAACAATGAAATAAAATAAAATAATTTTAAAAAATGCATACTTAATTTGGGATAAAAACAAGCCGTATGGGGGGGGGGGCAAATTTTTCAGTAGCTGGGGAAGAGGAGGGGGGGGCCCAAAATTTTCCGTAGCCCCGGGCCCCAGAAATGCTTGATCCGGCCCTGCAAGAATGAGTTTTTCTTGCCTGTTTAGCAATGACAAATAAAATTAAACACATTTTAGAAACTAAACACATTTATGAAAAACTATGAACTAGACATAGAAGACCAAGATCGTAGAGATGGATAAGACCACTACTGTGTGACCGACAGTGGTGTAGTCAAAAAAAATAACAGACGATTACACTCAAGGCAGAGGGGTGGGTCCTTAGAGTATGTATACTATAGTTTTTTTTTTTTTTAGAAACAGAGAGTATATGGTGTTCCTTAAGAAAATCCAGTAGGTATACAACATATATCCTTCACTACATCCCTGGTGAACGAGATAAGAAAAACCATAAGTAGGTTACCTGCTTTTGAAGGTGTCAAAACTTGTAATCAGGAAACTTCATCCATAGGACCAAAAAAAAAAAAAAGGCCACTAATTTTCTAAACGATTGGTTGAGTAAGTTGAGTAAGAGGGGAAAAAATGCCAGACTTTCCTAAAATGAAGTTGACTGTCCAGTTACGTTAGCAACAAAATTAAGCCAAGAACCAAGATCAGTTCTAGAGTTTTTCTTGTCCCAGTCAGACATTAATCTGCATAACTTGGTTCCAAGTAATGTTCTGCAGATCTGAGGCTTTTTGCAGATTACAGGTCATGACTATTCAATCTTTGTTTGCATTTTTTCATATTCAAATTTTGGATAATTTAGATAATTTTTTAAAAATAAATAAATTACACAAACTATTTTTTTATTTTTAACTATGGCATTAATGGTCTCTTTTAAGACAATGATTTTTATTGTTGAATTTCATTTAGCAGTCTACAAAATAGTCAGAAATTCTTGCTAAATTATAAAACTTCATTTCTCAAAAAAATTTAAATATTTTTGTCCTGAAGCCGAATCTTTATCAAAAGGTATTTTTCCCTGTGTCTGAATTTTCTTTAGTTGGAATATAGAAAGTCAGCCAGCAGTTTATCAGTAGATGCTTGATTGTTGCCTTCTACTATAACAAATGTACACTAAGTTTTTATTTACATTTTAGGGTGCTGTATAAATAATCCCATCAAAATCATATAATTTAAAAATTAAGCCAAATTTCGCGACTATGACTGTAAAAAGTTCTGAGATCATGTGTAGAGCCAAGTTTAGCTTTCTTATTACCATTGAAATTTCCTCATTAAAGGTCATTCAAGGTCCTCACCTTTGAAAATGCTAAGGTGTATGATGAATTTACCATGGTGAGACTCAAGGTTTATGAATGGCATTGACGTTTTAAAGAGGGCCGAAAATCCATCAAAGATGATAAATATGTTGGACAACCTTTGCTAGTACCTTGACAACACATCAGCACATTGATACCAACCGGTAAAGCAATCCTTCGTCAAAACTCACACTAATGTGCTTCCACATCCCCCTCACCATATCAACTGGACATAACACCATGTGACTTTTACCTGTTCCCATCTATAAAAAAACATTTACAAGGACAATGCTCTTAGTCATTAGATGAGGTGAAAACAACATCGCAGAAAAATATGTAACACAAATTTCAACAAGTAACGGCAAAAAAATTAACAAAATTTGCCAAAAGATCTAAAAAAAAAAAAAAAAAATCAAAATTTGCAACGAATCATGGGAAAAATTGCTAAGTCTCCTTGAACGATCATAGAAAAAGATTGCAGAAAGATTTTGTCAATCATCTGGAGAAAATATTGTAAATTTTACAATTTGTTTTGGAAAAATAATCTCAAATCTAATTTTCATCATTCAATCATTATGATGTCATCTTCTCTCAATAGCTGCCCCCAAACGATGCTCTTGTTCATATCCATATGCAAATCGGATGTTAAAGACATGCAATTACTGAAAACGAAACATTTCTCTATGATTTTATCAGCACAGCAAAGCTTCCTCCTCTATTTCACCTTGGAAGCGATCACTTAATAGCGATACATATGGTAAAGAAAGTAGAGCAAACTAAAATTCAGAGTCAAACTCATTAACCCCTTGGGGATGAGCAACACATATACATGCCACAGAAAGGCTTAATAATCCTTGTTTATTTCCATCAGTAAAAATTTTACTGTAAATTCTGCCTTATCTAATCAGCGTATTTTCTTGATTTAAAATAGCACAAATTTTTGTATTCAAAACATTAAAAATTTCACAAAAGGCTCCTATCGCAAAAGGGTTAAAAAAAGGTCTGTTATATAAATAAAATTAAAAATACATATATGAATAAAAGTTATTCCTGAATAGTTTCTTTAAAGTCAGAGCAAAAAAGCAGCTGAAAACAAAAGCAGGAATTTCAAAGCGTAAAAGGGTCGTAAATTCCAGACCTTTTCTGTTTTGGAGCAATATGAGTGCATGCCTCGCTGAACTTCATCCCAGTAAGCTTTGTTTTGCAATGCGACTCAAAGTACAGCCATGATGTAAATTGCAGTTTACATTGACCTTATGCAAACTTTCTATCTTTAGTGTTCAAAATCTTTACATACGGTAGGAGAAAGAAATGATTGACTAAGTGTATTTGGGAAGATGACTTTACAGGTGCTTTGAGAAAAAAGATTAATTATTTTCAGTAAAAATAGTTGTTGGAATCCGAAAAAAGTCTTTTCTTAACTAAAACACTTAAAACTAAACTTTCCTAAAACAGTTGCCATAGTCACCATATGTTGAAAATAGTCGCTTTTAGTAACATTTTAGTCATCTGTGGCAGCCCTACAATGCTATAAGATGTACATTCAATCAAGCATTTATAACATTAGCATTTAAAAACTAATAAAACTTGCTGTAACAAGTAATAATCTGTTGCAGGAGGTGTAACAAGACGCTTGAGAAAAAACACACAAACATTATGGCAAAATCAATGCACTTAGATGCACTACATACTTCAAACAAATTATTGAAATGTCATAATTTGCCATGCACACAATAAATAAAATACAGTAGACTCCCTCAAATCCGCACAGCTTGGGACCAGAGGTTGTGCAGATTTTAGAATTTTGCAGATTTCTGGTCATTGCTTTGTTTACATTTTTAAAACAGTAATTTGAGTGCAATCAGAACTATAATGAATGCTTACAATGTACTAAAATATTAAAATAAGTAATAAACTAAAATAATAAAAATTTAGATAATTTTTAAAATGATTAAAGTACTAATAGCAAAGGTCAAGTTAATAATTAATAGTGTTTGATTAAATATTCATTATAAAGATTAAATGTATTTTTCCAAAATTATTCAACAAAACTAGCCTCATAAAAGTACATTACTAATTCATATCAAAATCATAAAATAATGATTTTTTTTCAGGTTTAGCCAGGGTTAATAACCAAAAATTCTTAAATTAATGCATAAATATATTTGATAAGAAGATTGTGATTACCAGTGATATCAGCAATATCTTGAATTTTTTCCAAAAGAATTTATTTTTCCTTCATGAAAAATACATGAATAGAGTATTAAGAAAATTACAAATTAAAAAATATATGGAATTGATACAAAACTATAAAATCAAATTTTGTCCCAATATCCAAACTGAAAGTTTCATTGTTTACATCCATAAAATATGTGCGGATTTTAGAGAGTTGCGGATTTCTGGTTTGCGGATTTGAGGGAGTCTACTGTAAATAACAAAGAATGCAATATTACCTTTTAAAATTGTAGTCTTTATCACTATCATCTGAATCCTCATCATATGAGAAGTAAGCCTCTTGTTCTGGAAAATTTGAAGATTCATGCAAAGCATTTGAAATACTAAAAAGATTTTCTTCATTGTTTACTGACGAATCTACTGTATTCCTTTTGCAATCTGTTTCGCTTAAATGATCTTGAATCACCGGATATGAATAAGGTTCAATAAAGTTCTGTTGATCACTATAAAATTTAGAAACAGAAGTGTCGCTATCGGCATCCTCATTCTGTAAATCTTCTTGCTGATCCTCTTCAAAATCTAAATCATCTTCTATTAGACCAAAAATAATTGGTTCAATATTATCAGATGATTTTCTTTCAGAAGGCTGAGCATTTATAAGAATATGTTCCTTTTCTTGCACTAAATTCTTTCCCTCTGAATCTAAATTATTTTTTGAAAAAATGGAGGTGTTATCATCAAGAGGAGAATTTGTATTCTCAGGTACAATCTCAGAAATATTATCATTTAATAAATGTTCAGATGATGAATAAGGGCTTTTAGTGCTGAAATATTCGACTGCTGACATTTCTGAAGAAATATTTTCAGCATAAGTAATTTTTTTCATATTATCACAGTCTTCGATGTCAACAACCATATTTGCAGTATTGTTTAAAAAGTTATCTTCAGTCAATTTATTACTATTTTCTTGAATATCAGAAATTAGATTAAAACTATTATCTTTTGCATTATTTAAAACAGAATGCATAGGTTCTGAACTTAAAGTAGTATCAGAAATCAAAGCTGAATTTTGTTCATGGATAAAATTATCACAGACATTAGAAATGATTTCAGGACTTTCATGACATACACTTTTAAAATCAGATTTGTTTCTGCTAAATTCACTTGTACCTATCTCTTCACAGTATTTCTGTAATATAGAATCATCCAATCGCTGCACTTTTATAAGTAAATTACTATTAATTACATCATGTATATCAGATGTGGTTTCTGTTGACTCATCTGTAGGTACAGCACTTTCAAGATTATTTTCTAAAGAATGATTAGATTTGATAGATATTTCATGAGACTTTGATAATAGATTTAAATCAGAAGAACATTTAAGTTTTTTTATATCTTGAAGGTCACTTTTCTGCAACTTTTGTTTCTTAGATTTAGGACTGTGAGTT
The DNA here is from genome assembly GCA_964019185.1 of Maratus speculifer. Taxonomy (NCBI): domain Eukaryota; kingdom Metazoa; phylum Arthropoda; class Arachnida; order Araneae; family Salticidae; genus Maratus; species Maratus speculifer. Next base: position 371,834,691 of record OZ025289.1, on the reverse strand, counting down.
TTACAAGATGTACTTTTATGGCTTGTTTCACATGGTTCAAATGAACTTTTCTCCTTATTTTCAGGATGATTATCTTCTTTTCTCTTTCTTTTTTTGGGTTTAAGAGAAATGTTTACATTTTGATTAGGAATACTCATAGTAGTAGGTAGTGAACAATTTTTTAATTTCTTGAAACTGTCACAACGATCTTCATGTGAATCAAGACCAAATTCTTCATTTCTTACTATAGAAGGATCTTCAGATTCTTTCAAAGTTTGATTTTTATCACTTTTCTTCGGATATAAATTTTCAATAATACAAGAGTTTTCTTTTACACAATGAGTACTTTGAAATTGTTTTACATCACATGATTTTATGAGCTTAGTACAAGATTCTTCATTTTCCTCAGAATCTTTTGTGATACTTTGATTACTATTACAAGTTGTGTTTAGTTCTGAAGAATTCTTTTTTTCTTGAAGGCTATTTAGATTTAAAAATTCTAAATTAGTTTCATCATCTTCAGCTTCATTTTCATCACAAGTATCGCAAAAAGCTTCTGCATTGAATTCACTATGTAGTTTAGAGTCTGAATCTTTTTTCTTTGTTCTTTTTTTACATCTGCGCTTTTTAGTATCCCAAATACATCTCCTTCTTTTTCTTTTCACTTCATGTGAATCAAGACCAAATTCTTCATTTCTTACTGTAGAAGGATCTTCAGATTCTTTCAAAGCTTGTTTTTCATCACTTTTTTTTGGATATAAATTTTCAATAATACAAGAGTTTTCTTTTGCACAATGAGCATTTTGAAATTGTCTTGCATCAGATGATTTTACAAGCTGATTACAAGATTCCTCATCTTTCTCAGAATCTTTCATGATATTTTGATTATTATTACAAGCTGTATTTAGTTCTGAAGAATTCCTTTTATCTTGAGGGCTACTTGGATTTAAAAATTCTAAATTAGTTTCATCGTCCTCAGCTTCACTTTCATCACAAGTATCACAAAAAGCTTCAACATTTAATTCACTATTTAATTTTGGAAATGCATTTTCTGCATTTATTTCATTATTTAATTTTGAAGCTGAATCCTTTTTCTTTGTTTTTTGCTTGCATCTGCGCTTTTTAGTATCCCAAATACATCTTTTTCTTTTCCTTTTCACTTTAGGTTTTGTTTCAGGCAAAATATTAGTACTATTTGTTTCAGGCAAAATATTGGTACCATTTGTTTCTGACAATACAGTACTGTTATTTGTTTCAGACAATACAGTACTGTTATTTGTTTCAGACAATACAGTACTGCTATTTGTATCAGTCAAGACATTAGTGCTATTCATTTCAGACAAGATATTACAGCTATCCAATAATCCAACATTATCAGCCATTTCTTTATTTTGAGAGATACTACACACATCATTATTTGTGTCTGTAGTCAGAGAGGAAGAAAGGTTAAGAAAATCAGATAAATTTTTTTCAGGAAAGCTTTCTAATATGTTTTCAGAAAATGTAGAATCAAAGAATTCTGGCTGAATATCAGAAGTTTTGCAGCTACTGATACTAATCTCACTTTCATTATCTTCTGAACTGAACTGATTTAAGAAGCTTTCATTTAAATTTAACATGTCACTCAACCTCACTACACTATTCTGCCAAGCACTTTCACCAGCATCCGGTAGAGAGACTGAAATATTTTGAGATTTGGATCTTTCTTTAATATAATTACTAGCAGCTCTTAGCATAGAAATATCAACAGCAAAATCAACAAAATTATTTTCTTCGTAATTAAAATTGGAAGGTTTTGTGACAGGCTCAATTTTCAATTGATTGAAAATAACATTTTCTTTGAAACCACAACCTGAATTAAAATTACTCATCATCGACAAAAAGTTCTTTTTTGGACTTAAATGACTAGGAACAGTTATATCTTGTAGTGAATTATAATGTTCTGGGATAATTTTTTGCGATTTATTCTCCATGACATTTTGAATTTTACAAGTTTCTATCAAATCACTAAAATCACTTTCATAATTGACTTCAATATTTGGAAGTGTAGCAGCAAAAGAGGATTCATATGGCAATATTTTATCATTCTCAATTGAATCAAAGATGTATTCATTTAAAGAAACAGATATGTTGCATTTTGACTTAAGAGGTAAAGATGTACTTTTCACTGACACTTCAGTACATACATTATCAGTATTCAGTTTAAATATAGAATCATTGCAAGGTGAGCTACCAGAATAGCCACTAGAAGGAGAAACTTTTTCTGATAAATTAGAATCTGCTTCGGATATAATAATTAAGTCTGAATCAGAAATCTTATCTGATGAAGATGGTGAACTATTACAGACAGGTTTATCTGAAGCAAAGTGGCATTTCTCAGTACTTTTACTTTTTTTGGTTTTTTTAGAGGCTTTTTTCTCTTGAAGATTTTTTATAGTCTTCTCTTTTTTAGATGGATTTTGTTTAGTTAAACAGACAGACAGTTTATTTTTTACTTTTCTTGATGTATAGGTTTCATTACACAGATTGCAATGTAAGGCAGGACATTTATCTTCTTTTCTAACCCTTGCTTTTCTTCTCTGACTCATTTTACACCTACAATACATAAATGGTGAATTTTACTTATTTTTTAATAAAATATAATCAAATTTATAAATTTTTATGGCAAAATAAAATATACTTCTTTGTTGGTGAGACAAGAGAAAAATGCAATAATGAATTTGGCAAAATAGAAGAAAAAAAGTTTGATTTTGGCAAGAAAAGCAAAATTTTGAAAAATAACTTTCTCTGAATTTACAATTTTAAACATTATCAGATAAATATATCTTTGTGAAATAATTATCAATCTATCAAACATATTAAGCAATTTGTTCACTGCTTGCAAACAAAGACAGGGAGTTCATTAGATAAGTATAAAGATTGCGGACGGGGGCTAATCCCCCACCTCTTATTTCGATAAATGGGTTTTTCATGCAAATTTATCAGATTTCATTGAAATTTTAGACATAGGATCATTCTGATGAGGGCACCTCCATGATTTGTTTTGCGAGTTCATTGGATAAGTCTAAGAGAAGGGAAATGGGAGGTAACAACACCTTAATTTAGGTTAATGGGTTTTTCACACAGAATTTAGCGATTTGCTTCAAATTTTGGATATAGGTTCTTTATAAAAAGGTGCTTTCCTGATTGGTTTTGGGAATTTATTGGATAAGTATAAATGGAGGATCTCTGGGATTACCCCTCTTAATTTAGGTAAATGTTTTATCTTGTACAATTAACCAATTTGCTTCAATTTTTGGATACAGATTCATGTTCATAGTGATGAGATGCTTCCCTAATTAGCTGTGGGGATCTTTTGTTAAGAATAAATGAGGTACTTGCAATTACCACCCCCCCCCCCTTAAATTTGATAAATGGGTTTTTCGGCAGAAGCAGAATTATCCAACTTGCTTTTAATTTTAGATAGGTTCTTTCTGATAAGGCAAAACTGAATAGTTTTGGAAGTTTAATGGTTAAGTATAAAAGAGAGGATACTCCTCTTAAATTATATAAATAGGTTTGTATTAAGAGTTTTTTGATTTGCTCGGAATTTTGGATATAGATTTTTTTATATGATAAAATCCCTGATTAGTTTAAGGGGTACAATAATTAAGTATAAAATGGGGAAATGGAGGGAGCTGTTTCCCCACCTTATTTTTCAAATGGAATTAATTCTTGAAAATATAATGCTGAAATGTACAATAAGTATGCCTCTGAGTTTTAGTAAAAACAAAATTTAAATAATTTTGGGGGCTAACAAACTAAAATATAACACTACATTTTTTCATATATCTCCATCCCATTGTTTATACTTTAGTATTAATTCCAATTTGACATGTTCATAATGAGTAATTTTTTTTTTTTTTTTTTAACAATATATTTTAAATAGGACTTTGAAATGTCATTTATCCATATTTTTCAACAAGCGCTTAAGATATTGAAGGAACATTTTATATTATTAACAAGGATGAAAAAAATGAATAACATTTTTTATAAAAACGTTCACTAAGGTTTCATGATCTGGATCAAATGACTTGGAATGACCCAGCATTTTAATTTTTGTATCGCACTTTTTTGGATTTCCTATTACTATATCGTTAGATATATACTAATATTAATTTATAATTAGATTTTTTAAAGGAGTTTCTTTGAGCCTTTTTAGTTGTCGTAAGCTAAGAAATAAAAGAAAACAAAATTTAGAAGGGATTTCCAAGATAAAAATTAAGCAATTCAAATAACTATTGAAAAAAAATTCAATACAAAAACAATAATATAAATGACTATAAAGAATATGTCCTAATTTTACATACTACATAACTTTAAATAGCATTCCGTAACAAAAACTTGTTTGACAGATACAATAACATTTTTCAATAACATATACATGTGGAAATTCTGGATAAACTTGTAAACAGAATAAAAGAGCGCCATTAGTTAAAGTGCTGCCACATAATCCCTTATAAAAGAAAATTCTGGGCGTGTTCGAAGGACACCTTTTTTGCGCGCACGCACTCAGAAGATTCTGCATGTAGTAGGTCTTATCGAAGAAGGGAATTTTAAAGTTATTCAATTATTGCATTATTTTTAATGTTCAGAATTGGTAAATACAAATACTATATCCCTTTATCCTTCCAAAACATGATTCTCGTAGCGGAAATATGCCCCACCAGTGGCCGAGAGGTACGGACCTCTCAACTGGTAGACGGCAGGTGCTGGGTTCGAACCCAATCGCGGCTGTCGACCTAACCGTTCGGAGTTTTCGTGGTTTTCTTCGAACCTTGCGTAAATACGGGTTAGGTTCCCTTAGAAAGACCCCCACGAAGGGCACTCCCCCTGGTCCTATATCCCTAGTGTAGATAATCGGACGACAAAAAATACACCAATACACCGTAGCGGAAATACACATCACTCACTCAAATAAAATCCAAAATATTCCGGAAAAGTATCACATGACCTATTTCATCTAATTAAGCCTGATCAGCATTTAAAATATGACCACCAACCCTGATCAAAAATCGCGCGCGCGACGTAAAAAAAAAAAAAAAAACAAAAAAAAAAAAAAAAACTGTTGGGCAATTTGATTACGTGATTGTGCGTTTTGTGTTTATCTATTATTGGTTGCGCTTTGTTTGGTAGGTTGACTGATACAATTTAACAACTCAGTTGGTGTGTAGCGATCTCGATCAGTATAAAGCGAGCATTGATTTTCTCATATACGTAGACGCCAAATCCCATTGTTATCTCGGCATGGTTTCGAATCCAACATCTTTGGCGAAAAGATGCTGTTTTTTGGCGGTGATCATTTTATTGGCAACTTTCAGATTTCACAAAGAGAAAAGGAGAAGTGCGGTCCAATTCAAGACAAACACAGCAATATGAGTTTCGGCGGGAGAAAAACCGGTTTGGCGAGCTAAATCTGCCCTCCATCACGTGACGGAAGGCAGACATGTCAGCCTACGAAAAGGTTGCCATTTTGGTGTCTACGTAGGTATTATAGGTCATTGAAAGCGAGTTACTAGCTGAAAGTAACTGACTTGACCTTTTGCTTGACGCTAACGTTCTCGCTTCCTGATCACGAGATCCCCAGATCAAATACAACTGGCGCTAATCCACTCATTTTCCCTTCATTATTGACTCGGACAAACACGCAACTTTCAACAACAATCATAACAGCAATATACTCACCTCTTCATCAACAGATGGCAGAACCAAAACAAATCGCACAACGCAAAGCCTGTCATTCACTCCCCACACGATGCGTACGACAGCATTAATTCACGAGTGCATATCGCTCGTCAGACGTCAGCAATATTCTCAGTGGGGGGGGGGGATACTCCTGTAGCGATCTCGATCAGTATAAAGTGAGATACTAGTTGAAAGGCTTAGCCTTTTGCTTGGCTCTAACGTTCTCGCCTCCTGATCACGAGATCCCCAGATCACATACAACCGACGCCAAACCACTCATTCTCTCCTCAGGTGATTTAAATTTTTTAATGATTTTATTTTTATTTATTTAAAAATCATTTATCAGTTGCTTTATATTTTTCGTGCTAAATAGAATGCTGTTAATAAACCAAGGTTAGGATATCCACATATTACGAGATTTCAATGGAATTTGCACTGTTATTTCGACAATTTTTCAGGGAAAGTTTTAGCATGTATATATTTTTATTTAATTATTGTATATTTTAATACCCTGTGGGTAACAAGCAAGGGCGCCCATATGATCAATTTTAGGGGGGGTGAGGAAATTCTCAACTTCCCCCAAAGCTATCACATATTTTTGTAAATATTTGGTACTTTGCGTTTTTTCGCGACTTTTGAGTTTTTTCTCCGATTTTTTTGAAGAAATATACTTTTTTCGCGACTCTTTTAAAAAATATGTGCTTTTTTCTTCGCGTTTTTGATGAAATTTATGTTTATTTCCCAATTTTTTGACAAAAACTGCTTTTTTTGTAATTTTTTGGTGAAATTTGCCATTTTTTCGTGATTTTTGAACAAAATTAGCGTTTTTTTCGCGATATTTTGACGAAAACTGTATTTTTTCCACGATTTTCGGTTTTTTTATGCTTTTTGAACGGAATCAGAGATTTTTTTGCGATTCTTTGACAAAATTAGAGATCTTTTCGTGATTCTTTGACGAAATTTGGATTTTTTCCGCAATTCTTTGATGAAATGTGCGTTTCTTTCGTTCTTATTTGACAACATTTGCATTTATCAGCATTTCTTTGTCAAAATTCGCGCTTTTTTGTGATCGTCACTAGCATGGATATACTAAATGACCTTTCTGCAGTGAAATTTTTTGGCAGAAATTGGGAAAGTAGCTTCTGCGATTAGATTATTTACCATAACATCCTAACCAGTTCTTGCTTTTCCACAAATCGAGCCATATTCTTGCTTCTAGCTCCAAATTCCCAGTTTTATAAAACTGAGATAATTCCTTGATTTCTTTTGGAATTTTTTCCATATTTTTTATCAGATAGGAATGAAGTGAAATTGCTTTGAATGACGTTTCATTTCGATTTATAAACCCTGACTCCAGAGATATAATTTTAAAGAGTCTAAATATGAATAAAAAATAATGCTCTTTAATATTCTAGAGGAGTGGCCATATGAGGGTAGCAACGATGAGATTATCTAGTAAACAATCACATTTTGATATTGATTCCTTAAAATTGTAATTTTCTATTAGCTCCATGAAAAATACTGAAAAATTCTTCTGATTTTATCTGTGCAAAAGAAAAATCTCAAGAAGTTTCTGTCGGTGCTAATAAACCGAATGCAAATGTTAATCTACAGAATGCAATTTATTTACAACTGGCTCAAGAAAAAATAATTTGTAGAAACTATTTTGAGACATACAATAATCACTACATTGCAGTATATATATCAGTACAAAAAACCCTGAACGGGTTAAAAGCTTGTGACGCAGCACTTTATCTTATATATCTAAGAATTTTAAATTTGGGACTTAAAACTAATGATATCAAAATTTATGTGACGCTATGCTATTAATTAATATATACATATATTAAAATTTATTCATTAAGATTTTATCAATTACATCTTTCATAAATTCAAAATATGAATCTTAAAAGATATGATATCAAAATTTAAGTGACGCCTTGACAAGGCTTTAAACAATGTTTTAAAATTCCATTTATTTATTTATTGTCTAAATACATTTTCATATCTAAACAATACTTTTCATTTTCCAATACACTGTTAAATACATCACTTTCACTGAATATATATAATGCACTGAAATGTATTTATTTGAATAAATAGATTTATCTTTTGGGCTACGCTATCCAAAATCAAAAATAACATTTGAATACATATTTTTTGCGTCATTGTATCTATTTGCATCTATTTAACTTACTTTGGATACAATGACGCAAAAAATATGTATTCAAATGTTATTTTTGATTTTGGATAGCGTAGCCCAAAAGATAAATCTATTTATTCAAATAAATACATTTCAGTGCATTATATATATTCAGTGAAAGTGATGTATTTAACAGTGTATTGGAAAATGAAAAGTATTGTTTAGATATGAAAATGTATTTAGACAATAAATAAATAAATGGAATTTTAAAACATTGTTTAAAGCCTCGTCAAGGCGTCACTTAAATTTTGATATCATATCTTTTAAGATTCATATTTTGAATTTATGAAAGATGTAATTGATAAAATCTTAATGAATAAATTTTAATATATGTATATATTAATTAATAGCATAGCGTCACATAAATTTTGATATCATTAGTTTTAAGTCCCAAATTTAAAATTCTTAGATATATAAGATAAAGTGCTGCGTCACAAGCTTTTAACCCGTTCAGGGTTTTTTGTACTGATATCAGTGCTTTTTTTAGGTTAATAATAAAAAGATAAAAACAAAAAATTAAAGACTAATGCAAAGAATTCATTTTCATGATTTCTGATCACCTTTAATTACCCCTCCCCCACCCACTTAAAAAAAGATATTTCATATTTTATTATTAATATATGCTGTGCTACTTGATTTCGTTAAAAACAACTCTGTAGTAAAGTACATTAGTATAAGATAAGAAAGTAATGTACATTCAGCACTGTATTTCTAAGAAAGGATTTCATAATCTATGCTGTATGTATCATTTCTCATTCTAGTTAACTATGTTTATTCTTTACACATGATGATACATATACTGCAGATGGATTAAAATGATCAGGAATACAATATTCAGAATGTGCTGGAAAGTATTTCATAATCTATGCTGCGTGCATGATTCTTGTTAATTATGTTTCAACCTTTGTATAGGTTGGTAATATTGCAGATTGATTAAGACTATATCCGTTACAATATTCAGAATATGCTGGAAAGTGTTTCATAATCTATGGTGCACACAGGTTTTTCTTTCTTGTTAATTATGATTTGTTCTTTATATAGAGTGGTAAAATTACTGCAAATGGATTAAAATGATAGGTTTACAATAATGAAAATGTGTTGGAAAGTGTTTCATAATCTATACTGTATGTGTAACTTTTCATTCTTGTTAGTTTATTTATGTTTTGCTGTTTGCACAAAACATATATAAACTAACAGGGGGGGGGGAGAGAGATTTGGATGGGAAGATTACTGTACAAAGATGAAACGGATAGGTTTAAAGCATTCAGAATAAAATGGAAAGTACAGTAGACTCCCTCAAATCCGCAACTCTCTAAAATCCGCACATACTTTATGGATGTAAACAATGAAACTTTCAGATTGGATATTTGGACAAAATGTGATTTTTTTTAATTTTGTATCAATTCCATATATTTTTTTATTTTTAATTTTCTCAATAATACTCTATTCATGTTTTTTTTTTTTTTTTTTTTTTTTTTTTTTTTTTTTTTTCATGAAGGAAGAAAAATTAAAAAAAAAAAATCAAGATATTGCTGATATCACTGGTAATCACAATTTTCTTACCAAATATATTTATGCATTAATCAAGATTTTTTGGTTACTAAGCCTGGCTAAACTTAAAAAAAAAAAAATCCTTATTTTATGATTTTGATGTGAATTAGTAATGTACTTTTATGAGGCAAGTTTTGTTGAATAATTTTGGAAAAATATATTTAATTTTTATAATGAATATTTAATCATACACTATTGATCATTAACTTGATCTTTGCTTTTAATATTTTAATCATTTTGAAAATTATCTAAATTTTTATTATTTTAATTTATTACTTATTTTAACATTTTATTATATTGCAAGTATTCATTATAGCCCTGAATGCACTATTAATTGCACTCAAATTACTGTTTAAAAAACGTAAACAAAGCAATGACCAGAAATCCGCAAAATTCTAAAATCCGCACAACCTCTGGTCCCAAGCTGTGCGGATTTGAGGGAGTCTACTGTATATAAACATGTTAAAGGAAAATTTTTTACTCTCGTTAATTGTGCTTTGTTTTTTTGCACAGAATGGTAAAATTAATGTACATGAATGACAATAAGTTTACAATATTCAGAATGAGTCAGAAAATGCATCATAATCGATGCAGTATGCATGACTCTTCGTTCTTGTTAGTTATGTTTTGTGGGGTCATCAAGGCTTCTTGTTAGTTATGTAAGGGAGGGGGAGGAGTTTGTATCGGGTTTAAGATTTTATTAAAATTTCCATGCTCTAGTCTGTACGTATTTACATAATTTTTTTTTCTAAAAATCTTGATTTGGTTAGATAATTGTTTTTTTTTTTTTCGGGTTTGAATCTCGATTCAGTTTGACTTGAATTGGAATTTTCAGGTTCTTGCCGAGTTGCATTTCAAGTACTAGTTTTCAATTCTGGTCAGTGGATGGGGACAAAAATTACTTTGTCTTTCTTGAACAGATTTTTATTTCCTAATTTTTTTATTTTACTTTTTTTTTGGGGGGGGGGGATTAGATTGGGTTTCAGGTTATTCTGATCGGGTTTGAGATAGACTTCTATTGGAATTTCCATGATCTGGTCAATACATATCGACATAAATTGTTCTTTTTTTTCTGAAATCTCGATTTGATTAAATATTTTTTTATTTTTTTTTGGGGGGGGGGGGGGATTGAATCTGGTTTCGGATTGACTTCAAATGGAATTTTCAGGTTCTTGTTGAGTTGCATTTCAAGTATATTATTTTGTCGCAGATAAATTGGGTTACAATTGGAATTTTTTTTTTTTTTTGGGGGGGGGGTAGTGTTTGAACTGGGTTTAGGATAGATTTCAATTGAAATTCTTGTCAGTGTATGTGGACAGAAATTATTTGGTCTTTCTTGGACAGACTTGTGTTTCCATTGTTTTTTCCTTTTCGGGTTTGGATTAGGTTTCATGTTAACTTTCAGACTCTTGTCAGTGTGTATCGGCAGAAATAATTTTCTCTTTTCCGGATTAGGTTAAGGTTCGATGGAAATTTTTTTCAGGTTTCAATCAGGTTCAATTCAAATGGAATTTTCAAGTTCTGGTCAGGTTGCGCTTTAATGGAAAATATTTTGTCCTGTATAGATACTGGGCTCCGGTTGTATGGAATTTCCCTTTTCAGGTTCAGATTAGGTTTAAGATAGACTAATTGGAATTTCCAGATTTCTGATCACGCATATCTATGGAAATTAAGTTTTCTTTCCCAAATCGAGATATGGTTGTATATTTTTTTTTTTTTTAGGGGGGGGGAGGGGGTTGAATCTGCTTTCGGTTTGACTTCAAATGTAATTTTCAGGTTCTTGTTCAGTTGCATTTCAATGTATTTTATTTTGCAGCAGATAGATTGAGTTACTCTTGGAGGGATTTTTTTCTTTCTGGTTTTGGATTGTATAGGATAGATTTCAATAGGAATTTTTCGATTCTAGTCAATGTATGTCAATGGAAATTATTTTGTCTTTCTTGGACAAATTTATCTTTCCATTAAATTTTTGTTGGTTTAGAATGGGTTTCAGGATAACTTGTAGGTTCTTGTTGTCAGACTTGTATAAAACCAAAAACTTTCTGCAAATTAATTTAATGTTGGGTGTAATTCGTATTTTTTGCGCAATTCATGGTCATCATTCATGTTTTTTATGCGATTTATGAATTTAATTTGCATTTTTGAGCAATTTATGGACATAATTCGCAATTTTTATGCGATTAATGAATGTAATTTACATTTTACATGATTTATGGACGTAATTTGCTATTTTTATGCAATTCATAGACATAATTTGCATTTTTTCAGCTTTCTGTTGACGAAATTTGTGTTTTTTAATCGATTTATTGACGTTATTTATGTTTTTATACGATTTATGAATGTAATTTGCTTTTTTTACCAATTCTTGGACGTAATTTGCATTTTTTGTAATTTATGAACGTTATTAGTGTTTTTTTGCACGATTCATGGAAGTGATTCGCATTTTTTGAGTGATTTATGAATGTAATTCACGTTTTTATGCGTTTCATGGACGTAATTTGTGTTTTTTGAGCGATTCATGAATGTAATTTGCGTTTTTTATGCAATTCATGAATGCAAAACACTATTCGCTATTTTTATGCGATTTATAGACGTAATTTGCGTTTCAGCTTTCTCCTGACAAAATTCGTGTTTTTTGAGCGATTTATGAACACAATTCCCGTTTTACTACACGATTCATAGACACAATTTGTGTTTCTCATACAATTTCTGAACGTAATTCTCACTTTTTTAAACAATTCATGGACGTAATTCACGTTTTGACGATTTGTGGACCCAATTCGCGTTTTTTAAACTATTCATGGGCATAATTCGCGATTTTTATGCGATTAATGAATGTAATTTACATTTTACATGATTCATGGATGTAATTTGCTATATTTATGCAATTCGTAGACATAATTTGCATTTTTTGAGTTTTCTGTCGACGAAATTTGTGTTTTTGATCAATTTATTGACGTTATTTGTGTTTTTATAGGATTTATGAATGTAATTCGCTTTTTTTACCAGTTGTTGGACTTAATTCGCATTTTTTGCAATTTATGAATGTTATTAGTATTTTTTTGCATGATTCATGGAAGTGATTCGCAATTTATGAGTGATTTATGAACATAATTTGTGTTTCAGCTTTCTGCTGCCAAAATTCGTGTTTTTTGAGCGATTTATGAACATAATTTCCGATTTACTACACGATTCATAGACATAATTTGTGTTTTTCATACAATTTCTGAATGTAATTCTCACTTTTTTAAACAATTCATGGATGTAATTCACGTTTTGAGCAATTTGTGGACCCAATTTACGTTTTTTATGCAATTCGCTTTTTTTGAGCGATTCATGGACATAATTCGAGATTTTTATGCGATTAATGAATGTAATTTACATTTTACATGATTTATGGACGTAATTTGCTATACTTATGCGATTCATAGACATAATTTGCATCTTTTGAGCTTTCTATCGACGAAATTTGTGTTTTTTGATCGATTTATTGACGTTATTTGTGTTTTTATAGGATTTATGAATGTAATTCGCTTTTTTTTACTAATTCTTGGACGTAATTCGCATTTTTTGCAATTTATGAACGTTATTAATGTTTTTTTGCACAATTCATGGAAGTGATTCGCATTTTTTGAGTGATTTATAAACGTAATTCACGTTTTTATGCAATTCATGGATGTAATTTGCGTTTTTTGAGCGATTCATTAACGTAATTCACATTTTTTATGCAATTCATGAATCCAATTCGGTATTTTTATGCGTTTTATAGAGGTAATTTCCGTTTCAGATTTCTGCCGCCAAAATTCGTGTTTTTTGAGCGATTTATGAACATAATTCATGTTTTACTATACGATTCATAGACGTAATTTGCGTTTTTCATACAATTTATGAATATAATTCTCGCTTTTTTACATGATTCATGGACGTAATTCACATTTTAAGCAATTTGTGGACGTAATTCCCATTTTTTATGCAATTAGCTTTTTTTTTTTAGCGATTCATGGATGTAGTTCACATTTTTTATGCGATTCATGCATGTAATTCACATTTTTTATGCGATTCATGCATGGAATTCGTATTTTTTATGCGATTCATGGATTGAATTAATGTTTTTATTGCGGTCTTTGGACGAAATTCATGTTTTTCGCGTGGTATTTTGTCGAAATGTTGGGTTTTTTTACATGATTCTTTGTTGAGATACACTTTTTTTTTTTACGCAATTCTTTGTCGAAATAAATAAATAAAAATTGTTTCTTCATAAAATTTTCTGCACATGGCGTGCGTCTATATTATACAACTCTGCTTGTCAGTGTGTATTGTCAGAATTTTTTTTTTTTTTTTCAGATCGAATTAAGGTTTGCTAACCCATAGACTAATTGGAATTTCCAGATTTCTGACCACGCGTATCTATGGAAATTAAGTTTTCTTTCCCAAATCAAGATATGGTTGGATTTTTTTTTTTTTTTTTTTTTTTTTTTTTGAAGTGATTCGCATTTTTTGAGTGATTTATGAATGTAATTCATGTTTTCATGGACGTAATGTGTTTTTTGAGCGATTCATGAATGTAATTCGCGTTTTTTATGCAATTCATGAATGCAAAACACTATTTGCTATTTTTATGCGATTTATAGACGTAATTTGCGTTTCAGCTTTCTGCTGCCAAAATTCGTGTTTTTTGAGCAATTTATGAACATAATTCCCATTTTACTACACGATTCATAGACATAATTTGTGTTTTTCATACAATTTCTGAACGTAATTCTTACTTTTTTAAACAATTCATGGACGTAATTCACGTTTTGAGCGATTTGTGGACCCAATTCATGTTTTTTATGCAATTCGCTTTTTTTGAGCGATTCATGGACATAATTCGCAATTTTTATGCGATTAATGAATGTAATTTACATTTTACATGATTTATGATTTAATTTGCTATATTTATGCAATTCGTAGACATAATTTGCATTTTTTGAGCTTTCTGTCGACGAAATTTGCATTCTTTGATCGATTTATTGACGTTATTTGTGTTTTTATAGGATTTATGAATGTAATTCGCTTTTTTTACCAATTGCTGGACCTAATTCGCATTTTTTGTAATTTATGAATGTTATTAGTATTTTTTTGCACGATTCATGGAAGTGATTCGCATTTTTTGAGTGATTTATGAACTTAATTTACGTTTCAGCTTTCTGCTGCCAAAATTCGTGTTTTTTGAGCAATTTATGAACATAATTCCCATTTTACTACACGATTCATAGACATAATTTGTGTTTTTCATACAATTTCTGAACGTAATTCTCACTTTTTTAAACAATTCATGGACGTAATTCACGTTTTGTGGACCCAATTCATGTTTTTTATGCAATTTGCTTTTTTTGAGCGATTCATGGACATAATTCGCAATTTTTATGCGATTAATGAATGTATTTTACATTTTACATGATTTATGGACGTAATTTGCTATACTTATGTGATTCATAGGCATAATATGCATCTTTTGAGTTTTTCATCGACGAAATTTGCGTTTTTTTGATCGATTTATTGACATTATTTGTGTTTTTATAGGATTTATGAATGTAATTCGCTTTTTTTTTACCAATTCTTGGACATAATTCGCATTTTTTGCAATTTCTGAATGTTATTCGTGTTTTTTTGCACAATTCATGGAAGAGATTCGCATTTTTTGAGTGATTTATGAACGTAATTCACGTTTTTATGCAATTCATGGATGTAATTTGCGTTTTTTGAGTGATTCATGAACGTAATTCACACTTTTTATGCAATTCATGAATGCAAGTCGCTATTTTTATGCGTTTTATATAGGTAATTTCTGTTTCAGCTTTTTGCTGCCAAAATTCGTGTTTTTTGAGCGATTTATGAACATAATTTATGTTTTACTACACGATTCATAGACGTAATTTGCATTTTTCATACAATTTATGAATATAATTCTCGCTTTTTTACATGATTCATGGACGTAATTCACATTAAGCAATTTGTGGACGTAATTCCCATTTTTTATGCAATTTGCTTTTTTTTTTTTTAGCGATTCATGGATGTAGTTCACAAAAACACCCCCTTGGCTGTGCCACTGACAACAAAATCTTATGTTGGTGCAAGGAGTAATTTATTCATAGACATGAGAAAAAAGTTTTTGACAACAAACCAAAAAAAAGTACAATACAGGATTTTTACCTGGCATTCTCATAAAATTTTGAATATACCCTGCCTCCCCCCTCTAATTCATAAGTTTTCATACATTCTATATTATATTCCATATTAAGAAGGCGCCACTTGTCTAGTTTTGAATCAGAACGCGTTATTAGCATTTGTCATTCAGGTAGAATTTATTTAGAATAGAATTGATAAAGAAAATGCACAAATTGAAAACCATCGAACAGACATGATAGAATCATTACGTAATTTTCATGGTTTTAATAATCCACATGGATGTTTCTTGTTATGCCAATTCAATCTTGCAATGTCTTAATATACAATGAAAAAAGTCTGCAATAAAGTTAACCAGAGAATCTTGCAATGGATTTTTGCCGTCGCTTATTCAAATTTACTTAAGAGGAATCGAGTTAATGAAATGTTGTATAAATGTTACTTGTTAGCTTTATAGATTACTAGGTACTACTAGGTTATCCCGTCGACCAAAAAATTATCGCCAAACTATAAGATTAAATTCCAATAATGGATGATTGTGAATGTCACATTCAATGACATTAAATACAATTTGTATATTTAAAATGTTATTGATTTTTATTTAGACTTTTTATTAATATTTTACTAATTATTTGTTTTTTCATTATTTAAAATAAAAAAATATGTGATTATGTATAATTTGGCGAAATTGGTCGACGGAATAACAGTAGTAGCGATTACTAAAATATTTCAAATTGAAATAATTTATGAAACTGAAAATGTTTTAGCCAACATTTCACTTAAGTTTAAAACAAGCAATATATAGAAATTGTAAAGTCCATCAAGTGTGTGTAACTTGGGACCAGACATTGCACAAATATAATGTGCTCATCTTTTGTTTAAATTTTTAAAAAGAGTAATTTGAATGTAATAATGTACTAGAAATCATAATGAATGCTTATAACAGAGTATAATACAGTCAACTCTGTGAAATTCACAAAATGTATTATCTGCAAAACATGTTAAAATGCAAACATTGAAAAGTGTTTTAACACTTAAACTCAAAGATAAAAGATATGCAATAATTTTATTTTCATGAAATGACAAATTTTAATAAAATAAACTGGGATTTAAGAAAATTCATGTATTTTGTACCCTGTATTTAAAAACAATACTTTAAGCAAACCAGTAAGTTTCCGTTTATTAATTATGATTAATGCAAACCTATTCTTTGCTCAAGCAGCGAAAAAATTAAAAAAATAAACAAAAAATATATAGAGATAAAATTGTTTATCAAACAATACACATAAAAAGTTCCTTGGCGAAGGAGAGTAAACTGCATTTCACCCAAAATTACTGACAAAAAACAAAACAAAACAAAACGCAGTCCCGATTTTTAACTGGCATTCTCGTAAAATTTTGAATATATCCTGCCTCCACACTGTAATCCATAAGTCTTCAAAAATACAAGCAAATAACTTTATTGCAAAGTTACACATTCTGTATTAATTGTCTGAGCGAAGCGAAGTCTTTATACTCAGAGATACGTAACGATATTAAAAGTCAAAAAAAATTTTTCGTCAAGCAAATCTCAAAAAGTACTTGTCGGATTTTGATTCTGTTTGTACCAATAGGTACCTATGAAGGTAATCTGGTGAATGCACTACATACGAAAAATTAGTTCCAAATAGTTTAAAAGTTATATTAAAAAAACTGATAAAAAAGCACAATTTATTTGCATACGTCACAGAAATTTGGTGTGCGTGATTTTCAACAGCTGGATATTTTCGTAGATAACCGAATCACTACATGGAGTAAATAGTAATCATTAACGCACTCAAAAATATTGAATGCAGTAACACATTTTAAAATTTAATCATGCAGGAAAATAAAACTGTTATTTTTTTATATAAAAAAATGTCATAAAAACTTTGTTTTTGAGATTTTGTGATAATCTCTTAATAGCATTTTTTGATCGCTAAAAGAATGTTTTATATATTTCGCGTGTGAAAATTAGAAACAATTACGTTTTTAAATAAAAAGTTTCTTTTATGACATCATTTTCCCTTTATATTTATTTTTATTGCATGTTTTCTTTTAACTTATATTTTGTTTGTGTGTGGAAGTCAATTTTGGTCACTAATTTTTCGGCACGGATACCACAAGCTCATCAGATTTGGCGCAATTTTTTTCAAAGGCCATTTGGCGAAAACTCCATTTTCAAATAACGCTTACATACACATTTTTAAATAATTTTCTATTTTCAAAAAGAACTTACAGTAAATAAAATAATAATAATAATTAATAACTATAAAAAGAAATATTTTATATAATTAAAAAAAGGAAATGAAAGTAAATAAACAAATAATAAATAAATAAAGCCGGGTTACCATCTCAGGTAAAATAATGCCATTTTGACGCCAATTATGTACCCTGGTGCATATGTGACATCTTTTCCCATTTTTCATACATTTTCTGTTGGCATACAACTTTGAAATTTGGAATATGTATGCATACCTGGGAGCAATACTGGGATTAGACATTGATTTTTTTTTAATTCGATCCAAAAAGGGGCAACGGGGGCTATTTTTTTAAGATTTATACTGCATAAAGGAGCCACTTACCTATTTTTATATACAAGAAGAAGTAAGTGGTATGTAAAAACAATTATAGTATACATAAATAAAATACTTGCGATAATATACTAGAGATATAAGCACCGGGTTTGGCGAGATATTTTATGCCAATTAGGCGAAAACATCGTTTTGATTACCAGATACATATAGCATGCTATAATAACACGCTATTTATTTATTTCAAAATGAAAAAAAGGAATAAACTGTAATATATTATTATTATTATTTACGTGTAATGGCAACTCTTTGTAACGTGCAGTTTAAAAACTTAAAGCCGTAGCGGCAGTTCTTATTATATTAAAATATCGCATCTCTTTGGTTGTAACTTACCTATGTACGGTTGTGCCGGTAAGCAATGTTTTGTATTTATTCTTATTAAATTATTTTGGAAGTTATAAAAGTACGCATCTGTAGTAATTTGTGAAAATGGCGACGAGAAATTTAAAACAGTAAGCTTTACCGTATACTTTTAACCGTCGTATCGACTATGTCGAAGTTAGGCCTAGTTGGTCAATTGTCAGTATTTGACGACAGCAATGAGGATTTTTCTCTGTATGTGGAAAGACTTGAACAATATTTTTTGGCAAACGATATCTATAAAGCTAAAAAAGTTCCTGTGTTAATTTCAGTATTGGGACCTAAAACTTATAAACTTTTACGCAATCTTATAACGCCTCAGCTACCGAAAGATTTGACTTATGGTGATTTGATTAAGAAGCTGCAAGATCATTTTCGCCCGGCTCCTATTACTATAGCGGAACGATTTCGCTTTCACAGAAGAAACCAAAACGATCATGAAAGTATTTCAGAGTATATTGTGGAATTAAAGCGTTTGGCCTCCACCTGTTGCTTTGGATCGTTTCTGCAGGAAGCTCTACGGGATCGTTTCGTCTGTGGCATTCGTTGTGAAGCTACTCAAAAACGCTTACTCGCTAAAAAAGATCTCAAACTTGAAGATGCTTGTGAAATAGCTTTGGCGATGGAATTAGCGGAGGAAGGAGCCAGCAACATTAAAGTTACAGTACCTGTACCTTCTAATGTCAACAAAGTGAGCAAATTTCAAAGTAAGTCGTTTAAAAACACTAAAAATCCTAAAAAATGCTATCGTTGTGGTGCATCACACGATGCAAACAAGTGTAAGTACAAATTAGCCAAATGCCATGCGTGCCACAAAATTGGCCATATTTCACCTGTGTGTAAGTCAAAAGATAAAATTGCTAACCCTTCTGCTAAAAAAGTATCAGCTAATTGTGTACAGAGTAATTCTGAGGAGTATAATCTGTTTACTATTAATGTAAATAAAGTGTGTAAATATTCTAATTATATAGTTCAAGTTGAAATATGCGACAAAATGTTAGATATGGAATTAGATACTGCTGCAGATGTTAGTATAATTTCTGAAAAGTGGCTACAACAAAATTTACCACATATAGTACCTAAATGTATACCCGTTACACTGAAAGATTATAATCAACAACCCATTGCAATCGCTGGGGAAGTATCTGTTAGTGTGAAATATGAAAACCAAATGTGTGATTTACAAGCTATTGTTGTTAAAGGTGATCGACCATCCTTATTTGGGAAGGACTGGATCAGAAAATTTAAATTAAATTGGCACAAAATTTTTGCGGTGCATAAAATATTTAAGGATATGCCTAATAAAGTAGATTCTATTAGTGCATTGACAAACAAGTATAGCAAACTTTTTGAAGAAAGTTCAGAACCTATTAGACATATAAAGGCTTCATTAAAAATGAAAAAAGAAACACAACCTGTGTTCTTTAAAGCACGTCCAGTTCCATATTCCTTAAAAAGTAAAGTTGCTGACGAAATTCTAAATTCCAAAAAGAGAGGTGTTTGGGACTTTGTGCAACATTCTAGTTGGGCAACTCCACTTGTGATTGTTCCCAAGAAAAATGGGGATGTACGATTGTGTGGTGATTTTAAAGTCACTGTTAACAAGTTTATTGATCAAAATCAGTATCCCTTGCCAACTCAACAAGATTTGTTTGCAACTCTTAATGGTGGACAGTACTTCACAAAATTGGATTTGCGTCATGCTTATCAACAAATTGAATTAGATGAAAGCTCTCAAGAATACCTTACGCTGAATACGCATCTTGGTTTAGTACGTCCTTTAAGATTATTATATGGCATAAACAGTGCACCAGCAATTTTTCAGTCAACAATTGAACAAATTCTGCAAGGCATAGACCAAGTGATTTGTTTTCAAGATGACATCCTTATTACTGGTACTACGTATGAAGAGCACCTAAGCACTCTGGAGAAGGTATTTCAGCGATTTAGTGAGTACAATGTTAAACTCAATTTATCAAAATGTACTTTTTACAAAAGAGTGTAGAATTTTTAGGCCATGTTATAGATAGTGAGGGCATTCATCCTACAGATGAGAAAGTACAGTGCATTAGAAAAATTAATGCTCCATCAAATGTGACCGAACTAAAATCGTTTTTGGGTCTTCTGAACTATTATTCAAAATTTATATGTAATTCTGCCATGCTACTTGCTCCTCTTTACAAACTACTCCATAAGGACACTCCTTGGAAGTGGACGGCAGAATGTGAAGAAACATTTCAAAAATGCAAAAATTTACTTACTTCAGATGCTGTTTTAGTTCATTATGATGATAAATTGCCTTTGAAAGTCTCTTGTGATGCTTCACCTGTGGGTCTTGGAGTTGTTTTATCTCATGTTATTGATGGTGATGAACGTCCAATTGCTTACGCATCAAGGACTCTCTCCAAAGCTGAACGGAACTATTCTCAAATCGAGAAAGAAGCTGCTGCAATAATCTTTGGAATAAAGAAGTTCCAACAGTATCTATTTGGTAGGAAGTTTACATTGGTTACTGACCATCAGCCATTAACAAGTATTTTTGCTCCTAACAAAGCTGTTCCTGCCATTGCTGCAGCAAGACTTCAAAGATGGGCAGTATTGTTATCTTCTTTCAACTACAGCATTGAGTATAAAAAAGGCTCAGAACACTGCAATGCTGATGCCTTGTCACGTGCGCCTGTTGAATCTGAAGTAGAAACATCATCAGAAATATTTAAAATTTCTTATTGCGATGAGTTGCCAGTAACCTGCATAGAAATTGCAAAAGCAACTCGTAATGATAAAGTGTTAGGACCAGCTTTGAAGTATGTTCAAAATGGATGGCCACGGAAGATAGATAACGAAGCTCTCAAACCATTTTTTTATCGTAAAGATCAACTCTCTGTTGATAATAATTGCCTGCTGTGGGGGATGAGAGTAATTGTACCAGAAAAATTCAGGAAGAGACTCCTGGATCAACTACACGACACTCACTCAGGTATATCAAAGATGAAAGCCATAGCTCGTAGTCATATATGGTGGCCAAAGTTAGATGATGACATTGAAAAACTTGCTAGACAGTGTACCGCTTGTAAAAAGAACAGTCGTTCTCCTCCTGGTACTCCACTTCAACCATGGACTTGGGCAAAACATCCTTGGGATAGGGTGCACATTGACTATGCACAAAAAGACAAGAAAAATTATCTATTGCTTGTCGATAGCCACTCTAAATGGTTAGAGGTTATGCAGATGCCTTCCACGACTTCTCCTCACACTATTGAAGCTCTACAGCTGATTTTTTCAAGATATGGATTGCCATTAGAATTAGTGTCTGATAATGGTCCTCAATTCATATCAGAAGAATTTGAGTGGTTTCTGAAATCGAATGGAATAAAACATACTCCCATTCCAACCTATCATCTACAATCTAACGGTCTGGCTGAGAGAACGGTGCAGACATTTAAAGAAGCATTAAGTAAAATGAATAGTGATGATACAGATCATAACTCACTGAGTCGAAAGATCTCTCGTTTTCTCATGAGTTATCGCTCAACGCCTCACTCTACAACTGGACTGTCTCCTGCTGAATTGTTTTTATCAAGACCAATTCGCACACCCTTGGCACTTGTACATCCCAGTACACAAGCTCGTGTTGAACAACAACAATGTGCTCAAAAGAAATATTATGACAGAAGCCATACTAGAAACAGAAACTTTGTGTCTGATGAAAAAGTGTTGGTCCGTTCACATAAAAATCAAGAGTGGAGCAGAGGAACTTTAGTTAAACCACAAGGTAATAAAACTTGGGTTGTGAACATTAACAACAAGATGTATCTTGCACATGTTGATCAGCTTCGTCATGAGTACAGTAAAGATGACCAAGAGCCTACAAATCTTGATAATTTAGTCAGTAAAAGTTGTCATAGTAATGTTGACATTCTTGAAAACATTGATGCAGATGACAGACCAGCAGAAACGTGCCCTGTAGAGAATAATACTTCTACCACCACCGAGAAGAACACTTCTACAGTCGCAGATAATTCTGAAATCTCTGAAGCTCATGCTAGTGTAGGTAAAGAAAAAATATCACCACCACCACATACCACCAAACAAGCAGAAAAACAGTTGGTGGATACCACAAAAAGCACACCAGCTGTTGAACATGAAAGAAAAACGGATGCAAATGTTCGTCGTAACCCACCACGCACTCGGAAGAAACCTTTTCGTCTAGACTTATAAATATCTGGACATTCGAAATTTTTTTTAAGGGGAAGTACTGTAATATATTATTATTATTATTTACGTGTAATGGCAACTCTTTGTAACGTGCAGTTTAAAAACTTAAAGCCGTAGCGGCAGTTCTTATTAGGTGCGTTCGTAATTATATAATACGTAGCACCTATAGTGGTCGTTCAGTCCGTCCGTCTGTCTGTCCGTCTGTCTGTCCGTCCGTCTGTCCGCATATAACAACGCAAAAACTACCCAACCGAATCGTTTGAAATTTAAAATACATAATTATTACATAATTTTGTCGCGTCATTTCAAATTTTATGAAAATCGGATGCATAGATCAATTACAGGGGCAATAAAAAGTATTCCATTACATTACGGTCAATAGGGAAAAAAGTTTCAAATGCATTTTAATCGTTTGAAATTTAAAATACGCAATTATTACATAATTCTGTCGAGTTATTTCAAATATTTTGATAATCGTGTGCATAGATCAATTACAGGGGCAATCAAAAGTATTCAATTACATTATGGTCAATTAGGAAAAAGTTTCAAATATATTCTATACGTTTGAAATTTAAAATACATAATTATTACATAATTTTGTCGAGTTATTTCAAATTTTATGAAAATCGGATGCATAGATCAATTACAGAGGCAATCAAAAGTATTCCATTACATTACGGTCAATGGGAAAAAAAGTTTCAAATGCATTTTAATCGTTTGAAATTTAAAATACGCAATTATTACATAATTCTGTCGAGTTATTTCAAATATTTTGTTAATCGTGTGCATAGATCAATTACAGGGGCAATCAAAATTATTCAATTACATTATGGTCAATAGGGAAAAAGTTTCAAATATATTCTATGCGTTTGAAATTTAAAATACATAATTATTACATAATTTTGTCGAGCTATTTCAAATTATATGAAAATCGGATGCATAGATCAATTGCAGGGACAATCAAAAGTATTCCGTTACATTACGGTCAACAGGAAAATTTTTTTCAAATACATTTTAATCGTGTTACTGTTACACTCATGCGAACTTAATAAAATTTATATGCAACTATAAAGTACATATTATAATGTACATCATACATAATTTGTGGTGCAAAGAACATTTATTATTGATTTACAAAGCCACACAAAAGTATTCCATTACATAATGGTATAGGGAGAACATTGTTTGATGAGCGTTTTAATTGTAATTCACTATTTATAATTTTATGAGATTGATATATGAAAGTAATATTTTTAAAACTTCGTTATCGTACGAACGCACCTAATTTGCTACGCTTCACGTGCAATTTCCAACTTGTTATATTAAAATATCGCATCTCTTTGGTTGTAACTTACCTATGTACGGTTGTGCCGGTAAAGCAATGTTTTGTATTTATTCTTATTAAATTATTTTGGAAGTTATAAAAGTACGCATCTGTAGTAATTTGTGAAATAAACGAAACATTTTCTGTTATTAAAAAAAGAAATAACAATCAATAAATGATAATATTTTTAGAACAAACAATTTATTATAACATTTATATGATAACCAGCATGTTAGGTAACTGAACGCCATTTTGGCACCAATTAGGTACCTCGGTGTGTATAGGGCATATATGTGCGATATTTATTTGTAAAATTGAGCATGAACGTTTACCAAGTGTGTTTTCATAGTTGCTTATATCTTTTTGCAACACAGCGCACCTTCCGAAGCCAAAACTGCACAAAAGAAAAAAAAATCAATATTTGCAGTATTTTTTTTTTATTTTTTTTTTTTAAAGTAATGCACATTTTGTAATCAGTAGGCTCGATAATCAGACCTCGTTTTTTTGCTTTCAAAGATGATATTTCATACGACGTCTTTTTTGGATTCGTCGTTTTTCCATATTTGATAGTATGCGTCTACTCGTTTTGTAACTTTTTTTGTAACTTTCTTCTTTATTAACAGCGACATTTGGATTTCCTATTTAAATAAAAATTCTTCTCAATACAAAGAATTTTGTTAAAATAAATAAATAAATGAAATGCGGATATCTATTGCTCAAAGCACAAAATTTTTCCTATTGAGTTAATAAAAATCAGTAAAAACATAGTTTTTATGATAATAAAAAGGTGACTTATGTAATAACAGAGTCCTATATTATGTACGTTATGGATTAAGTATGAATATTTCTCCACCATTTATAAATAATAATAATAATAAAATAAAATGCGGACAGACCAAAGTCTATATTTGACTGAAAACAACAACCATTTTCTAAATGCTTTAAAAAGATGGCCAATGAAAAGGGATATTTCAAAAGTATTATGAAATTAGTTAAAAACCATTTATTTTAAACTAAATGAATAAAAGATTTATATTTTTAATGAAATAAATGGGATTTGAAAAATTATTGGAAATTTATCACCATAGATGTATCAATATTACAATCAGTACTTTGTATGCAAAATGGAACGATTAACAATACTTTTTGAACCCGAAAAATGGTCGTTGCTTTTTTTAAGGTTAAAAAGGAGGTTACGAAATATTCCTATACAGAGATGCCAAGCCCCCGCTTATTGCACAGCAGAATTTTCTTATAGGAAAAGTTATTTTTTAAATCCGCCGAATGTTTCTATTTAATAAAAGATTTTCTGTATTAAAATACCGGTATCCAAAATGCCGGAGACTTGGCAGCTCTGCCTATAACATTTTAATTAATCACGGTACTTTTTTTAATCGGATTCAAATTTAGTGAAGACAACGTTTTTTGGCCAAAAGCAGCTTTTTTCCACATGTGTAACTACGACACAATTCCTTGATGCTGAAATAAAATGTTTTGACTTATGCTATTATTGCTTCCTCTTATTTATTTATTTGAATTTTAAGTAAGATGACTCAAAATCGTGTTTTTTAAATTTACGGAAAAATGCATTTCGAGAGAGGGCGAAAAGAACAATATTTGGCGATTTATTACCTGCGTTTGGCTAAGTTTCTTACTACCTTGTATTTAATACTCTTCACAACACTTCGCTGTTATATGGACTTAGGCGCTTTTATAAAAAGTTTGACGTAGTTCGGGCTTAAGAAAGTGAGTATTTTACTGAATAATACAAATAAATGAAAACTGAATACTAAGAAATACTAATAAAAGAAAAATGAAGCGTTATATTGATCTATGTATATTTAAAAATGCATCTGCTAGCACTAATTAGATAATTTATGTGTATATAATAGGAGATAAATAGCTTTTGATTCTGTATTTCTATGCTTTAAAGCATTAACGTTTGTGTGTTTTTCGTTATCATTAGGAGTACCTAGCCGATTTAAAAAATAATGTGGGCAAAAAATGTTGGTAACTATCTTTGCTGCAAAATATACTATATTTTGCATAGGAACAATAATCACCATCAATGCACGAGCAAAAAAAGTTCTAAAATTGAGAATTCTTTGATGTCGATATGACTAAAAATTTAAAATCTTTTTTTTTTTTTTTTTTTTTTTGGGCAACTTTTAGGATATAATATTCTCGTTATAAACGATTTCTAAAACATTCGACAATTTAATTTCACAAATTAAACATTTTTTTTTTCTAGAAAAAGTTTTAAACCGAATTTATTGAGAATATTGCAATTTCTATGATACTGTTGGAGTCAGAAACTATAACTTTGGCATCACAGTAACTTATAAGATGTAAGTGCTCGTTTAGGACAAATTTAAAAAAAAGGATTTCTTAACTCTTATCGACAACCTCATTGCATCCGTGGAAAACAGATATTTAACATCATAAACTATTCGGACGGATTTCACACCGTATAAAGTATATCACACCTCCATTCTCTTCAAACATAATAGTTTATGTTATTTATAGTTTCTCAAATCGGTGCGAAGCTTCTGTTTATGCTCATGACATCATTTCAAAGAGTTATATTTCCAATATAGGAAAATTTGGTGTTTTATTTTCTGTATTACTTTTAACATTTTGCATATTTCCAATTTTATATCCATGCATGGTTTGCTTTTCTTTTATAAAAATAGCATATGCAACTTTATATATAAGATTTTGTAATTCTATGATTCAATATGCTTATTTTCATCATATTTTATCACAATGAATGAGCAATTGAAGGTAACATCTCATTTTCTTTACTTATCGCAAGTTATTAAATGTATTAGTCTATGCAATTAGTATGGGATTAGTCTCAGCAATACCGCTCAGACTAATCCCTCTGAGGGAAGTCCTAGTTAATAATCCATTGCAAGATTCTCCGGTTAACTTTATTGCAGAGCTTATTCGTTGTATATTGACATTGCGAGATTCAATTGGCGTAACAAGAAACAACATGTGTGGATTATTAAAACCTGAAAATTACTTAATGATTCTATCTTGTCTGGTTTATATTTTTTAATTCGTGCATTTTCTATATCAATTTAATGGACATTATGTAAGAATATTACTACCTGAATGAAAAATGCTCCGTGTAACTTGCCGCGTTCGGGTTCGGATTCAAAACAAAACTAGACAAGTGGCGCCCCTAGGCGTATGAATACATGACTTTCCAACAACAAATAATTTAAAATAATTTTTGTTTGAAAACTTAAAAAAAAATCATAAGTCGAAAGTATATTGAATATGTATAATTAAAAAATATTTTCCTATTTTAAAAAAGGATTCAAAATATTTTTTCCACAAAATGCAAAAATATCCAATGTAAGAAACGTAATATTTTCTTCTTACGAAAAATAAAGGCAAAATAAATAGAAATTTGATTTAGTATATATTTATTGAATGTTTTAAAGCACATGATAATATGTTTTTGTAGTTTAAAAAACATTTATTGCTTCGATGCGGGTGTTTTAACTGTGACCATTACTACATTTGCCTTTTTGCAGTGTCTTCGTCTGCTAACCCATAGAATAACATGTAATCCGCGAGCTAATATAGTCCAATTTTCCAAGACCAATATATAACAAACAAGAGTTTTCCTAGAAACAAGGCAAGTCTTATTCCCTCTATCTTAAAGAGATTCATATTATATATAAGTTTTAATAAAATCTCCCAGCCCGTTTTCTAGATCTCATTATCAGGAACAAACACCATCGTTTTCAGTTTAAAAATGGTTATCGAGATCTAAAAATATACGGCACGTAGAAATGTAAAAATTATAGGATAGGATTAGACTGGGAATATAATAAGACTATATTAAAAAAATTGGACCATTCTGACCAATATTTGCTGAGTTATTAGAAGGCGGCTTTTCCGATTTCCTTTGATGTTGAGTTAGCTGTATATATGAAGTTCCGCATCTACCCTTATGACGATGGTAGGTTTTGACGATGGTAGGTTTAAAGCTGCGTCACTTGAAGGCTGCCGCCTTCTATGATTAATGCTTGTGAGCGTATTTCTTGTTTTATATTCGTACCATTGTTTAGAGAGAGATTACTGAGATTTTCTTTGACAGTGGCAAAATTAATTAGAAAAATGTGGTATGGACTTATTACTTTTCTGACCATATTGTTTCACATACACCAGAAATATTTGAAAAAAAACAATTCTAAGAGTGCTCCCCCCCCCCCCAAAAAAAAAAAAACTTATCACTCCTCTTATTGCTTTGTGCTTCTTATCTGTTATCTCTAGAACTTGATGGAGATCATTTACAATTTACTACTAAATTCAAACAATGGTATGTCCAATATTTATTTTATTTATGAAAAGCAAAAATTCTTTAATGATATTTATAAGAAATATCAAACTTTAAGTCGTCGACCAAAATTATTTTGTCTTGTTCTGCATGACTTCAGATAAAATTTTCGATTTTGGGTTGTGTTACAATCAGGGCCCGACTAAGGCTATTGCGAGGGGGGGGGGGGGGGGGCAAGCATCATTCGGGAAGGTCTCCTTTTGTCTATCAATAGATTTTTTTTTTATAATGTGGAAGAAGTTAATACTAAATGTCATTGTGGTGTTTGGAATGGAACGAAAAAACGAGCCGTTCCGAAAAAAACCAAGTACGTGATCATTTTTGAGTACACTGCATTGATTTGGCCGCAAAAGACCACTTGACATTGATCGACACAGTTCAACAATTTTTTTTAATCATGAGCAGGAGAAATAATTGAATAATAAAAATAGAGCTTACCTGCATAAACTTGAGTTATCATGAGAGCAGAAACAAACAAAAGAATAGGCACAAAGAATTTTCTTGCAAAGAAATTTCTTTCTTTATTTTTTTTTTTTATGAAGATAAATGAATTCTCATTCTTAGAGAATATAATAACTGTAAGTAGGCATAGCTCTCTTATTTTTAGAGCCGGCCATGGAAGGCTCACTTGACTTGTACAAAAATTTATAAATAACAGAAAACTCATTTCCAAATGATTATACCTTTTTTTCATTCAATTGGAGAGCAAGGGGTAAAATGTTGAAATGCAATAAAACAAAGATGTGCTCATTTCTGCAAAGAGCACACAACGTACCACGAACGGAAATTCTAGACGAACTGATGTTCCAATAATTTGAACAATCATTATTTCCAGAAAAAAAAAACATTCTTTCAACTCGAAATATATTATTATACGTAAATACTTCTTTGGAGATCATAAGTAGTATTTTTCATGGATGAATAAATCTTTATATGTCTCCACGAAGCGATAAATTCTTTTCCTTGTTTTTTGGAGAAATTACATCTTTTTTTTATATAATAATGCTGATCCTTTATCATAAAACCGAACAAACAATTTTAGCTGGGATCCCACACATCATTACCGCAGGCGTTCATTACCGTACTTCTGCTGGCTTCTCCTCTGCACTTTTCACTGACGAAACGACAGCTGCCGCCAAAGGAAGAAGGGAGGGGTTGCTATAAATTCAAAAATACGCCAACTGGCAGGGCAAAAGGAGGTGGCGATAAAATAAAGAGGCCAAGAGTTTCGCCACTAATAGGGAAACTGCATTTTTAAGAATAAACTTTTATATCACCAGAAAGATGCGGAGCCAAAAATGAATATAAGGACTCACCTATTTTTAAATTACGCATCAGAAGAATAGCATCTGATTGGGCAATAGGAGGAGCATTAAAACGGAAGTACACACCCCATCGAACATTCGAGAAAACACAGGAAAATTCCACAACCGGAAGGAACAAAATTCTAACTGATTTCAACATTTTGAAATCAACAAAAAGTTAGGTAATAAAAAGAACTTTACAGGGGAGATTTAAAAAAAGCGAGAATTAAGATAATTTTTAGAATGCGAAATATATAATAAATGAATAAAGATTAAAACAAAAATAGACGATAAATTAAATTAAGTAAAAATATGGCAGTGGTTAAAATATTGATGAAATGTACAAATTCAATAATTTTTACATCGAGACAATATTTTCTAAATTATGCATAATGAACATATAAATCAGTCATAAATATAAATAAACTAATGAGAATCACATGAATATCAATAATTGTTTTACATGACATTCAATAATAATAATAAAAAATTACTATCATAGTTATAGTTGAAATAATAATGCACAATAAATTGGCAAACATCTAAAATAACTGTTTGTTCTCAAAAAGAAAAAATATCTTGTTTCAAAATAAAGTTTAGTACAGTATATGTATTTGTAGAAAATGGTCACAGTCTTTAGTTGAGAGTCTCTTGACTGAGTCGTGCAATTGCAATTGCAAATACAATAATAAAAATTTACCAGCATATATAAAAATTGTTGCGTATAATAAGAACATACATATATGGTCAGCAGATTAAAAAGAAAAAGGATTTGTAATACTGTACATATAAGCAAATGATATTAAAATTCACAAATCAATAATCATGTTAAATTCAATAAATTCAATTTTTCAGAATTCAATTTTTCAGAATTTTCTTATGACAGAAATTGGAAAATGTATACAAATGGTCAAGAGAGAATATTTAGATTCTCAAGAAAAAAAAAATATACATCCATATACATACAATACTTTCCAATATATCAACATATCTTAACTGAATAGATTTAATGTCATGCAATTCAACAACATCTTCAAAGTAAATAAAAGATGCAAATCAACAAGAACATTTTCAAAGTAAATAAAGGTAAATACCAAAGAGAGAATATTTAAACTTTCAGAAGAAAAATGCTATTCTGCAATAATAATACTTTCAAAATTACCAAAAAGAGCAAAGAGAGGATATTTACACTCTCATAAAAGTATTTAAATGAATATATTAATCCAGTACATAACTTGAAAAATGTCACTTTACAAAAATTATCACATAAAATATTTATAATATGTTGAATACCTATTGAATATGTTTAATTCAAATATTCAAACCTTTGTAAATAACATGTGATCATGTTTTATCTGTAAAATAACAAATATTTTCTTTTCTATATACAAGTAATGACTTAAAAAAAATATCTTTGGATCCAAAGTATATACTTGTTATATATGTAAACCTTTTTCTTTGAACTTTTAAACACTTAGATACACAGAGATACCTGTTCTCAATCTTTTTTTTTTTTTTTTTTTTTTACCATATATCAAAAATTCAAGTAGAAGAAATTAGCATGCACAATTTTATCATTATTTATTTGAAATGTTAAAAGAGGTTAGATGTTAGAGCATGCATAAACTGTCAATAATGTAAAAGTAACATTTGAATTATTATAATAGTCACAAAAATCCCTTTCGGCATGGCCTATAGGCGGAGGTAGATTTCGAAAAGTTTTCATCTCAAAAAAAAAAAAAAAAAAAAAAAAAAAAAAATGCATATCTTTACTTAAATGCCCATTTTGGCAATATATTTTGAATTATATTCTTACTTTATTTAAAAAATTGACCAATATGATCATTATATAGTTCCTAAATAACAAAAAACTGTTAATTAAATTCGTTTGACAGCAAAATTGAATTTAAAAATGAGTCATAAAATAACCAATTTATTATTTTTAATACATCCACAATTCTTTAATCAAGATCGCTTTGAGAAATTTTGTGCGAAGTGCCCACTTTGACAGATTTTTTTAAATATATATTTAGCCTTTATCAAAAATCTGACCAATACGGCACATTACACAGTTCCTAAATAACAAATAACTGTCAATTGAATGCGTTTGAGAGCAAAATTGAATTTAAAAATGAGTCATAAAATAAACAATTTGTTATTTGAATACAACCTCAATTCTTTTATCATGATCGCTTTGGGAAATTTTTTTGCGAAGTGCTTACTTTGACAGCTTTTAAAATATATATATTCACCCTTTATCAAAAAATCGACGAATACGCACATTATATAGTTCCTAAGTAACAAAAAACTGTCAATTGAATGCGTGTCAGAGCAAAATTGGATTTAAAAATGAGTCATAAAATAACCAATTTGTTATTTGAATACCCACAGTTCATTAATCATCTCGCTTTGGGAAATTTTGTGCGAAGTGCCCATTTTGGCAGCCTTTTTTGAAATATATTCTGCCTTTATCAAAAAACTGGCCATTCCGTCACATTATATAGTTCCTAAATAAGAGAACCTGTAAATTGGATGCGTTTGAGAACAAAAAAAAGATTTAAAAATGACTCGGTAAAAGCGCAATTTCTTAAATTTCCTCAAATTTTTATCCCGATAACTTCGTGAAATTCTGTTCAAAATACCCTTTTTGGCAGCCTTTTAAAAAATATATTCTGCCTTTATCAAAAAACTGGCCAATACGTCAAGTTATATAGTTCCTAAATAATAGGACCTGTAAATTGGATGGGTTTGAGAACAAAAATGAATTTAAAAATGACTCATGAAAAACGCAATTTGTTATACTTAATGAATTTTTTAATGATGAAAACTTCGGGAAATCTGTTCAAAATACCTTTTTTGGCAGCCTTTTTAAAAATATATTCTGCCTTTATCAAAAAATTGGCCAATAAGTCGCATTATATAGTTGCTAAATAAGAGGATCTGTCATTTGGGTGCGTTTAAAATCAAAAATGAATTTTAAAATGAGTCAGAATATAAGCAGTTTGGATTTGAGGTTTTTTCTCCAACTCCTATTTTTGTTTAATTTATTTTTGCTATAAGAATTGGTTCTATGAAAAACTTGTCAATATAAAAGTTGTAGATATTATTGTGAAGATGTAAAATAAATTTAATTAGATTTAAATGCTTAAGAATTGAGTAAGTTATGGGTTTTTTTTCTTTTTCCTCCCCCCTTTTTCTTTTCGTTTTTAATTTTTTTCATCGGTAAAAATTGGTCCTATCAAGAACTTGTAAATACAAAAGTTTTAGATAATATTGAGTACATTTATATAAAATTTAGTTGGATTTGATATCTTGAGAATTGACGAAGTTATGAATTTTTTTCTCCCAAAAACCATGTTTTTTTCGCCCCTTGAGCCCATTTTTAACTTTATCAAAAATCTGTCACGCATAAACTTTTTCCTCATTTTTTAGAAGTAATATAAACTTTAAATCGATTCGATATCTATTTTAATTAAAAAGTTATCGCGTTTTTTCTGTTTTCACAAAAACCCTCCTAACTTCCACCCCCTTGGTCCGATTTTGCCCATTAACGAACTTAACCGAGATTTTATGCCCCTTGATTTTATGTAAAAGTTTGATGAAGATCTGAGCATAATTATGGAAGTTATCGTGTCTAGAAGAAAGTGATATACACCGATAGATAGATAGATAGATAGATAGATAGATAGATAGATATATATATATATAAACTTTTTTACTGGTGGTAGTTTTGGAGTCTAGGAGTCATGATTCGTGTAGATCCGCAAAAATTTTTCAGAAATTCCAACATGGGAGACAATGCAATAGGTAGTATTTCATACGAAATCTACCTAATATTTCATACGAAATCTACCTAATAGGGAAATTTGATGACATGAGCACTCATGTTTTACCTTACATCAATAATAATTTATTTATTTATTTATTTATTTTTTTTTTTTTGAATAAACAATTATCAAAATAATTCAATAAATGACATAATATTTTCAATTATTATATTAAAAACAAAATATTTTTCATTATTTAGACCAACTATTGAATTCGTAGGCTTTGAAACTTAAAAGTACCAATACATTTTACCTATCAGATGAAGCATAAACAAAAAATTAAGTATGGTTGTGAAGAAAATATTTCAATGAAAAACAGAGTGAAAAGAAACAAATTTAAAAAGTACATACTTTTATAGGATGACAATTTCATTGTCTCAAGGAGAAGATGACTTTAAAAAAAATTACACAAATGCTGCCTGCAGCTTTGGTAGAAGAAAGCAAAAAATAAAATAGTCAAACATCATCTCCGACAATCCAAGTCAGCTAGCATGGCTCAGATTCTGTAACAACGCTAAAGTCATCCTAAAAAAGAAATGAAGATTAGTTTATGGGTGCGAGGTAGAGGTCTGCACGGGCCGGAATTTCCAGGCCCGGGCCCGGCCCGGCCCGTTGTAAGATTGAAAACTTCGGCCCGTTTATATTTTTCCTTACTAGACCCGGCCCGGCCCGTATAGAAATAAAAGAAAACGGGCCCGGCCCGGCCCGTTCTGGCCCGTCACAATTTTTACTATTTCTAAAAAATTCAGATTTTTCTCATGTAATTAAGATTTTTTTTTTTAAGAATACTGCATACATATCTATGGAATGATGTTATCGTATATTTTACATGAAATACACATTATCAACATTAATGATTACTTAGATTCTTAGACTTTCAACGTTCAAATACAGATTAATTAAGAAATTAATATGGTTTAGAATAAAAGAAAAAAAGATAGTTAAAAACATTGCAACTTTTGTAGATGTATAATAAAAGTAGATTTATGAAATTATTTCTAGATCATTTTATTATAGATTCCAAATCCTAAAGTTCTACTTCCTAATACATTTCTGATTTTTTTTTTAACTCATAAGATTAGCGGGTGTTTTTACTGAAAAACTATGTAATCGAATGGCCTTATCCATTTTTTGATACAAGCAGTTTAAAAAAATACTGTCAAAGTTGGCGTTTTAAATAGAATTTCCGGAATCGACTGCTTGGAAAGGAAGAAAAATCTGCAGCTATTTGACAATAAGCTCTTATACTTAACAAGGTTATGCAAGTATCTTATTAAAATTGAAAAACGCTATTCGATTCCAAATACCTCCAATAGTCAGGCTTGTCAGTTTTATACTTTTACAATTAAAAATTAGTCAGAAAATGTGTCAAACTTTTGCGCTGTTGAGAAGTGAATTTAAGAACCACCATGAAGTATACATATATCCAAAGATTACGTTAACACAAGTTCTTTATCGCAAACCTTGTAATCTACCATACACATCTTGAGAACAATTAAGTCCAGTTCCGGTCCGGTTAGTCTACAAGTAGAAAAATAATGCAAGCTTGATCACGGCCCGACACGAGTCTGCTAAAAAAATATTAAAACGGGTTACACACAATGTAACTGTCCGATGCCGATATCTACACTGTACATTTTTATACTAATGCTGTCAAAGTAGTATGGCTCGTGACGCACATTTATACTTATTCTCGTTAAAACCATTTCGTTGAAAATAGCTCACATTTTATTGTATCTGCTCAAATCTTGCAAACGGGTCGGCAGGCCCGAAAATTTTTTAATCGGCCGGCCCGGCCCGTTTATGTTATTTGTCAGCCCGGCCCGGCCCGTTGAAAAAACTATTCTAAATCTGCCGGCCCGTTACAAAATTTGAAACGATTCCGCCGGCCCGGCCCGCGGGCCGGGCCGGGTACGGGCCACGGGCAAGGCCCGGGCCCGTGCAGACCTCTAGTGCGAGGCCGAAGATCATAATGATCTTTGTATTGAGTGGATTTATTTAGAAGAGCAGTGGGAGTTTTATCACCAGATGCCTGTGAATGCACTGAATTATATGAATGCGAAGATGTTTGTTGGCACTTAGAAGAAGTAGGAATTTGAGGAGATGTATTAAAAGCAGAATCACAATTAGAAACATGAGTAGGAATATGTTGTTGCACAGGAGAAGAAGATGCACTACCAACAGCTGGTTGATCATGTGTTGCACCTTGAGAAGAATCCAAAGGATACTGCAATGCTTCATCTCTTTTTTGAAGTTTCAAGATTCTGTTAGTATGGATCAACATTGGTGATGCTTGATTATTATTGCAATCTTGGATTTGAATAAGTACAGGTGAAATTATTTTCTTTACCATGTAAGGGCCTTGTACTTTTTTGTTAAACACACTGGGAAATTTTACATAAACAATATCATTAACTTTGATATTGGCAAATTTTAGCTTTTCATTGATTTTTGGTATACCTTTTGTCTAGAAGACTCGTTATTTTTGTAAGCTTGATAGTATATTTTTTCAATAACATCCATTAATTTGTGAATTTCATAAGCTGTGTTAATAATTTTCCAGGAAGATTGGGTTTTATAATTGGCATAAATATCATTTACTTCTCTTTCAAAATGAAGAAGATTCGGAGTGAATTTTGTAGCTGGATGAGGCGTAGCGTTGTATATGGACTGGTGGATTTTTAAAGCGGTTGGAACATCAAATCTTTGGGAAGCCTTTGTATTCACAGATGACTTTATTTGAGTATTACATCGCTCACTTAATCCGTTAGCCTGTGGATGGGCTACAGAACTGTGTTCCAATTTTATGCCAAGCTTTTTATTGAAATAAGAAAACATATCACTAGTGAACTAAGAGCCATGATCAGTAAGTGTTAATTCGGGCTTTCCATGAGTAGAAATGTAATGCAATAGAGCTTTAGTAACAGATTCAGCATTAATGTTATTCAAGGCATATAATTCTAAATGACAAGAAAAATGATCAATTACTGTCATCACATATTGGCGATTTCTTAATGGGCCAAGTAAATCCATCGAAACTTTTTGATTCGAAGCTGTAGGTAATGGTGCTGGTAAATATGGAGCGGTGTTTTTTTTATGATTTTTGTTTACTAAACAAATTTCACAAGAGTTGACATAATTAATTGCATCAGAAACAAGGGTTTTCCAGGTGAATATTTTCTTTAAATTAACAATAGTTTTATGAATTCCAGTATGAGTAATATGAGCACTTCTTAAAGCTTTTGCTCTAAGTGACGAAGGTAAAACAGCTTTATGTAGCTCAATATCTTCTGAAGAAAAATTTCCATTTTAACAAAGTAAATCATTATTTGAATTAATATGATAGCCATTTAAACTTTTAGATTTTTTGTTAGCTTTAAGATCTTCATAAATTTTCTTAATTTTAGGGTCTTTTTGTTGTTCAGAAAAGATGGTTTGATCAAAAATTTCTAATAATGGGTCTTCATTATTATCATTATTTGGAGGTGGAGAGTCACTTTGAAGATGACAAGTGTGGTGTGTTTTGCCAATTAAACCACATGGAAAGTGAGCAATTTCATTATGTAAATCATTTTGATCATCAACAATTGGTAGCGGTTCTTGCCTAGAAATAAGATCTGTATTAGTATGGAGATCTTCAGTAGGAATGTGAGGTGTTCTGCTTAAAAAATCTGCTAACACATTCTCTTTGCCTGGTACATGCTGGAATGTGTACGAATATTCAGATAGTTCCAACATCCAACGAGTAGTGATGCCAGCAGGTGATGTTGCTTTTTTGTAATTATTGAGGGGTTTTGCATCAGATAAGAGAATGAAGGGTCGACCAAAAATGTAATATTTAAAAGCTGTTACACCTTTATAAATGGCATAAAGCTCTAGTTTGATAGCTGGATACTGTTTTTCAGACTGAGATAAAGTTTTGGAATAATATGAAATAGGTCGAAGTTCACCGTCAAATTTCTGTATAAGAACAGCTGAGATTGCTGTCTTTGATGCATCAGTATTAACATAGAAAGTCTCATTCCAATTTGGGAGATTTAGCATAGGTTTTTGAAAGAAAATTTCTTGCAATTTATCAAATGCATCTTCTTGTTCAGATTTCCAACAAAACTTATTTTTAGGTTTGGTAACTTCAATAAGAGGAGCAATCAATTTAGAAAAATTAGGTATAATTGACCTATAAAATGAACATAATCCATTGAAACTTTTTGTCTGCCTCTTGGTTTTAGGCTTTGGGAAGGAAGTGATTTTTACAATATTACTTGTAATAGGAAGAATTTTATGATCTGTGAGTTGGAAGCCTAAAAAGTTAATACTAGTTTTCATGAATGAACACTTTTCAGGAGAAAGAGTGATCTTATTAGCAATGAGAGTGTCTAAGAGTTTTGTGAGTTTCGTAACCATTTCTTCAAAGGAATTAGCGCCAACAACGATGTCATCTTGATATGCATAACAAGAGTCAATTTCAGACAATTGAATAACTGAATCAATTAATTGTTGAAAAGTGCTCGCAGCTGTCTTCAAGCCAAAAACGAGACGAAGATAGGTAAAAATTCCCCATGGAGTAGTAAAACTGAGTTTGTCTTGCATTTCTTTAGGTACTGCAATCTGCCAGTATGCAGACGGCAAGTCAAGAGTACTATAATATTTAAATTTTGATAATTGTACCAATAGATTTTGAATTCTAGGAAGAGGATATGATGATGGGATGATGATGGAGTTTAGCAATCTTAAATCTAGGGCCAAACGATGTTTCTGAGGTTTCGACATGTCAGTTCTTTTCTTTTTAACTAGAATCATAGGACAAGCCCAGGATGAATTTGATCTTTCTATAATACCGGCATTTAGCATTTGATTAATTTGGTCAAGAGCTTCTTGCTCGAGTGCCTGTGACACAGGAAAAGGTAGGGTTTTCACAGGATGAGAATTCAACATCGAAAACTGAGGATTCACTAAGTCTGTATCACCTGAAGTGTCCAAAGATTTTGAAAAGGCGAGAGCTTTACTGCACAATAATTTTTTTAAAGAGTCACTTTCATGAGGCGGTAAGTGTTTTAGGTCAAATCATTTGGTGAAAGTTCTTGTACACGTTTCCTCTTAATTTCCTCAGATGGTAAAATTAAATTACAATATTCATTTTCAAAATCTAAATCAAAAGAGTATTCTTCAATATCGTTCTCATCTACATTAATGCATTCACCAATAATTGTATTTTTATTTAAATGAATGTCCAGTTTGGATATATTTTGACATACAACCAAAAATAAATTATTTTGAATTGAAGAGTTAGAATGCAGTGATTCATGCAAAACAAGATCTTTATTTTTTAAAGCAGGCTTAAAAATGAAATATTCAGAAGGAGAGTTCAAGTATTTGACATGTAAATAAACAAAAGAATTGGGAGGGATTAATTCTCTATAGGGCAGTTGCAATCAGCCGATTTACTTTTCATCCACCAATCAAATGCTGGCGATTCACCTCCTGCCACACCCATAATCCTCTCAGCTACCAATCAAAACGATTGTTTGACCTCCAACGGTCGATTTGTGACGTCTTATGAAACTGCCCTATTAACTGTTTGTACCATGTTGGAATTCACCAAAATTTTATTACCATCATTCAAATTAGTATGTTTTTCACCAATATAACTAATATCATTAGCACTTTCAGATGTGAAATTTTTGTCAGCCATATTATTATTAGTAGATAAATAGTTTACAACATTACCTTAATCAGTTGGAAAATAATTAGGAAAATAAGTAAAATTACCATCAATATAGGGATTATGATAATTCATAGCAGTATTAACAACATTATTTATAAATAAATCACTATTTTGAAAATTATAATTGTAAGGATAGGTTGCATAATTATTGACTAATTGTAAATTGTTGTCACCAGAATTTTTATACACATTATCAACATAAGTACCATTACTTAGATTACTTGATATAGAATTTTCATAACAAGGCATTTTGTGTGCATCAAAAGAATATGGCACATTTATATTGTCATAAGTACACTCAGAATTCAAATAATAACAAGTAGGAGATTCATTATGACTGTGAAAAGGGATGTGTTTATCTTTGATTAATATAGACTTAAAAGTTGGAGAAATGGTTATGCAATGTTTGTTTATAAATTCAAACCCAAGTATGGCTTGAAAATTAACATTCTTTATATCAGTAAGATAAAAGACATGATGGAAAAAGTACTTGTCAATTTTAAATGAAATTTCAATACATCCTTTAAAGAAAACCTTAGAATTTATAGTAGATACTGAAACATTTCTAGACAAAACTTTGTAATGGATTTTGGATTTAATGCTATTAAAGCATTCTTGATCCAAAAGAGATAAAGATGAGCCTGTATCAATAAGAGTTGTTATTTCATTATGTTGTACATTCATAATTATACATGGCAAGGAATAAGAATTATCAAAGGAACTATAATTGATGTGTCGTTCTTGTACACATTCATCAATTTCAGAAGGATGTTTCGATGTCAAAGAATTATGAGAACAGCAAGATTTATTAAATTTAGGATGCACTGGGGATGTTTGTACAGCAGTGGTTGACAATAAAGTGGTTGAAGAACTTTTGACAATCTGACGCTTGTTTTTCTCGTCACAACAATGTACTGACCCTGAAGAACAAGTATGGGAGAGAGGGCGGTCAGTAGAACCAATCTCCCCTATTTGTTTAAATGATAGATTTTATCATTTTTATTTTTTGAAAAAGAAGTACAGTTTTTCTTTCTGTGAGAATCAGACGAAACGTCCGACGTATAATTTTGTTTAGGTGCGTTGAGAATCCTTTTGAATTTATAACATGTGTCCATACGGTGATTGAATCGTCCACAAAATGCACATTGAATGATATTTTGTTTGGGGTAGGAATCCGTAGAATTTTTCTTGTGAGAAAATCTGTCAAATTTAGGTTGAAAAACAGGTCTCTTTTGACGAGATTTTTGTTGACAAAAGTTTGTTTTATATTTATCCGTAATATTTTGTCTGACAGGTGAAGGTGAATGAACTCTAAGTTTTCTCTTAACATTATTAAAAGTGTACGATTTTCCATTTTTTGTTTCAGGTGGTGAGAATGCATTATGTGAATTTTCAAAAATTCTATCCCTTGTACGTCTTGCAGGAGTTTGTTGGACCATATTCACAGGAAAAGTTGAGTTTTCATCAGTATTGTCACTATCCATACAATAAATGTGATCAACATTTTTATGAGAATTTCGAGAAGGTGGGGAGTCATAAATTTCTTGTAGAAAATGTGCTCGTTCAAGAGCTAAATCAAATGTGGAAATATTTTCCTCGAAAATTTTTCTTCTGATTTGTTTAGGCAAAGCCTGAAGAAAATGAGTGAATTTTAGAGAATCTAGAGCAGCTGGATCCAATTTGGGATACGCAAGCCGAAGTTGTTTATCCAGACGAAAAGAAAAATTTTTAACAGTTTCGTTGGAATCTAATTTTAAATTTTGCAGGGATTGGAGAGAGTGAGCTTTTCTTTTGGACATAAAATAGTCTGTAAACACCTTTCGAATGGCTTGAAAGTTAACATTCTTGAATTGAGACTGTGTTTCAAGAAAGAAGTTTAAAGCGCTTCCCTCTAGTTTTGATTTAAAGTGAACAAAAAGCTCTTTATTTGAAAAATTATTTAATTCTTGTAAATCAGATAATTGATCGAAAAAAAATTCTACAGTTTGTGGATTTCCATCAAAAGGCTGAATCGCAATATTTAGTTTCGATTTCGGAGGCATGATGAGAAAATGGAAATAAATTCTCACTAAATGTGACAATAATATGTTATAAATTAGTTACATAAAAATATAAACTTATTTATATGTTAACAAAAATATAGCAAGAAAAAGGAAGAAGAAGATGCCAACATATTTTTCTGAGCATCAGATCAAGAAAATCAGACCCTAATATATCTTTTTAGTTTCTGATCTCCCAAGTTTGGAAGAAAAATATTAGATTTCGGATGTTTATGTAAACATTGTAACACCTGTTCTCAAACTTGTCAAAACAAGATAAACAATTCACATTAAAGTAATGAGTTCTTAGAATAAACCTCCTTCCATAATAATTATGTAACATCTGTTCTCACATTTATGAAAACAAAAATAGCAAATCGTATGAAATTAATTACTTATTTAAGCAAGATTTCAACAAAAAACATAATAAATGAATTAAAAATGTAAGTATTGCATGATGAGAACATATTCACTTCTGAATTTTGAAATTGAGAACATTTTTACTTATATATTGTTATTTATTTTTTTTGTCACTTCAATATAATAAAGAAAATATATGTTGAAAAGTGTCATGTCGAATGGTTTCGACAAGATCATGGCACCAGGAATAATTACTGTGGCGTTTGGAATGGAACGAAAAAACGAGCCGTTCCGAAAAAAAACAAGTACGTGATCGTTTTTGAGTACACTGCATTGATTTGGCCGCAAAAGACCACTTGACATTGATCGACACAGTTCAACAATTTTTTTAATCATGAGCAGGAGAAATAATTGAATAATAAAAATAGAGCTTACCTGCATAAACTTGAGTTATCATGAGAGCAGAAACAAACAAAAGAATAGGCACAGAGAATTTTCTTGCAAAGAAATTTCTTTATTTTTTTTTTATGAAGATAAATGAATTCTCATTCTTAGAGAATATAATAACTGTAAGTAGGCATAGCTTTCTTATTTTTAGAGCCGGCCATGGAAGGCTCACTTGATTTGTACAAAAATTTATAACTAACAGAAAACTCATTTCCAAATGATTATACCTTTTTTTTCATTCAATTGGAGAGCAAGGGGTAAAATGTTGAAATGCAATAAAACAAAAGTGTGCTCATTTCTGTAAAGAGCACACAACGTACCACGAACGGAAATTCTAGACGAACTGATGTTCCAATAATTTGAACAATCATTATTTCCAGAAAACAAAACATTCTTTCAACTCGAAATATATTATTATACGTAAATACTTCTTTGGAGATCATAAGTAGTATAAATCATGGATGAATAAATCTTTATATGTCTCCACGAAGCGATAAATTCTTTTCCTTGTTTTTTGGAGAAATTACATCTTTTTTTTATATAATAATGCTGATCCTTTATCATAAAACCGAACAAACAATTTTAGCTGGGATCCCACACATCATTACCGCAGGCGTTCATTACCGTACTTCTGCTGGCTTCTCCTCTGCACTTTTCACTGACGAAACGACAGCTGCCGCCAAAGGAAGAAGGGAGGGGTTGCTATAAATTCAAAAATACGCTAACTGGCAGGGCAAAAGGAGGTGGCGATAAAATAAAGAGGCCAAGAGTTTCGCCACTAATAGGGAAACTGCATTTTTAAGAATAAACTTTTATATCACCAGAAAGATGCGGAGCCAAAAATGAATATAAGGACTCACCTATTTTTAAATTACGCATCAGAAGAATAGCATCTGATTGGACAATAGGAGGAGCATTAAAACGGAATTACACACCCCATCGAACATTCGAGAAAACACAGGAAAATTCCACAACCGGAAGGAACAAAATTCTAACTGATTTCAACATTTTGAAATCAACAAGTTAGGTAATAAAAAGAACTTTACAGGGGAGATTAAAAAAAAGCGAGAATTAAGATAATTTTTAGAATGCGAAATATATAATAAATGAATAAAGATTAAAACAAAAATAGACGATAAATTAAATTAAATAAAAATATGGCAGTGGTTAAGAGTAACCGCAACAGTCATACCTATGTATATGTAAATTTTGTTCTTGGCGCAGTTCACATTTGTATACAGGGTATCCCAAACAGATAGTCACAACTTTAAGAAAAAGTACTAGCAAAATAATTGTAAAAAAAAAAGTAGATTAGTTGACAGAAGTATAATTTTGCAAACTTTTTCTTTGATTATCTACATACGTAGGTAACATAAAATGGCTAAATGATAATGTCCCAAATGGGTCATAATTAATGATTTTAACTTCCCATTGTACAATGAAAATGTTAATAAAGAATTTCTTTTGAAAACAATAGATTACTAAGTCGTTATAATAAAAAAAATAATTATTAATTTTCCAATGTAGTTTGTTATTCGCATAGATGAATGGGGTACTGGAAGCAAAGAGAGGAAAGAGGACCAAAAATATATGAAATTTGATCCTCTTTTGGCTAATTGTAATCATTTGGCACTTTTTAGTGAAAATAATAATCACTCTCATGGGGGTCCCCTAATGAAGGGGGACCTGGGTCGATTGCTCCTGCATAAGTCGGGCCATGATTACAATTTGACACATTCAGAGTTCTAATCTTTATTAGATTCGGGAAAAGGAATTTTCTAATTAAGAAATAGCACTGTATCATTCACATCTTATTGTTAAATCTTTGTCTAATTTCTCAGCGGTTTGTTCACGCAAAATCAGTTTTACTTATGAAAATGGGTCGTGTTTGTAACGAAATCCTTCCTAGAAAAATTATTATACTCTAGTAGGAAAAAAAAAGCTCACAGTAACACCTGCTACATTAAAAATGCATAAAATACAATTTGTTTCCTATTTCATGCTTTTCCTCTTTTTAAAAAGCAAACTATTCGAGAGGACTAATTCAAATCTTACCATACCGAATCTTTTTAAATCAGAACTAGATTTAAAAGAAATAAAATTCATGGTTATGAGAAAATAAGTTCCACTCAATTATACCTTCTTAAACGGAAAACTATTTAAAATGGACTTTTCTTACGACTTTCTTTACATGATCAAGTTAGAATTTTCATATCTTGCAACTGATTTATATTTTAAAAAAGTAATAACAAAACCAAAATCTAGGGGGGGAGACAAGCCCCACCTTGCTCCCCCCATATGGGCGCCCATGGTAACAGGCCAAAATATTTCATAAAATATGAGAGATAAACGAGATCCGAAATCATGTTAGTATAAGTAAAACACTTATTTATACCTTCAATAGAAAATTTATAAACATTCAAATCATACTTTATTCATTACAAAACTAGAAGGTAAACACCAAATATTT
Organism: Maratus speculifer; assembly: GCA_964019185.1. NCBI lineage: Eukaryota > Metazoa > Arthropoda > Arachnida > Araneae > Salticidae > Maratus > Maratus speculifer. The sequence goes on along the minus strand of OZ025289.1, from coordinate 371,790,026 downwards.
CACCTGTTTAAAAAATATGTGTGCAAATATTTTTAGTTTAAAAAATGTATATCTTTTACATTTTGATCCACGCATGCATTATATTTGCATCCTAATCTCGATAAAAACTCACTTCTAAAATTAAAAAGTTGGAAATTGTACGTGAAGCGTAGCAAGTGAGGTACGTACGTACGATAACGGAGTTTTAAAAATATTCAGATTTTGCTGATATAGTAGAGCGTACTTCGGATACAGTATAGTAGTCGAAATCTTTGTGTTTCTGTAAATATGCAGAAAGTAATTTTTATTACACCTCAGCAACGTATATTTTATTCATAAAATGTGAAATAGTTGAATATAATTAAAACACGCCCCAAACAATGTTTCCCCGTGTAGCATTATGTAGTGGAATACTTTTGTGCGACCCTGTAATTTAATAATAAATATTCTTTGCATCACAGATTGTACAGAATGTATATTTTAGTATATATATGTTCATGTCAACTTTATTACGTTCGATTGAGTGTAACACCATTAAAGTATTAATAATAATAATAATAATAATAATAATAATAATAATAATAATAAAACATAATCACAGTTTATAGACGCGAAAGATTCGAACACACAATCGCTGATTTTAAGCATGGAACAAAGAATATGAAATAATATGAAAGAATATTTATATTCTTTGTTCCATGATTTTAAGCTCATGAAGTTAACAGATGATCTTTGGCCGTGTTCAAATGACACCATTTTTGCGCGCGCGCGCTCAGAAGATTCTGCATGGAGTAGGTACTATCGAATAGAGATGGGAATGATCGGAAAAAAAAAACGGTTTTTTCCGAAGGCTTATTTTTCAATTTTTCCGAACTGGAAAAATTGAAATTTCATTTATGAAATAATGTAGTGAAAATTTTGTAATAGCTACATTCACATACTTTTTATTTTATTTATTTTTATGTTGAGTGTCTCACATGAAAATTTAAATGTGGGTAATCTGATCTCTGAGCAGAAATCTCTTTGAGAAGACTTGAAAGGATCCTTCACAATTTTTTCTTGTTTGAAACACAAGACCTTTTGCAAAATTTCTCTTGAAAATAGACATTTCAGAAAAAGTTTAATCAACAAATTGAATCTTTCGCAAGTGCAGTGATTGAAGATAAAAAAAATCTCATGCCATACAGCAGCTGAATCTTATTAAGTTGCATATATGTATGTAAATAACCTTATTAAAAATGTCTAAATAGGAACCTAAATATAGTAATAATTTCTTATTCAAAAATTTTGAATATATTTTGTACAAGTATATACAAAAAGTTCACAATTTCACAAAAACTTGATTACATGAAAAAAATCTAGATATGTAATTAAATTAAAATAAATTTAAAAATTAATTCATGTGTAAAATTATTGCAATAATATGCCGATTAATGGAAATGATAAAATTAAAAATTCAGCATAAAATTTTGAAGTATGCATTTATTACTTTAATCTATCTTTTCAAGAAGTAAGTATTGAATTCGTGAAAAATTTGACTTCCAGTTTTTGGTGTATTTAAACGTTTTAGAAGGCCCTGATCACGTTTTGATGGTTTTTGGAAAATATCTATCACTCTGTGAGTCTGTATGTGACAAATTTTATGGGCACTCTATCTCAGGAATTGATACATATAATTTCACAAAACTTTAGATTCAGTTGCACCTTGATATAAACTCGAGATGTTTAGTTATTAGTGTATATAGCCAAACTGATGGCACTGCTATGCTGCATTACTCATAATTTCCACAATAGTTCTGTCTCAAACTAATGTATGTATTTTTATAAAATTTCAGATTAAGTTAATCTTTGACATAACTGCGTACTCATTACTTTTTTGTATAAATTGCACAACAGATGACTCTGCTATGCTGCATTATTCATGATTATCGCAATAGCTTTACCTCAAGGATGATTTTTAAAAAAAATCAAACTACAGCTTCAGACAGTTTCTGATATATATTAATGTTGTTTAGTTTTTGGTGTAAATTGCCCTATAGGTGGCACTACTATGCTGCATTTTTCAAGATTTCGTTATAGCTGATTAATTGAATGTTTTTTAAAGGTGTTGAATCTAAAATTGATTTCCATTTTACCTCCTTAAGGTACAGTAATGTTGCAAAAACATGGGCAGTTTGCATTAGAAAAGTACAATTGCGATGAAAAAAAACCCCATATTTTATTACAAGTAACTATGTTCCAAATTATGCTTTCCTTCTTGATTAAACTTTGAATTTTTTTGTAGTTTTCTAAAGCATAGTAGAAGTTTATCTCTGTATGTAACTGCTTTTGTTAATTCCTCAAATAGTGAGCATTTTCTATTTATAGTGTTCTGTTTTCATAACTTTTGAGTTCCACTCTTAGAAATATAAAATTACCATGTGGAAACATTATTGAATGTGGTTTCTTACTCAAGAATAGAATACCAGATTTCAGGGTAAAAAGAAAAAAATTACATTTAATTAAACTTAAATTCTGGTTTCAATGAGTAAAAATCTAACAGCCAATAAATCCTATGCTCTTTTTTAGTTGCAGACCTGAGTAAGCCAAAGCAAAATTTAGTTTTGTTTGAATTTAGATTATAAAACTAAATCAAAACCTTTTTGAGCTGAGATTGGAAAGATATACCAAAACTAAACATATTTTATAAAGGAAATAAAATTATAATTTTAAGAAAAAAAGTACTAATGTAAAAATATACATTTTTGTTAACAAACAATGTAATTTTTGAAAACTGATATAATAATATAATGACAAAACTGCAATAATTTCTTTAAACTAATATCATTTACTTAAAAACTATACCTATGTAAATGGAATGCATAATTTATTTCATTCCAAACTGCAGACATATTGGCTCAGATTTTTACTTTAGGTCAATTGGTAGTTAAACATGTAACTGAAAAATCATTTCAACAGAGATATGATATAACAAACAATAGCGTTTAATAAAAATTCTTAGGCTGTGGGAAAAAAAACTAAACTTTTAAAAGAAGGCTTTGCTATTTTCTTTTTATTTTGTAATAAAAAGTGAAAATAATTTTCATTTAATATATATAAATGGTAAAAAATGTTTATTTTTTAATATTCTCAAAATGTAATTTATTTGGGAGAAACAGTCATGAAAAATCAAATTTTCCAATTTTTCCATTTTTTTCCGAAAAAAAAAAAACCCGGTAAAAAACCAGTTTTTTTCCGTCACTTATATTTTTCCGGAAAATTTACATCTCTACTATCGAATAAGGGAATTTTAACGTTATTCAATTATTGAATGATTTTTATGGTTCAAAATTGGTAAATGCAAATACTATATTCCTTTATCTTTCCAAAACATGATTCTCGTAGCAGAAATACATATCTGCGGTCACTCAAATAAAATCTAAAATATTCCCAAAATGTATCACGTGACCTATTTTATCTAATTAAGCCCGATCAGCATTTAAAATATGACCACCAACCTTGACGCGCGTAACTCAAAAAAAAAAATATGGCCGTGTTCAGCTGTTACGCGCGCGCTCAGAAGCCACGGACATGGAGTGGGTACCTATAGTGGACGGGATGTGCGTTCAGTACTCGCTACTGTGCCACCGGTACTGCAACTGTGCGCTCAATAACAGATGGAGAACAGATCAAGGATGTAATTACTTGTAGTGCCAATTATAAAGATAATCTGTTACAAATGAAAGTGAGCTCGTTGGCCGAATGGTCAGAGTGCTGAGCTTGTACCCAGACGATACGGGTTCGAGACCTACGCGGGCCAAAAGTCGGTTTTTTTTTTGCTTTTTATTAATAAATAAGACATTTTTATTAAAGGTAAATTTTATATTAATAATACAGAAGCACATGTATTTCTATTATAATAATAAAATACTTATTTAAATACGAGAAAATGAGATTTTTGCGGAGAAAGTTTTAATATTCTAAATATCGTTCCAAAGTGATTTATATATATATTAAGCATATGAAAAAAAATGTTTTCTGCGAAAATATCCGTATACGCATAAAATAATTATTAATGTTCTTCTTCTTCTTCTTCTTCTTTTTTTTTCTTTTGAAAATTTTAGAAGTAAGTTTTTATTGAGATTAGGATGCAAATATAATGCATGCGTGGATATTTTACGGTGTTAAAATCAAAATGGAAAATATTATAAAAGCAAAATGTAAAAGATATACATTTTTTTAAATTAAGACTATCTGCATACATATATTTTAAAGAGGTGAAATATTTGGAGTTTGCCTTCTAGTTTTGTAATGAATAAAGTATGATTAGAATGTTTATAATTTTTCTATTGAAAGTATAAATAAGTGTTTTGCTTATACTAACATAATTTCGGATGTCGTTTGTTTCTCATATTTTATGACATATTTTGGCCTGTTATCCACACGGTATTAAAATATACAATCATTAAATATGAAACACATACTAAAACTTCTTCTGAAAAATTATCTAACTAACAATGCAAATTCCATTGAAATCAATCCAGTATTGTAGATTACAAATCAGTCTTGTAATATGTGGATACAGGGCCATCGCTAAGACTTTTTATTGGTGGGGGGGGGGGGGAAATCCTTAAATTGTCAAGTCAAATTTTTATATTCGCCAACTCGTTTTATAATTTTGCCAAGTTAACGCACTTTGAAAATGTAATACATTTCTTATTCGTAAAAAAAATAATAATATTCCCAATTAGAGTTGTAACTTTTGCAAATTCTATCAAAAATAGAAAATGTATTGCAGTTTTTATTAAAATTTTAATTAAATTTGACATAAAAGCTTTAAATTTGCAAAGTGTAACAACATTTGTGAATGTTTTGGGAGGGGAGGTCCCCCCTCTTGGCTAGTCCCCCGTGTGGATATCTCAACCTTGGTTTATCAACAGCATTCTATTTAATACGAAAAGCATAAAGCAACTGATAAATGATTTTTAAATAAATAAAAATAAAATTATTAAAAAATTTAAATCACCAATTGTTAAATTGTATCAGTCAACCTACTAACTTTGACTACCAAACAAAGTGCAACCGATAACAGATAAGCAAAAAACGCACAATCACTTGATCAAATCGCCCATCAGTTTTATTTGCGTCGCGCGCGTCAGCTTTGAGCATGGTTGGTTGACATATTTTAAATGCTGATCGGGCTTAATTACATGAAATAGGTCACGTGATACTTTCTGGAATATTTTAAATTTTATGGAGGATATTCCATCTACGTTATGATCACGTGATCAAGGCAAAATCTTCTAGAGTAAAGAAGAGAAAGCTTCGTTAGACGCAGTGTAAATCCCCACTAGCCAATGAAACTGTTCATAAGGAAATCAGTAGCAGCATCTCTGCTTATCATTTAGAAGTTCTTTGGGTAAAATACCGGTACCACGTGACCTTTTAAGGTGCGTTTTCACGGGCCTACCCAAGCGCTAACTTTCCCAACTCTTTACCTAAGCACAAGATTTTAGGTAGTTAGAACGCAATTTTTTAGGTTCGATTCGTGTTCAAACCTAAGCAGAAATTACCTAAGCACAGCCAATCAGAGAAGAGCTTTTCGCTAATATGGCGGCCAGTTAATAGGTCAAAATGTAGTATTTATGTTTTAAATAGCTTTTTTTAAATTTAATATTAACTCTGTTTATTCATCAAACTAGGATCTCATTCCGTAATTGTAGAAAAACGGTAAGTTTTATTAAACTGTGTTAGATATATCATTTTTAATTAATGTCTTTTCATTTAATAATAATAAACGTTAAGGATTGTTTAAATGTTGCATCTTTGTAGAAGGCAGGATAAATCTCTGTTTTTAATAATCATTCAGATTCATTTCATTAATGTTTATATACTAATTATATAGTTTGTTCAAGGATTTTGTTTCATTATAATAATGATGATATAATACTCTGTTCTCAAAGTTATTTTATTGAAAGTTAACAGCGCAAAGAATAAAAGTATTTTTTTATGAATATTTGTTTCTTAAAGTTAATTATTTGCTTAGTTGATTATATTCGATTGTTTGATAGGGTACTTTTGATGTGTGATTTTTGATCTGAGTTTTAAAATCGAAAATTAGTTATACTCAAGCTTCAATACAATTGTTAATAGTTCATAATTATACATATTATCGATAAAATCGTAGTTTAAAATTGTGCGAACAATAAAATTTATTCAAAATGTTATTATTCATAACTTTTGTAATCAATAAAATGTCTTTCTCTTTATGAATCACTTCATCATATAGCTTTACTAATTTTATAATTTCCAATGCCATATGCCTTCATACTGCAGTGTAAAATAAAAATATTTACTGAAATTTGAAGAACTTTTTAAAGCTGTTACCTAAAAATGTACACTTAAAATATCTTTTGCTAATTCTAAATGAACATAGTAACAAAATATTAATTTATAGTAAAGTACTATGAACCTACATTGAATTATGAAGCCACTTCAGAAGTCAAGGATCTGAGATACAGAAGAAGTCTTCAATTGGAATATTTGACAGCAGGGTACATTTTCAGGCAGACTTTTTATTTGATTTTCTGTCTGTTTACGTAACCTGCTAGCTCTTGAGACATCTTTTAAGCCACACGAAACTTTTCATTGAAGCTGCAACTATCAATTTGTGTTGGTGGATGTGTTTCTTAGCACATTAATATGTTGATACTAAGTTCATTTGGGACTTTCAAATGTTATTTTACTTTTACTTTTTTAGGTAACAACACTAATAAAATGTTTTGTTTCCGTGTAAATATTTTATTTCATATGTTTGTCTGAAAATGTTATATATATTCGAAATGCAAGCATTTTTCGACTATAGGGACCTTGGTAAGAAAAGGAAATTTATCATACATATCTTTTGCATAAGTTTAACTAGAGGGAGGTGTTTATTTATGATAAGCATTGTAATGTGTTCTAATGTCCTTTTTTACCCATGTAAGTTTCTACCAATGCTGTACATATCTTTTAAAAAACTAAGGATACAATAAATGCTCTCCGTTTGGTCAAGTCATACTGTCAAATATTGGGCCAAACTGAAGATATTCTTACATAACTAATTTTATTGCATGTCTTTATAAATATGCATAATCATGAACTATTAACAACTGTATTGAAGCTTGAGTACAGTTAATTTTTGATTTAAAAATCTATGAGCTACAGTAAACATACATTTCTTAACACTTACAATTATTTTAACTGAGCAAAGAGATATTTAATTCAAAATAGATCAAAAGTATCCTATCAAACAATCGAATATAATCAACTAACCCTATCAAACAATCGAATATAATCAACTAAGTAAATAATTAACTTTAAGAAACAAATATTTCATAAAAAAGATTAATATGTTGAAAAATCTCAATAAAATATCTTCGTTATTGATAAGGTTATGTACAAAAACTCGAGTTCAGCTTGCAGTGAGTCGCTTAATATTTTTTATTGAGTCTTATTACATTTTTGGTAGAAAAGTGAATTGCGATGCTGCTTTACAGTACAAAAAATGTTTATCTTGATTGTCTTATATCTCATAAAGTCTTTTATAAAATTTTATGAACACTCTGTATGTTTACAACTTTTGAAAACAATCACCCTCTCAAGTGCATTTGAAAACTTAATATATAAATCAAAAGCATCAATAAAGATCTTTTGGCTGAGTTGCCACCTTTTTAATGGGGTTTTTTTCTTCCTTTAGTATTTTATGAAAAATTAACACTCATATGACCATCAATTTTACTTAAAAGTCTAAAAATACCTTTTTCTTTTCAATTTTAAAATATTTGATTCAAAAACAAAAGTTTTTAAAATTTATTTTAATTCATATAAGAAGCTATGGAATTTAACATGTTATTAATTTAAAAGTTTTTAAGACTATCCTCTTCTTGAATAATAAATGAAAGCATATATTCCTTGTTGTATAATGTTTACTTGTAAAAAAGAAGTATTTCATGTTGGTAATATGGTTATGTATTTCAAAAGGAAGTAGGTTTATGGAAGTATTTGTGCTAAATATAGAATAATATTGCTTTAAGATTTAAAATATGTATATATTTAAACTCTTTAATGCTGGAATATTTAGCCAGTTAAATATTTCGTGATTGGATGTTGAATATTCAGTATTCGGCCAAAACGACCAATAGGTGTATACCTATAAATACCTTTTAAATATGATAGAAATATTTTTGACAAATACTTTGTGTTTATCATTTTTTCATTGAAAAAGAAAATAAAACTTTAGTTTATTTAGTTTGTGCATTATTTTAGGTAAATGTATTTGCTATGCATGTTCTCTTTAATCAAATCTCTTTCATACTGAATTCTTTTAGAGATAATCAAATTTTAAAATAGCATACTACAACTGTACAATTCAGCATAATTTTACAACAATATGTAGGGGAGAGTGGAGCAGTTGGATTTTCTCCTTGTGTATTCTAAGCACTTCATCAGTCACACATTAGATGAACTAATGGTAGCACAATCTTCAGTTGTAAAAAGTTTTTGATATGCATGAGCATACAATTGTATTAAAGTAAACAATAAATTCAAAAATCAGAAGTAACTTTCCTTCATATACTTTTAATGCTTTCCGTTTATATAGTTTCTTTATCTAACGAATGTTATGTTGTATATTATCCATAATTTAAACTAAGTTTAATAGAAATATATTTTTGTTTAAACAAGAAGTTTGATACAATAGAGGGTAGTGTGAAAAAATAGGACATGCCACTAAAGGGAGGAATGGTACAAGTTCAATTTCTTCAAATATTTTTAGAGGATGAATTATATACAGTTTTAATTTAGATATCAATTAGGGATGCACCGAATAGTGATTTTGGCCGAATACTGAATATTCGGCTAGCCGAATAGTAATTGTTGGGCCGAATACCGAATATTCGGCTTTCCAAATTCTTTTTATATTTTAAAATTTAAAGGTAATTAAAATGTTACTTTTTAAAACAGTTTTACATAATATTTAATAAAAGAAACTTACATTTTGATAAACAAGAGCTTTTTATAAGAACATTTAGTATTGAAAAAAAATCTGCCTTGAGTTATTTAAGAAGCACAATTATGAAACTTTAATTAATAAAATTTTCTACGAATCAAAACAAACATTTTAAAATCAAATAATGAAAAAAATGGTTGAAGAAAAATTTTACAGTCTGATAATTGTCCTTTTTAAATAACTCAAGGCAAATTTTTTTCAATATAAATTACATATACTTTCAACTTAATTTTGAATAAAGGCATGTTTGGCTCATAGTTCTTTTCTTATGAATGGTGGTATTTTCCACCCTTCCCATCATATCATATTTTACAGAAATCAAAGCATGTGAGTTGAAAATATGTTATCTTATTTATTGTTAATGAATAAATAATACCTCCAGTTGGCTTGTGTGGTAGCGAGTCGAAAAATAGCGGCAAGAGGCTGGATCAGATTTCACTAGAATTTATTTAGTTCATTACAAGGAAATCCATACCACTTATAACAAAATAAAAGATGGGTTCTCCACAACAGATAGAAAGATTGTTCGTACTGAATTGAAATGGCTTTACCGCCACTCGTTAATATAATAACAGTTTATCCGGAGTTGTTCTCCACAAGTTCTTTACCATAGGCATCAACCTGCCTATTAATTCTCCTCCAAGAGTAAACCTCTGGTCACTACTCTCTCTGAGTACGAAGGCCAACTCCCCCGTCTCTAACGCTCCGCATCTGAACAGCAGAAGAAGTCCCTTAGAGCATCCCCTCGCTCTATTTATCCCGTTTTCCCTCATCCATCATTCCTTGGGATGACTCGCCTCTTCATTCTTGCACAGCGGTCGCCTTGGAGAAATATCTTTCTCTTACTTGTGGAAATCATCGCCATGCGGTCTCTCTCAACACTTCAAAGGCTCAACTTCCGTGGGGTCTAAAATCAGCGGAACGACCTTGTGCATTAATCGAAGAGTTCACTTAAGTGCTTTATTGAAATCGGCTGACTTTCTTGTGTCTACTTTGAGAGTGGAGAAAGATGTATTTCTCCTTCTGAGAATTCTCCGGGATTCCCGTCGTGGGGGGGTAATTTTGGAAGCGTGGGAACGAAATTCATCACAAAACGAACACACAAGTTTTGACCTAGACTGAGATGAAATACAATGTACCTATGACTCATTACGTTGATTATGATTATGGTTTCATGAACAAAAATTGTCTGCCTTGATAGCTATTACTAATCTCAAAAGTTTTTTTTTTTTTCTTTTAAAGGACTTTTATTTGGGGGAAAGCAAGAAACAGATTATTTACTAAACAAAATTTAGAAACTTGTATCTGTGCATAATTTATTCCTAAGGAGAATCCTAATAAATCACCATTTTAATCCTTCTCATGTTTAATTTTCTTAAGTTGGACACTTTACAAACAGCAAATAAATAATGTAAAAACATTCTACTTTATTTAAAAATCATTTTGTTTCTAATTGTTTTAAATATAAATTAAAAAATTGACAGTTAAAAGTAGAAATAGTGAAACATTTTTAAAAGTTTTTATTAAGTATTGAATTCGGCCGAATACTTTGATATTCGGCAGGCCGAATAGTTTCATATTCGGCTCAACCGAATAGTTTAATATTCGGCGTAACCGAATATTCGGTAACATGGCCGAATACCAAATAGATACCGAATATTCGGTGCATCCCTAATATCAATTATAACACTGATAATACATTCATTTATTTCAAAATTAAAATAAATTCTGGTGATTCTTTTAATATCATCTGTGACTGATATTCCTGAATTTTCTTTCCTGATGAAGATACTGGAATTTGATACTGTGGCACAGACATTATCAATCTGCAAGTTTTTTAGAATGTATACCTAGTCATTATTTGTTTCGTATTGTTTTGTTTTATAGCTGTCCCATGCCATGCATTTTTTTCTCTATTAGTAGGAAGGTGTGGGAGACATTTTGAAACTATTTTCTTTAATTGAAAAATTGTTTCTGCAAATTATGTTTCTATATTGTACAAAGAGATTAAAAAGTGTTTTTTGACAAATAAAGTTTATTTTCTTATGTTTGTAAAAAAGTATTCCATTCTTTCTCACTTTCCTGTACTATTAAAATTTAAGAATTGATTTTTAAAAAAATTATTTTTGATATGTCTTTTTTGAAAATTTTACACACTATTTTTAACAATATGTCAGCTTGTTTCAACGATATCTCACCATCGTAATTTTAAGAATTTTATTCATGTAAACATTTGAGATTTTATTGCATAATTATAGAAATATTTCAATGTTGATGAATCCAGTGAATTTTAATCCTTTAAGCGGCATGCAAAATGTTCAATTCATGTTTAACAATTCATAAAATAGTATTTATAAAGGGTATTGGTATGAAAATTTTTATTTGACAAACTTATATATTTATTTATCTTACTCGCTTCAAAAAGTTAATTTAAATATTGATTTTATGTTAAACCAGCCATCACTTCTGAAAGTGAAAGTTACACGATGGAAAACCCCAGTTAGGCCAATTAAAGGGTTAAATAAAGGGGAAAATGAGAAATGTTTTATCGTAGAGTAACCTTCGCATAAAAATATTTTATGGTGATGCACTGAGCTTTTGTTGTGAGTATGTTATGCTGTTCAGTTCTATACATTACAACAAAAAAGAAAACTAGTCTGTTTGGATCCAAACTACTTTTCTTTTCATTGTAACAATTGATGTGGTATGGAAATTTCTTTCCTGTTTTATGATTTTCATAAGATGTTACAAGATCAGAAATGACCAGGATGTTTTTATCAACAAGTTCATTTCCATTTATTTGTTTTGTTAATGACCGCAGAAAGCTTGGAAAAGAAAGTTAAAAAATTTATTACATGGGTTTTTTGACACTATGGAGTTCATTTTAGTTGCTTATCCAACAAAACACTATATGAATTTCGACTGGTCTTTCGTTTACAAGTGATCTGCGGTCATCAGCAAAAGAAAGAAGTGGAGATGGATATGTCATCAAAGTTCACTGGTATAGTGTGACTTCTAAGACATCTGACAAAAGTCATAAAACATGAAAAGTTTCATGATCAAGAAAGATATTCAGTTTGGATCTTAATGGTCCAAACAAAATTCTTGACATTGAAAGCTTTTATGTGGCCAGGTGGTTCATTTGATATTTTACGATTTTTTATCGATGTTGTTGACACATCAATCTCCACCTCTTTCTCTTGTTGATAACCACAAAATGCTTGGAAAAGAAAAAACGATTGAAATATTGGTTTTTTGTAGCGTGAAGCAAATAAAATGATGTTGAATGCACCTAAAGAACTTGGGGGGGGGGAGAGGGGCTGTGCACATCACAGAAAACAGTTTTTGTTACACCTATGATTTTCTGACAACCTATTCACCATTTTCTTATATGCAAGAAAATTTTGAATATTTATATTATTAATTTGATGTAAAGAAGCTACCTATCTTTCTATATACAAATAAAGTATATAAAATTAATAGTATACATCTATGCACAATGAATTTTTTTTTCTTTGGTAAGTGGGAATCACAAAAAGTAGATGAACTACTTTCGATAATTTTACATTGTAGTGATAGTATGATAAGAGAAGCTGTCAGCAGGGGCCTCGCTAAGAGGGGAGGGAGCCTTCCCCCCAAACATTCGCTAATGTTGTTTACACTTGGCAAATTTAAATAACATTTTAATAAAAACTTTAATATATTTCCTATTTTTGATAGAACTTGCAAAATTTACAACTCTAATTGGGAATATTATTAAACTTTTTACAAATAAGAACTGTATTACATTTTCTAAGTGTGGTAACTTGGCAAAATTATGAAACGAATTGGCAAATATGAAAATTTGACTTGGCAATTTAAGGTCTTCTCCCCCACCAATAAAAAGTCTTAGCGAAGGCCCTAGCTGTCAGTATATCTAAATGTAGGTTTCACATAGGCATACAGTTAACAGTTGTATGAGTTTATGGGCCTTTAGTTCCACCATTAATTTCTAAAATAGATTCCTTTTTGCTCCAATATAAATAAAGGTTTTTTTTTCTTTTTTTTAATTTATAATATTTTATGGAAGTTTTAAAGGTGTATTTTCACAGATATTTTTTCCTTTAATTTTACTATTTCTTCTCTCTCTCTCTCTCTTTTTTTTTTTTGTTACAGAGATGAACATTATTAGGAATTTTGTTTCTCTAAATGTTTCATTAATTATAATGAAATGTTAGTAGCTTGAACTTTTGTAAAAAAACTAAAATAGAAAAAAAATTTCCATATTAAAAAAATAAATAAACATTCTTAAATATAAATTTTTCTTGTAATTTATTAAAAACAATTCACAAATAACAGCATGTATATCACTTGCTAAGTGGGCCTGAGCATCCAAATTTTTACAATGTCTTGTCTTAAAGTTTTATTTGTGATTTATATAACAAAAATGATTCTAATTAACTTATTTAAAAAGGAATTAAAAAGCCACGTTAAATTTGTAATCTATCTCTATTACACCTTAATGTGTGATAAATAATTATATTCAAATATCAACAATGGTTTTTAAAACTTTATGCCTTCATAGTATCATCACCAATCAAATTGTTTGCCTCTAATATGTAATTTTATGTTATCCAGTTTAAAAAGTTCTTCCTGTCATCATACAAGTAGCTTATTTTTTATAAAGTGCTAATAAGTTATAAAATTAAATATTTATCCAGGGCAGGCCCTATACATTTTGTTGACTTTTCTAATGTCACAATGCACTTATAATGTGAAAATCAACTGACTTATATTTAATTAAAATGTACATAATAGCCTAGACAAAGTGTTTCATTTATCACTTTATCTTAAAAATGAAAAATTACTTCTTTGTTTTTAAATATACATAACTCATAGCAATTGAGTATTTTTATTTATTTTCAATTAAAAGCTGGAATAAACAATGATATGTGGGATATTATTTAAGGACCATTACTAGGAAAAACATTCAAAATTTTGTATAATGTTTTGTACAAAATATTTATTATTATCATGACAAGAGCAACAAAAGTTATTTGTTTATAATTAATTGACGGCTGATCGGTCTGTCTCTGTAGGTTGTTAAAGCCGTAAAATAGACGCTTGCGCAGTAGAAACTTGCCTTTGATTGGTTGGCCTAAAGGTTTATCTGTAACTAGTGAAAACGCTCTTAGGTTAGGTTTTGGGTAAGCTAAGGTTTTTTAGGTAGTTAGAGCGGCCCGTGAAAACGCACCTTTACAGCCTCGAACGCAGATTTGGAATATCCTCCATTTGAGAGGTCATAGGTATGTATTTCCGTTACGAGAATCATGTTTTGAAAGGATAAAGGGATATAGTATTTGTATTTACCAATTCTGAACCTTAAAAATAATGCAATAATTGAGTAACTTTAAAATTCTCTTCTTCGATAGTATCTACTCCAAGCAGAATCTTCTGAGCGCGCGCGCACAAATAAAGTGTCTTTTGAACACGGCCCAAGTAAAAACTACCGTCTTCCGCTCTGTGTCTGTGTCTGTGTATATAAAGGCTGTGTTCAAAAGCGGCTTTTTTTGTGCGCGCGCGCTCAGAAGATTCTGCTTGGAGTAGGTATTATCGAAGAAGAGAATTTTAAACTTATTCAATTATTGTATTATTTTTATGGTTCAGAATTGGTAAATACAAATACCATATCTCTTTATCCTTTCAAAATATGATTTTCGTAACAGAAATACATACCTGTGACCACTCAAATAAAATTAAAAGTATTCCGGAAAAGTATCACATGACCTATTTCATGTAATTAAGCCCGATTAGCATTTAAAAAATGACAATCAACCCTGCTCAAACCTTGACGCGCGCGACGCAAAAAAAATGATGGGCGATTTGATCACGTGATTGTGCGTTTTGTGCTTATCTCTTATTGGTTGCACGTTGTTTGTTGTCAAAGTTGGTAGGTTGACTGATACAATTTAACAATTGGTGATTTAATTTTTTTTAATAATTTTATTTTTATTTATTTAAAAATCATTTATCAGTTGCTTTATACTTTTCGTATTAAATAATAGAATACTGTTGATTCTATTGTTGTAATTAATAGAATGCTGTTGATAAACCAAGGTTGAGATATCCACACGGGGGACTAGCTAAGGGGGGGGGTACCCTCCCAAAACATTGACAAATGTTGTTACACTTTGCAAATTTAAAACTTTTATGTCAAATTTAATTAAAATTTTAATAAAAACTGCAATAATTTTCTATTTTTGATAGAATTTGCAAAAGTTACAACTCTAATTGGGAATATTATTAATTTTTTTACAAATAAGAATTGTATTACATTTTCAAAGTGCGTTAACTTGGCAAAATTATAAAACGAGTTGGCGAATATAAAAATTTGACTTGACAATATTAAGGTTTTCTCCCCCACCAATAAAAAGTCTTAGCGATGGCCCTGTATCCACATATTACAAGATTGATTTGTAATCTACATTACTGGATTGATTTCAATGGAATTTGCATTGTTAGTTAGATAATTTTTCAGAAGAAGTTTTAGTATGTATATATTTCTTATTTAATGATTGTATATTTTAATACCGTGTGGATAACAGGCCAAAATATGTCATAAAATATGAAAAACAAACGACATCCGAAATTATGTTAGTATAAGCAAAACACTTATTTATACTTTTAATAGAAAAATTATAAACATTCTAATCATACTTTATTCATTATAAAACTAGAAGGCAAACTCCAAATATTTCACTTCTTTAAAATATATGTATGCAGATATTCTTAATTTAAAAAAAATGTATATCTTTTACATTTTGCTTTTATAATATTTTCCATTTTGATTTTAACACCGTAAAATATCCACGCATGCATTATATTTGCATCCTAATCTCAATAAAAAATTACTTCTAAAATTTTCAAAAAAAAAAAAAAAAAAAAAAAAAAAAAAATTGTAATTTAAGAAATTACCCCAACCATTTGAAAAATGTTTCACTCGATACATTCATCTATCATTTTAAGCTAAATACCAGTTGTTTTATTGTGTATTATCCGTGTCACTGCTATAAATGACTTTATACATGCTGCAATTTGAAGGTACGGTTCGTTTAAGTTATATCACTCTATTGTCGCCAAGCATAAAAGTTGGCGACGAAAGAAACATTTCAAACTATTTAACATTGTTGGTGCAAAAGTAATCATTATTAAAATACAGCTTTGGCATATACTGTTATACTTGTAAGACTTTGGCATATATTGTTTGATTTTACAGAGCAGAATTTTGGTGATGGAGGTTTTAAACCAAAATCGATCGCAGCACATGCATCTGTGAATGGGTCCATCAGACATCGAATCAAAAAAGTTTTTTCCCAGTTTTTCCCAAGCCGATTGCTTTTTAGTTTTCTTTTTAGGTGGTGGAAAATCAAGAGTAATAGCTATAACATTTTCCGGCTTGTTAGAATCACTATTGGCACTCAAATTTTCCTGGTTAGAACCGACCGATAGTAAAACGCCATGGCTAGTGGATTGGTCGCCCTGGCGACATGATGTTTTACAATTAATCGGTTCGGCATTAAATTGCTTCCTTTTTCGTGATCGCCTTTCAACACGTAATTGGTTTTCAGCGGCTCAATAATCTTTTGATTTTATCATTTTCTGCATTGAAAGACGTTTTTGCGCCAAACCAAATACAGTATTACTCAGTTATCCCGTCGACCAATTTCGCCAAATGATACGAATCGCCAAACTAATAAGCAACTTATACATGTTGACTAAATTTTTATTTTAAATAGCAAAAGAAGAAATAAAAATCACTTTATGATTGTTTAAGTACGCGTATTGTGTTTAATATCATTGAATGCGATATTCACGTTCATTCATTTCTTTGGCTTCGGCTTTTTCCGTATCTGTTAATTTCCGTCTACCCATTTTTAAATTTGTTAGTTTTCTCCTTTATTACAATGATTTTAACCATTTTAATTTACTATTCAAATAAAAATTCTTCTAAAAGTAAAGAATTTAATTTAAATTCAAATAAAAATTCTTCTAAAAATAAAGAATTTAATTTAAATTCAAAAGTGGTAACATCATTCAAAAGTGGTAACATCATCGGGTCCATTCTCCCGAAAACAACAACCATTTTTCAAATGGTTAAAAAAAAAAAAAAAAAAAAAATTGTAATTTAAGAAATTACCCCAACCATTTGAAAAATGTTTCACTCGATACATTCATCTATCATTTTAAGCTAAATACCAGTTGTTTTATTGTGTATTATCCGTGTCACTGCTATAAATGACTTTATACATGCTGCAATTTGAAGGTACGGTTCGTTTAAGTTATATCACTCTATTGTCGCCAAGCATAAAAGTTGGCGACGAAAGAAACATTTCAAACTATTTAACATTGTTGGTGCAAAAGTAATCATTATTAAAATACAGCTTTGGCATATACTGTTATACTTGTAAGACTTTGGCATATATTGTTTGATTTTACAGAGCAGAATTTTGGTGATGGAGGTTTTAAACCAAAATCGATCGCAGCACATGCATCTGTGAATGGGTCCATCAGACATCGAATCAAAAAAGTTTTTTCCCAGTTTTTCCCAAGCCGATTGCTTTTTAGTTTTCTTTTTAGGTGGTGGAAAATCAAGAGTAATAGCTATAACATTTTCCGGCTTGTTAGAATCACTATTGGCACTCAAATTTTCCTGGTTAGAACCGACCGATAGTAAAACGCCATGGCTAGTGGATTGGTCGCCCTGGCGACATGATGTTTTACAATTAATCGGTTCGGCATTAAATTGCTTCCTTTTTCGTGATCGCCTTTCAACACGTAATTGGTTTTCAGCGGCTCAATAATCTTTTGATTTTATCATTTTCTGCATTGAAAGACGTTTTTGCGCCAAACCAAATACAGTATTACTCAGTTATCCCGTCGACCAATTTCGCCAAATGATACGAATCGCCAAACTAATAAGCAACTTATACATGTTGACTAAATTTTTATTTTAAATAGCAAAAGAAGAAATAAAAATCACTTTATGATTGTTTAAGTACGCGTATTGTGTTTAATATCATTGAATGCGATATTCACGTTCATTCATTTCTTTGGCTTCGGCTTTTTCCGTATCTGTTAATTTCCGTCTACCCATTTTTAAATTTGTTAGTTTTCTCCTTTATTACAATGATTTTAACCATTTTAATTTACTATTCAAATAAAAATTCTTCTAAAAGTAAAGAATTTAATTTAAATTCAAATAAAAATTCTTCTAAAAATAAAGAATTTAATTTAAATTCAAAAGTGGTAACATCATTCAAAAGTGGTAACATCATTCAAAAGTGGTAACATCATCGGGTCCATTCTCCCGAAAACAACAACCATTTTTCAAATGGTTAAAAAAAAAAAGAAGAAGAAGAAGAAGAACATTAATAATTATTTTATGCGTATACGGATATTTTCGCAGAAAACTTTTTTTTTTCATTTTCTTAATATATATATAAATCACTTTGGAACGATATTAATATCGTTCTAATTATCCTTTTAATATTCTAAATTTGGAATATTAAAACTTTCTCCGCAAAAATCTCATTTTCTCATATTTAAATAAGTATTTTATTATTATAATAGAAATACATGTGCTTCTGTATTATTAATATAAAATTTACCTTTAATAAAAATGTCTTATTTATTAATAAAAAGCAACCAAAAAAAAAAAAAAAAAAAACACAAACCAACTTTTGGCCCGCGCAGGTTTCGAACCCGTATCGTCTGGGTTCAAGCTCAGCACTCTGACCATTCGACCAGCCAGCTCACTTTCATTTGTAACAGATTATCTTTATAATTGGCACTACAAGTAATTACATCCTTGATCTGTTCTCCATCTGTTACTGAGCGAACAGTTACAGTAACTGGTGGCACAGTAGCGAGGACTGAACGCACATCCCACCAAGTATAAGTATCCACTCCATGTCCGTGGCTCCTAGCGTGCGCGTGCAGCGCGCGTAACAGCTGAACACGGCCAAAGTGTAAAGCGAGGTGTGTGTCTCAAGTTTCAAAAGCCAACCAACCAATGACTCTTCCAAAACAAATAGACGCATTCAGTGTGACGTCATTCAAGACATTTTCCTTGGATACTGACTCCAAACAAACGGTTGCTATGCTTCATATCTCATTAAATATAAATCGTAGAAAATGGTATAATTGTATATAAAGCATTAAACATGTGTCAATTATATATCGCTGAAAAATGTTGCTGTAATATGGAAATAAAATAGAAAATACAGCGTAGCAACCGTTTGTTTGGAGTCAGTATCCAAGCAAAACGTCATAACTGACGTCATGACTGAAAGCGTCTATTGTGTTTGTAAAAGCAGTAGATAGTCTACGTGCTTATATAAATATCTTTGACCATGCAAACGGTAGAAAATCCTCATTTTTCTGAATTGATAGAACACAATTCAAAACTTTTAGCAGTATTTAGCCCAAAAGGTCATGCAATTGTGAGTGTTAGTGATGTTATTTATCTGGTTTTGGATTATGTATCGCGTTTCTGTTTACGTTCACCCTTCATATCATGATTTTTTCGACGAATTCTAAAATTCTTGTTGTATATTATGAATCACAAAAATAAAACATGACCTGAATGCTTTTTTGCTAACTAAAGTAAAATTTGTGCATTAATCATGTCTTACACCCTACTAAAGTAAATAAATAAAAATTGTTTTAAAATGTTTCAAGACATTTTGCAATTTACTACAATGAATCACTTTATAATAGCTTTTTAAATATCTGTAACTCTGGATGTTATAAATAATAAAGGAGTTACAAAATAACAACTGACCATAGCGACAACATTAAATTTATTAGAGCACACGAGACAACAATCAAGTTAAATAGTACATAAGTTGTTGCGTGAAAGTAGAAATACACAAACTATTCACGTGACATCTCCCTTTACAATAAAAAAAAAATGGTAAGAATTAATGTAACTTATAAAAGTTCTTTTATAAATAAAAATATTCTGGTGAACGGTCCATTTTTTTTATAACTCTTCCTGAATAAGTAACCACTGTTTAGAGATATGGGCAGAGTAAAAGCTGGACGAGGAAAAACAGGAAAAGGGTCAAGTGCTTTACTCTTACCATTCTCCAATTAAATGAAACCTGAAGGATTAACAGTAACCTAGCAGTTGGGTACAGTCACAGCCTTTGTTAGACGTAGATGGGCACTGTATAGACGAAGAATCTTGCCTGCAGGAATGGTAAAAAAAATAAGAATGGGGAATATCAGAAGCATCTGATGCAGTCGCAAAAATCCAAGTACGATGATCAGTTTGAAGCTTAATAGATTCTGCATGATTATTAAAATCTGTTAATATTGTAGCATACCATTGAAGACTCCAATGGATATATACAGCGAAATGATTAACATATATTTATTCACACTTAAATTATTCTAGTTAGGTTACACATAATCATACATGACACATCATCATAAATTTGAGTTCCTGTTCTTGATTAATTTAGGTTACCATTAAAGTCCTTGTCTAGATCTAGGTTACAGTTAAAGCCATTATACCACAGGAATAGTGGTACAGATGTCATATATGCATCGACATATCTACTTAACGACAAAATGACGTTATTTTGCATGATATGATAATCTGACTATTGTTGGTTATTTATTAATTGTTTATTACATATAGTTGTGTAGATACGTATGTATATGTAATCAGGGCCATAGCTAGAAGTGAACAATAGGGGGGGGCTCATAATTTTTTTTTTCTCTCTCTCTAACACAGAAAGATAAATTAGTGCATATTCACATTGTAGGTACTATGTTTCTCATTAAACTGTTGTAATAACACCATTTTATGCTAAGAAAGTATATGATTATGAAAATTTTGAGTGTTTAACGGATGCAAATTTAAACATCATGTTAGCTTCATATGTATAAATAGGATGAGGGAGTGTTGAAACACTTATTTTCGATACAATTTAGTAACTCTGTAAAACTGTGAATGTTCTCAAGACTAAATTAGATTTTTGAACCGAATTTCATTTGAATTTTTGGAACATTTAGTGACCTTGGAACTTTTTCCAGGGGGGGGGGGGGGGGAGTGCTCAAAATATTTTAGGGGGGATGAGCTGCCCATAGCGCCCCCTTAGCTACGGCCCTGTATGTAATACTGGCACCTGGCTAACCAAAAAATACCAAATGTTCTTGTAGTCAACAGATTTTAGTTTATTAGAAACATTTCAAAATAGTTGAAGTGATTTTCGCTAAATAAAATACTTATTCAAAAAGTAATGTAACACTGGTCTATGGGTCAATCCATGTGAAATCATCCAGAAAAAGAAAAAAATGTTGCTCAATATCTTTGATTTTTTTTTAATTCTTTACCAGTTAATTTATTGTACTTTTAGGAGTCTAAAACAAGGATTTAAAATTTTTTTAACCTTATGAATTTTTTTTGTCATGTCACAAGCGGTTTTTCATGAAAATAGTACTTTACAGAATCCTTTATAACTTTTTTATTTCTAAACGGATCAAAATGATTTAAAAACCATTATATTTAGTAATGAATGAACTAAATTTTCATAATAGGTATTTTTATGATAATGATTAAAAAAATTGTATAAAATAAGATTATATGTATCATTTTTACAGTGAAAAATTGTCTTTTTTGACATAGACATTTTAATAGAAGAAAGTAAAATTCACCTTTACATTTTTTTTTCTGAATATATACCCTAATGAACTATTCTCAGAAGAAATATGAAATATTTAGAAACACTTCTTCTTTTTCTATAATTAGTCAAAGTTGGCATCTCAGCATCAAAATGCTAAATTTGAAGTTCAATATCTAAAAAAGGACTGGCTAAAAAAATATGAAAATTTAGCAGGATAACCTTCTTATAGATGTAAACATGTACCAAAAATATTATGAGTGATATATACGTTGTTTTAAAAATATGGAACTTTGAAATTGGCTTGAAAATCACATTTGTTTACATATATTTTTACACCATGAAGAACTCATAATGCATAATATATTCTACTCATTTCTTCAGATGTCCTTTTTTAAGTATAAATGACTTTTTTACATAAATATAATTACAGTAGACTTCCTCAAATCCGCAAAGCTTGGGACCAGAGGTTATGTGGATTTTAGAATTTTGTGGATTTCTGGTCATTTCTTTGTTTACATTTTTAAAACAGTAATTTGAATGCAATAAAAATTATAATGAATGCTTTCAATATATTAAAACATTACAGTAAGTAATAAACTAAAATAATAAAAATTTTGATAATTTTTAAAATATTAAAAGCAAAGATCAAATGAATAATGTATGATTAACTATTCATTATAAAGATGAAATGTATTTTTCCTAAATTATTCAATGAAACTTCCCTCATAAATAATGTAGAATATTAAATCACATCAAAATAATAAAATAAGGAAGTTTTATTCCAGGTTCAGCCAGACTTAATAATCAAAAAAGTTTGATTAATACATAAATATATTTGATTAGAAGATTATGGATTATCTGTGATATCAGCAGTATCTTGAATTCTTTCAGAAATAAATTTATTCTTCCTTGAAGAAAAAAACATGAAATCAATAATAATAACAAAAATTACAAATTAATGTATGGAATTGATACAAAACTAAAAAAGTCAAATTTTGTCCCTATATCTGAACTGAATGTCTCATTGTTTTACATTTGTAAATTATGTGCAGATTTTAGAGAGTTGTGGATTTGAGGGAGTCTACTGTATATTAAAGCCTAATTTATGCTCACAAACTTAATATTTCATTTATTTTTAAGCCAGGATTAAGTGAATGTGGGTATTAATTTTATGATTAAGAACAAATTTACAAATTCTCTTTTGTTAAATTCTATGACTTAGAACAAGTTTTCATGTCCTATCTTGTTTTTTTAATACGCCAGTGCATAAATATATTGTGGTTTAAACTGTAAATACTGCATACTTCATTTTATAATTTAGAACAAATTTGCATTTTTGCTTTTTATTTATTCAGTGTATAAATATATCATGTCTTAAACTGTAACTTAAACTGTTGTATGCTTGATTTTGTGATTGAAAACAATTTTTCTTGTTCTATCCTATTTAGTTATGATCACTTAGTGAATAAATGTATCGTGTTTTAACTTGTTCATTTCTAAAATTTATTTAGCTTCTCATTAGGAGAACTCAGTTGTGTTCTGTCTTAAAGGTTGTTCTGCCAACAAATTCCTGGTACACGAGCATATCGCCAATTTATACCATTAAGTGAAAGTGTTATCAGGTGCTTTGTAACATCTATATGTGAACAGTATAACGATCACAATATCTCAAAAATTTGTTAAAACTTGCTATAATTCAAAGTAAATGATTATATTTTGTGCATTTATGATAAAAAGTGGTGGATTGGAAAAATTCTTGAGCTAAGTGAAGAAAACAATGACCTGTTTATTCACTTTTTTTTTTACCTGTA
The DNA here is from genome assembly GCA_964019185.1 of Maratus speculifer. Classification (NCBI taxonomy): domain Eukaryota; kingdom Metazoa; phylum Arthropoda; class Arachnida; order Araneae; family Salticidae; genus Maratus; species Maratus speculifer. The sequence continues at coordinate 371,766,534 of OZ025289.1, read as the reverse complement.
CTCTATAGACCAACAACTTCTTTTCAATTGTCTAAAAATGATTCAGTTCCTGTAAGTAACATGCTTTAGAAAGTAACACCATTGGAACTAATTACAGTCATTGTACACAGCTACAATATTACTGAGACACTTTGCAATGAAATATCCAGATAGTTATTTCTATGAGTGTAAAGTAGATTTAATTATTATGAATTCTATGTAAGAAAAAACATGTATTATACCTTTAACAGTAGCATTTGAAATAATAATAATAATAAAAAAAACTATGCATTTAGGAGTAGTTTTTCTTTTAAAAAATGTGTAAACAAATGTGATTTTTAAGCCAATTTCAAAGTTCCATATTTTTAAAACCATGTATATATCACTCATAATATTTTTGGTACATGTTTACATCCATAATAAGGTTATCCTGCTAAATTTTCATATTTTTTTAGCCAGTCCTTTTTTTAGATATTGAACTTCAAATTTAGTGTTTTGATGCTGAGATACCAACTTTGACTAACTATAGAAAAAAAAGGAGCGTCTCTAAATGTTTCATATTTCTTCTGAGAATAGTTCATTTGGGTATATATTCAGAAAAATAAATGTAAAGGTGAATTTTACTTTCTTCTATTAAAATGTTTATATGAAAAAACGAAAATTTTTCACTGTAAAAATGATACATTTAATCTTATTTTATACAATTTTTTTAATCATTATCATAAAAATACCTATTATGAAAATTTAGTTCATTCATTACTAAATATAATGGTTTTTAAATCATTTTGATCCGTTTAGAAATAAAAAAGTTATAAAGGATTCTGTAAAGTACTATTTTCATGAAAAACCGCTTGTGACATGACAAAACAATGGATGCCAAAAAAAAAAAAATTCAAAAGGTTTAAAATTTTTTTAATCCTTGTTTTAGACTCCTTAAAGTACAACAAATTAACTGGTAAAGAATTAAAAAAATTAAAAATATTGAGCAATATGGTCTGGATGATTTCACATGGATTGACCCCTATGGAATAAGTTACCAATCATTTGGCTCAGTTTTCAAATAATGGTATACTTTCAGTGATTTTTCAGCGGCTACATCATCTTAAGTAAAAGTTGATTTTTTTTTCCTTTTTTTAATTAGATGTAGAACTTGGAGAGCTATGTAATTTATTTTTTAAAAAATTCTATTTGATAATGAACCATCCTTTCCTTAAGTCTTCACTTAAGTAAGATTCCTTTTTAATTTGTTAGAAAGCATTTCTGGAGAAAAATAAAGGTGGGTCAGTACATTTTGAGATTTTTGATCCTAAATTTTTGTACACTAGATAAAAAATTAGCATGATTTTTTTAAAGCCATATTTCCTGCTGTATATATTATTGCTCATTTATCAATTTTCCACTAAAGTATTTGGGATCTGTCATGCATGCTAAGAAATGAAAAGGTTCCATACACTGCTGTAATTTTTTACATTTTCTAAGTGAATTTTTAAGATGAGTCTTCTAGCATATTTAACCATATTATCACTGTATTACTTTAAAGATCATTAATTGCTTTGGGTATAGTGTTTGCTTTTTTACTAACAGATAAACAACTTGAGAGTAAATATCAACATTACTCAATATATTTCCAATCTGCTGATCAAACACATCCAAATTTTCTTGACTGATTTCATTATATTTGTAAAAGTTTGTATACATTCCTTTTGTGAGTTCTGTCTAGTATCATTAGGAACTTGAGACATTAAACTACCTTTGTCAAAGTATAGCAAGTCAAATTGCGTTATTGCCAAAATAATAATAATAAAAAATCTAGTTGATATCAATTATGCTTAGATATATAGGTAACATAAAAATATTGAATATTTTAATTTGTTTGTGATTACGAAGTTAATCTATATATTTTTTCAGGCTTCTGCTGTCCTGTCTCAACTTCAAATGTGGAATGTAAATTTGAAAAAAGTTTCTAACAGGCTTGAGTGTGAAAATGTGATTGATATTATAAAAGTATGTCAAATTGCTATTTTCTGTAAACATATTCAGTATCTCATTACTTAGTGTTCATTTTAGGCTTAAAAAGTTTCAAATAAACCTGATTTATAGTGGCAATGCAGCATTTTAAATCTTAAAATATATTAATTATTTTCTAATAGAAAGGCTTTTAAAAATATTGAGCAAATGAACTAAAACTCTTAAAATCTAGATATTCTGTTCATTTAACTTAAGCACACAAAACATTTGCATTTTTTCTTGGAATGCCAATTAAGTAAGTGTCCAGAAGTACAATGTACAAATTATTTAAGCATAGGTCACTCAATTTCAATATCTTTCTAAGAAAGTAGCTTATAAATTCAGTTCAGCAACTTTAAGTATGCTTGTGTATGCTGAACTTTAAGCTTATAAGTTCAGCAACGTTAAATATGCTTGTGAGTGAACCCCAAGGACACAATGTACCACCCATAATATTTTGTAATTATTATTATTATTTTAAAAATTTTCTTTTAGGCTAATTAATTGCAGCATTGGATTGATTACTTTTAGCCTACATAGTTAATAAATCCTTTTATCTTTACTAGATGTTTTCAGCTTCTAATAGTAACATTTTTGATTATCATACTTTTCTTCATTAAGCAATTAAAGGTTATAGGAATAAGATGAAACAGCTTTTTTGTAAAAATAAGATACCTGTTTTTATATAATTTGAAAGCTAATATGTTTAAAAGAAAGCTTTAAATATTTTTGTGAGAATATATTAGAACTACCCACTGCTTGGGCATAGTGGTTCACAATCCACTCTGTTACTGTAGTGCAGAATTTTCAAAATAATTTCTTATTGTCCCTCTCTCCAAAAAAACAAAAACAAAAATTGTGACAAAGTAATTATTTATTGTTGCAATAAAGTACAAAGAAAAATGACAATTTATTTAACATAGTAAGAAATATTTTTGGTTTGTATTTACTGCTTTTAAAAAAGATAAAAGTAGCGTATTAACGGTAGTCTATTATTACTAAAATTATTTCTGGCAGGTTCTGAAATTGTATTATGCATTTTAGATGTGATAAAAGAAATTTGGTATTAAAACTTTAAGATTATTAATCTGTAGTCTATAACAGTGTTGTTATATTGTCACCTTCAGATTCAAAAATATTTCTGAAAAATTTCAGGTGTCAAAAATATTTTAGAGTTTTATTTAAAAATTTTAATGTCTGATGACTTTACTTTACTTAATAGTTTCACATTATTTGCAATTGTTACTTTATCTTAATCTGTTACTATTAAAAAATATATGTGTATACATTGTAATTTTTCTGTTTTTTTTGATAATGTTTCTTGAAAAGTTGCATTATTATGTTATGTTGGAAGTAAAAGCAAAATAAAGAGGAATTAGATTAACAAAAAACAGATTTACTTGTATTTCAAATAGCACACTGGTCCATTTTATAGATTTATACAAATATTTTTCTTTTTTTTCTTTTTTTTATGTATTTGAAATTATACTCTGAAAAATTCTGAGGCATGTAAAAATGTTTAAAGAATGATCAAAAATATTTTCAGGCAGATTGCACTTTTCATTAAAGAGAAGGAAAAAAAAAATAAAGAAAGAAAGAAAGAAAAAATGTTACAGTTGAACCTCTCCAATCCGGCATGTATGGGACTCGGGCGATGCCGAATTATGGAATTTTCCGGATTACGGAAATTCTAAGATACTGCAGAAATTTTTGTCACTTTCCTTTCTTATGGGCAGGGGGGGGGGTATTTTAAGAATTAAATAACGAAATTTAAAAAATATAACGCTATCGTCAGGAGCATTATATAAATCAATTTAAAAAAACTATTCAATGCAAGAAATAAAGCAATGCACGTTTTGTATTTATGAGAAACGGATTTCTGAAAAAAGTATTAAGTTTGCAGCAAATAAAGTAAATCGTCATCCAAATCGATTAACGAAAATTTATGATTGAAAAACTAAATGAAATAAAAAGAAAATTACTCACGCCTTCACTCTGACGCAAACGAAACCACTGTATTAGTGCAGCATCCATTTCTTTACTTTTTCCTTCCTTCATCGTTTTCCGATTTGTCATTTCTTTCACTGAATCACTATTGGCATAAAATTTAAGTATCTTGTCTTTCTGTTTCTTAATGCCATATACAGTAGAAGAACCGATGCTGTAAATTTCACACGCTTTATTTACAGAAGTGCCACTATCCAATTTCTTTAAAAGCTCCACTTTATCCTGAATTGATAACGTGAAATGACCACGTTTGGATTTCAATCCATCAGCAGTATTTCCGCAGAAGAGTTGTTTACTTGCCATAAGAAAATAAAACTTATGAACAGAAGAACTAAAGAAGCGTAGAGCAAATAAGAGAAGTACGTAGGTATAAAGCAACTGAAATGAATCTCTGAAATCAAGTGACACACACCAACCGAGTTTAGTGGGTAAAAAGTGTCATTTTCCACAAATCAGTAAATCTGTTGGAATTTTTCTCCCCGGAAGCGCTCTAGAGGGTACCTATATTATACGTGCCAGTGTCCACTTGACCTTGACCCAAGGCGAAGAATTTCCCCTGGCGTAGCTAACAGATCAGATATGGGGAAAGTTATTAAAATTGGAAAAAAGCTCTCTTTAGCATCTTATTCCCAACATCTTTCTATTGTCATTGAATAAGTGATTGATGCTAGATTTGTTGCAATCAAGGGGTGGCGAATTTCTCAGGGAATTATCATTCAATAAAAAGAATCACTGAAGACTACAGAAATCTTTCACACAGTTTACTGTAACAATAATGTTCATCCCCACGAGATTTCCCTTTGTACAAGACACCTGAATTGAAGATAAATTTTAGGAGGGTATATCTGAGGGATTAAAGGTTTCACATTAGGAAGTAACTACCCACGTATTGTGTTGCTGACAATTGGGCATACAAAGGCGAGGGAGAAGAATGTTAGCAACAAATTTTTAAAATGCGGCCGTTTCCGGTATTCTGAGTCCAGCTAAATTTTCGGGCTTCCGGTGCGAAAGTGTTAAAGCACAAAATTTTATATTTTATAATGATACCAGCACACTTCGCAGACGTAAATTAAATAAACGTAGGAAAACATAAAATGGGAGGATATATGTATATATATGACAAAATACATAACGGAGGAAAAAAAAAACAGGGAGAAATGTGCCGGATAATAGACTTTTCCGGTTTATAGAATGCCGGATTAGAGAGGTTCAACTGTAGCAAAATGTTCTCGGGTGCAGAATTGGTGAAACACTGTGACACAGACTCTTGAAAACTTCTGCTATTTCAACTGCTGTTTCAACTATTAAAATTTAGGGAAAAAAATTCTAGAAATTATTTGTTATGTGCCATTGTAATATGATCTGTACCACATGTGATTGATGAAGCTCCGATTCACATTAAGGCAATAATTAAAAAAAAAAAAAAAATCTGTCATAAATCCAAAAATTAAAACATAAAATGTATCACAAATTTCAACAATTAAAAAAAAAAAACTTGATTTTGTCAATTGTTTGAAAATCAAATAGCATTTTTCATTTTTTGACAAATATGTTGAATCTTGAGCTTTATATGATTGTATGTCATATGATCTTTTCTAGTCTCCAAAACTTACTAAACGCCTATTTTGCCTTTATGATACTTTACCTGTTTTGCAATGAAATATCAAATATCCTTTGTCTTTATAGAAAACAGAAAATGTTAGTTGCGGTTGTGGGATCAAAAATAGTTGCAATTTTACAGCATTTAAGCATAAAAATGTTTTTGCAATTATGTTAGAGATTAGAGAGTTCGAATGGAGAGCATAATAGTGAATTATGTGTACATATGTTTTCATGATTTTTTTTTTTTTGTGTGTGTGTGTGTTGCTTGCCGACAAGCTCAGTGTTGTCCATAATGAGATGATATTTTTTATGATATTAATTTTAAATTTGTATTAATTTATATCTTTAATTGGATTTCTTAAAAGTAATATATGTACTTTTAACAAAATCAATACTTTTAAACAATATTTTTTAACGAATCTCATATCAGAGGCCTTGAAATATTTTTACCGATGATAAGGCACATATTCAATAATAATCAATAAGGTTTATAGTACAGTAAAACCTCTAAATAACGGACAGCTCGGGAACGCAGAAATTGTCCGCTATTCGGAGGTGTCCGCTATTGGGAAAACCTCAAATATTCAAAAATCGCTAAGAAATGCTTATTGTTTCATTAATTGACTTTTATATTCCTAAAACATATATTATATGATTAATCAGAAATTAAAATTAGTTTTTAAGCGGTAAAACTGAAATAAAATTGTGCACACTTTTATCTACTGTTTATTACATTCTTATGAAAAAATCTGCTACAAAAGTTTACTTTTGCTTGCAATTATATATACAGTAGAACCCTGATAATTCGGATTAATTGGGACCAGGCCCAATCCGGATTGTCGAAAATTCGGATTATCCGGAGAATGTGAATAAATGAAATAAAATAAAACATATTCACAGAAAATCACCTTAATGCTGAACATATTCAATATTTACAGACAGTATAAATGTTTACTTTGTAATTATAAAATATGTCATATTCTGCCAGTTTTGCGAACCGCATGGCCACGCATTCTCTTGCGCATTCTCGTTTATTTCTCCTATTTCGATTTTACGCAAGTGATTTGTAGAAGGGTTTTGGTTAGAAGACAAGGAAACGTTCACAAGAGGACTGTTTCCAAAAATACCTATGAACTGGCTGACAAAGATGGGATCGCGAACCCTATCAGTCAGTGTGTCTATAAGGGCTATTTTACTTTGCTCTCCTCCAATGCTCTGAGTAAAACTAAAACTTTATTAAGCAAGTGAGCTTTTAATGACATTTCCAAATGGATTAAATAGAAAACTATGAAAACTGGAATTGGCAAAGCTTAAAAGATGTATCGTTGTTCCTTTCATACATAATATTAAAGAGTTTAAATTAGAAAGCTGGAGGTATTCTTCCAAAAATATTTCGTAAAATACTTATTTATTCAGAATATGAGGCTGAAATAAATTTATATTATGGAAATTTGCCAATCACTTCTCAAACTTAAAAAAAAACAAAAAAACCGACCAAACCGATCCGAATTATCCGGATTTGCGGGGTTCTACTGTAATTTGTTTTTCAATGTGACGTTATTAGACTCTATATAATTCCGGGTGGGGAGGAGGGATTGCACTTTTTGTCTATTAAAAGCATAAAATCTTAAAATCTTTAGGGGTATTGCAATGCTGAAGGAGATGTCCCTCCCGGGCAACCCTAAATTCACACTAAATGGGGGGGGGGGATTTTCCCTAGCCCACCCTCTACATTTATTTGTGATCACCAAATTTGTGACACATTGCTCTGATAAATTTAATGGCCTTTTCACTCTTTTTTCGTTTTTTTTTTTTCTGGATATTTTTTTTTCCAGAATCCTTTCATTCTTTTACATCCTTTATCGCCGAAAATAGTGTCCGCTATTCGGAATGTCCGTTATTCAGAGGTTAAACATACAAAAATGTAGGTTTTGGGAGTGGGGATTGGAAAACTGTCCGTTAAATAGAGGTGTCCGCTATTCGGGAGTGTCCGTTATGGAGGTTTTACTGTATTCATAAATTCAATCATATTCATATTGAATAATTTTTAGTGTAATTTCACTGCTAAAAATTTATTAAAATTATATATATTTATATCAAATTTGAAATTTTAAAGTAAAATATACGCTCTGTAAAGGATGTCATATACTTTCTATATTTCAACAGGATAGAAGATACATCAGAATTTGATGGCAATTTTTATTTATTTTTATATTTTTGCTACTACTCTGTTTTCCCGTCGACCAAAAAATTATTGCCAAATTCTAAGATTAAATGCCAATAATGGATGACCATGAATGTCACGTTCATGGACATTAAATACCATAAAGGTGTTTAAAATGTCATGCCATGATTTTATTTCGACTTTTTATTTGTATTTTTATTAATATTTTAATAAGTATTTGTTTTTTTCGTTATTTAAAATAAAAATTATGTCAATAAGTATAATTTGGCGAAATTGGTTGATGGGATAACAGAGTAGTACCATATTTTTTTATCATCAGATGTTTAATATATTAAAAAAAGTAGTTCTTATTATTAGCTGTTTGAAATTTTTTATGTGTCATAAATGTAATGGTTTCAAAGCCTGTAAAAAAGGCTCATGGAAAACTTTATATTTAGTGATAAAAGACTTGTAAGAAGACTTTTTATTTCTATTGTCCAAACTGTTTGAAATTGTTATCATAGACACATATTATAGTTTTTAAGCATGTGTAAAAAAATCATGAAAATATATTGATATTTAATTGTGAGAGTATTAAACATATTTTATTAATAAATAATATAGCTATTAACATAGATATCAGGGTTTTTTTATATTTTATTTTAAATCATCTAAAATTCCATAAATATTGTAAAATATATATAAATGGAACATGTCTATAATGAAATTCTTTCTTATATGAGAATGTTTCATGGTCAGTTTAAAAAGAATATCATACAATAAATAATGAATTCCAGGAGTGACCTGGGAAGAGGATTGTCCCCTAAGTATCGAAATGTCACTTTCTGAAGCTTTGTAATTTTGTGCTTATTAAAATTGTAGAAGTGTTATTCCCTTTCTGAAAGCTCCATATTGTCTACCATTCTGGAAGCATCACTAATCCCTCCTTGAGAAAAGTACCTACTTTCAACATTACATTAATACCTGCTAAGATAGAAACTTGTCTCAAATGGACCTATTGATTTATGTACGCCAAAAATTAATCAATATTAAGATCTAATTGGATGTAAACTTTTGTGAAATTCTGTACATTAGTTCTTGAGGTAGAGCACTTATAAAATTTTGTTATATGTAGACTCACAGACAGACGTTTTCTGTGAACCATCAAATCATATTCAACACTTTTTAAAATGTGAACACCCATCAAAAATTTTTCACAAATCCAATACTTTCTTCCTGTAAAGGTAGATGGAAGTAATAAAAATCTTAGTTGAAGAATAGAGAGTCTCAGCTAAAAATGTTAAAATATTAATGTATATATTTATTTATTAAATATTTAAATCTGATGTGATTTTTTTTAATACAAAAACATGGAAACTTTCTGTGAGGATATGGAAAACTTCAGGATAAATAAATGTAGGTTATTCAAAAGTATTTTGGTTGATATTTTTGAAGAGATCTCATTATGTTCTTTTGCACATCTAAATAAAAAAATTGTTGAATTTCCAATGTGGTTTGCTTATGAAAAGATTTAGATTTTAGAAAATAAAAATAATGATTTCATGGTTAGTAATAGCAGGGATGGGAATTTTCCGCTTTTTGGCGGATTTCCGCTTTTTTGTTATTTTAAGAAATTCCGCGGATTTCCGCTTTTTTTGTTATTTTGATAAGTTGACCACCAGTTGACCATAGTTTCACCCCAAAAATTCCGCTTTTTCCGCGGATTTCAGAAATATGTAACTGGGATGCCGCGGACGCGCTATAGCGCGTAAAATGCACAAAAAATCGGCGATGGGACGCTAAAAAAATGGGGCTTACGTGTTCCGCAGGACGCGTAATTTTCGTCAAAGAATCGCAAAAAAGGCAAATTTCGTTAAAAAATCGCGAAATAACGAATAATTTCCGGCAAATTTCGTCAAAAAAATCGAGAATTAATGGCTAATTTTGTTACAAAATCCCGAAAAAAAGTCGGTTTTCCTAGAAAAAATGACAAGTTTTGTCCAAAAATCGTGATAAAACGGAAAATTTTGTCGAAACATTCGCGAAAAAAGGTAAATTTTATAAAAAAAAAAAAACGGTAATTTTCTTTAAAAGATTGCAAAAAAACAGAACATTTCGTCAGAAGATCGCGAAAAAATGGTGCATTTCGTCAACGAATCGCAAAAAAGGAAATTTCACTAAAAAAATAGTGAAATAACGAATAATTTCCCGCAAATTTCATCAAAAGATTCGCGAAAAAATGGCAATTTTACAAAATCCCGAAAAAAAGGCAGATTTCCTCAAAAAATCGCGAAAAAAACGACAAATTTCGTCCAAAAATCGCGATAAAACCGAAAATTTTGTCAAAAGATTCGCGAAAAACTACAATTTTCATCAAAAAATCGTGATAAAACGGTAACTTTCGTCAAAATATCGCGAAAAATCGGTACATTTCGTCAAAAGATCGCGAAAAACGCACATTTCGTCAAAAGATCGAGCAAAAGCGGCAAATTTCGTCAAAAGATCGAGCAAAAGCGGCAAATTTCGCCAAAAGATCGTGCAAAAACGGCAAATTTTGTCGAAAAACCGCTTTAAAACGCAATTTTCGTCAAAGGGCCAAGAAAAGAAAGTTAATGCCTGGTGGATAGAATTTTTCTGTTCCAAAAACTAACTTTCCTGCTTCCAAATTATTCTTTTTGCTGCTCCAAAAACAGATTTTCCTGCTTCACAATCTTTTTTTGATTGTTTCAAATCTTTCAATGTGAATAAAACTTCTGATAACACCTATTCATTAAACAAAAAGTACCCTCTTACTTGTGGTGCAATTTTTCATTCGCACGTGTGATCAAAATGTGGTGCAATTTTTCATTCGCGCATGTGAATACAATATGGGGCAATTTTTCGTTCACGCGTATTTTCAGTCTTTTTGCTTTTTTGCAGTTCCCATCCCTGTAATAGTCTGAAATATGTTCATATAAGGTACCTGTACCCAATATGGACACTCTAAGGAAAATTTATATTTTTCACCCTCGTGTACACGTCATAGAACTCCAAAAATATATGACCACTATGTCTGGACTGTTGACTATCATTATAAAAATTAACGACCTTGTAATTCTTCTAGTTTAATTTAAATAATTAAAACAAAAAATGTTTACAAGTGTCCATATAAGGAACCACCTGTCCCTATTATGGACATATATGTAGCAGTAGAGACAGGTGGCTTCTTATTGATCTTCTACACAGGGTGTATGGAAGAGCCACTATTCCAAGGGATTTTAAAGGAGAGGGGATAAAAAAAGTACCTTAAAGTATTGTGGGAGAGGGGGGGAGGCACAATAAATATCTTCAAAACATGCACTTTAGAAAGGGGAGATCATTTTTGATTGTGGCTCTTTTAAGATCCATGCAAAACACTTCAGTTACTACAAAATATTATGAAATAATATAATTGTTTTTGCTTAGCTTTATTGCATCTGTCTGCAGAATTTAAACCTGTTATTACTGAGTCCTCACCAGTGGTGTAGTCGTAGAAAAAACAGAGGATATACGCTCTAAGCAGAAGGTATAGTCTCAAGATAGAGAGTATACCCTACAGCAGGCATGTCAAACACGTGGCCCGCCAGAACTTTTCCGTGGCCCGTCAAGCCTTTGGCATTTTCGTATGTTGGATTGAGTTCTTAGTTGATGCGGATAATAAACTTTGCATTGCAAATATTGCAGCGTTGCAAAATTGGAGAATGATTTTATTCAAAATCTCTACCATTATTTAAGAATATCAATCTTCGTTACATTTAATGGCAGATATTGACATATATTAAATTTAATGATCCGCAATGAAATAAAGAAAAGTTTAAATTTTTAAATTAATGACTGTTATTTTGGATAAAATTTTTTTATAGTTTGGCATAGAAGATGTAAACAACACTGATTCATCACCATTGTGCCATAAAATATGCTAAACACACTGTCTTGAATGTCATCAAATCTAATACATTTTAAAATTTCGTTTCCAGGATATAGGATATGCAAAAGTTATCAGTAAGAAAGTCAACAAGAGCATATCTTAATCTAAAAATTGAAATTTTTTTTAAAAAGTTTTGTGGGTTTTTTTAATAGTTTATTAAGTGTTTTATGTTGAAACGAATATATTATTTCATTGCTCTCTTTGGTTCACTGTGTCATTACAAAGTAATGCGTAGTATTTGTTAAGTATTAAAAATGTATCGAAAATCAATTAAAATATGACGCAAATCTCTAATTAAAAGTCTCTGAAAAATAAAACTAAAATAAATAGCTTTAAAAGGGAAAGTGACATGATTTCTCGTCTTCTAAAATAATAATAATAATAATAATAATAACAAAAATTTGTTACCCTGTTTTTATTATTTGGCTACATGCATAGTCGAAAGCGAGCATTTTGCACATAAGCTCATTAATTATTTTCATTTTTTAAGGTTAATAAACGTATCATTGTAAATTATCCTTGTGTGATCTTTATCTTTCTTGATGATGAAGACATAACATTACAGATTCATAAAAGTCAATTTTAAATAATTTTTTATACTCAAACGAAGATTGAAAAATTGTTTTTTATATGTAGAAACTTCGTTGAAGTTTGCTAAGAATTTACTCACAAATATTTCGAAAAACCCGCAAATATCAAGAAGTAATTTGGAAAAATAGATTTTAAACTGAAACTTTGTTGAAAAAAAGTGTGTTTGTGAAACATATTAAAAGTAATCCATCTCTGTTTAAAAAGAACGATTGGATGCATTTGCACACAACTCGAAATCGCTCAAGTTAGAATAAAGTATACCCAGAATAGTTAAATCAATTTAAAAATATGCAGGGGCATTTCTATAAATATTCATGATATAACCAGAAATTTCAATAATAACGTAAAATCTATAATTTCAACATGGGTTGCTATAACTGAAAAATTTCATTAAACTGACAAATTTTCATTTGTAGACAGTAGCCATCAATAGCCACCGATAAATATTTTTTAATAGCCACTTTTTCTCATTTAGTGACCTCGTGACCGGTAGCTATAGCGTTAATTTTGCCCTTTAACATTCTAATTCTTGAAAATATATGTGCAAGAAATTTTACTCTGCTGGAGGTTTTTTTCTTTCGCAGACACGATATGTATTTAAAAATAACTGAGGAGATTTAGGAAATTATTCTTATGCCGGATCAATAACCACAGCTAATATATTTTAATCAATTATGATTTTTTTTATTTCATAATATTATATTGTAAATAGTTGTGTTCTTTCAATGATTGGTTTTATAAAAAGTAGCAATTACAACATAAAAGAAAATGCAGATGTTAGGATTACAAAATTAATAACATAGTTTTGTATAATTTTGATTGCGATTTAAATTTTAAAAAGTTCAATATGTGTTTAAGCATGTTTGCACTTATTTTTCATTACATTTGACAGTGCAATCTCATGAGATGCGTTTACTAAGGATTTGTTTTTACTTAATAAATATTTTTAAACATTTTCTGGTGAGTGTTTTTAATTTTCCCAAAAAATAGTTTTAAAATTTTTGTATGTATTTTTGTTTGCTTGTTTGTTTTTTAAAACAATGCTGAGTTTTTAATGTACAGTTTTCATTTTGTGTGATAGTCATCAAATTAATCTACTTGTTTATTTTCGATAATGTGGCCCGCGGTTTTGTGTACAAAGCTAAATCTGGCCCGCGGTGGTATACGAGTTTGACATGCCTGCCCTACAGTATATATACTATAGCTTTCTTGAGAAACAGAGGGTATGCTGTGTTTCTTTAAAAAATCCAGAAGGTATACAGCGTATACCCGTATGTACCCTCCACTACATTCCTGGTCCTCACAGGATTGACAAATAAAAACTTCTTCATCAAAGGCAGTAAGTCCCACACTATCCTCATAAACTTATCTGCCGCATATGATGCATGGCCGCATGTCTGCAACAGCATCAATGCTATATAATAAGTAGTACCATTCTCCTTTGTTGAGAAAGTCATACCATTGGTACTTGCGATCGCCAACAGATACCCTACTGAGGAGAAGCTTCTTTCGATTTTTCTGCAACGAATTTTAGGGGCTTTTTTTCTTTGGGGATTGTTTAGATGGCATTTTGTTGAACAAGGATTTTACTACTTTGATGCCTTTTGAATTTATTGCCTGGTGACGTTGTCTTTTTCCTTCTTAGAGTTGGAAGCGATGGGGACATAAGGTGTCCATATTAGCAATCGGACATAGTATTACTAAATCTTGTAATAAATAAACAAAGAAAACTTTTGAAAGCAATATATGCAATAGCAATCAAAAATATGTTTTAGCAGCTTTCTAAAACACTTCACTTTTCAATGTTTAAAGTAATTTTACCACATCTGATAAGAATTTAAGCTTACTTGTAATTAGGATCAGCACACCACAAAACAACAAGTTTCCTTCTAACTAGCGAACAGTGTGCTTTTCTGCACTTTCCAGGTTTAATTATTTTTCGAATTGCTTTTCTTCATGGATATGTAGTGCGATTTCTTGATCAGAATTATTACTTGTTGGAAATGTATTAAAAAACTATGCCTTATAGCGCATTACTCCTTCACGCAACATAAGGATTTTTGTTTAATATCGTTTTATCAAATCAGTTCTATATTCTATATCTATCAATAATAATAAGAAGGCAAGATAATCTTACTTTTCATTCTTCTGGTTCTTCAAAATATTCCGTTCTTCATGGCCTCCATTCTTTTGGAATTTTCGATTTAACGTCAGCTTTTTATTACTTATTAATTACTTAAATATAGCTGAAATGATAAATATTTGATTAAGTACTGTTCTAAATGAAGTAATGGGCTCGACGCATAGTTTTAAATTGAATAATAATATTATATTGAACACGAATTACATAGCTGCTTTTAGCAGCGAAAAGATACACGTTTACATGACTTACATCCACAGAGAAAAAAAAAAAACACTGAAAATATTAGAATGTCAAAAAAAAGTTCGAAAATGTTCTTTTTTATTTATTTTGTTCTTGGTCGTTGTCACGTGACTTCACTGCAGTAGAAAAGGGATAAGTGTCCTTGAATAAGATCAGTTTATTCGTTGTTGAATTGTTCTGAAATAGGGAAAAAATAATTTCTTTTTTTTTTTTTTATGACGACAAGAAATGAAATCTTTTTATTGTAAATAGATCTAACTTGATTTTATTCAGCTGAAATAGTGATTAGTTTATTTCAACACCCTTCCTTAATCACTTCAGATGAATAACACTGTAGGTTCATAGATTCTCGATGTTTTACTAAATGAGTCTTTGGCAGGGGTTTTGTAAGTGCGTCGGCTATCATATCTTCAGATGGGCAATATTCTAAATTTATTATTTTGTCTTCTTTGAGTTGTTTAATGGCGTGGAATTTTATATCAATATGCTTCGTATATTTCGAAAACTTTGTATTCTCTACCATTTTTACCGCACTCTGATTATCTTCGAAAATCGTTATAGGTTCGTCTTGTTTCAAGTCTAAGTCGTTCAATAACTTCTCCAGCCAAATAATCTCTTGAGCTGCTGCGGCTGCTGATATAAATTCAGCTTCTGCCGAAGAATATGCAATACAGTTCTGTTTCTTCGTGTACCAATTAATAGGTGTTTTTCCTAGAAAGAAAACATTTCCTGTTGTTGACTTCCTTGTTCTGGTGTCGCCTCCCCAATCAGAGTCTGCATAAGCTACCAATACTGGTTGGTCGTCTGTGCTGATTGTTAGTTTTAATTCTTTTGTACAGTTTAGATAGTTGACCACTCGTTTTGCTGCTTTCCAGTCCATCTCACGGGGCGTTTCGCATCTTCTGCTGAGGATATTAACTGCGGCTGATATATCTGGACGTGTGTTAGTGGCTATGTATAACAAAGATCCAATGATTTTTCTAAAATTTGTATTGTTAGGCAGCAAATTTTGTTCGTCTTCTATTTTATAAAAGCCGGGGTCCATTGGAGTTCCTACGGGTTTAGCTTCTCGTAATCCTAGTTTATTTACCAGTTCTTCGATTTTTGACTTCTGGCTTAGAGTATATCCGTTTTCTGTTTTCTTTATTTCCGTACCCAGGAAATACGATATATGACCGAGATCTTTAAGCTCGTATTCTTCTTTAAGTAGTTTCACTATAATGTCAACAATTTTTTCGTCACCGGATAGTAATATGTCGTCAACATATATAATTATGTAAGTGTAATTTTCATTTTCTTTTCTGGTGAACAAGCAGGGATCAGCTATACTTTGATTAAAATTCAGTTTTTTTAAGGACTGTTCAATTCTTTTGTGCCAAGTTCTGGCTGCCTGTTTTAGGCCATATATTGATTTTTTCAGTCTGCAGACTTTGTTTTCAGAATTCTTTTCTGTGTAGCCTTCCGGCTGTTTCATATACACTTCTTCCTCGAGCTCACCATACAGAAAGGCGGTGTCAATATCTATGTGTCTAACGTTTTGTTTGTGGTATGCGGCTGCTGCTAAAAATGCGCGAACTGTTGTTTGTGAGACGACAGGGGCAAATGTCTCATCATAATTTTCACCGTATTTTTTACTATAGCCCTTCGCTACTAGGCGTGCTTTATATTTTTGAACATTTCCGTGACTATCTAGTTTCTTTTTAAATGTCCATTTTGATCCTATAATTTTTTTGTTTGGTGGAGGATCCACTAATTCCCACGTGTTATGTTTTTTTAGCGAATTGATTTCCGCTTGTGTGGCTTTGAGCCAATTTTCTTTTTCACAGGGATTATCAATTTCCTGTATGTCATTCCAGCTAGTGGGTTCATTCATTTGGTTATTGTTTACATAACAGATGTATCTGTCTGGTGGTACCCCCCTGTTTGATCTTTGCGATCTTCTAAGTTCAGTGGTGGGTTGTTTGGACGAGGTTGGTTCCTCGATTGTGTTGTTTATTTCTGCTTCGATGTAATTTTTATCATCATATGAATTTTCTGCATCTTTACTTTCTTTTAAGTTAATTTTGCTATTCTCTAGGAATTTTACGGTTCTTGCTATTACTATTTTGTTATCTTTAGTGTATACGCGGTATCCTTTTGAATTGTTATCATACCCTACGAATGTCCCTTCCTGAGCTCTATCGTCTAATTTTCCTCGATGTTGTTTGTTTACATATACGTATGCTTTGCAGCTGAATGTACGTAAATAGTGCAAATTTGGTTTGCGTTTAAACCAAAGCTCGTACGGGGTTTTATTCGTTGATCTTGTTGGTAAGCGATTTTGTAAATGATTTGCTGTATTAATTGCTTCTCCCCAAAATTTTTGTGATAAATTGGCTTCGCGTAATAAACTTCTAGTCATGTCTAATAGTGATCTATTTTTCCTCTCAGCCACGCCGTTCTGGCTCGGACAATATGGCACAGATAGTTGGTGTTTTATACCTCTTTTTCTTAGGTAGTCATTTGTTTCTCTACTCATGTATTCTCCGCCATTATCGGATCTTATTGCTTTCGGATATGAACCGAATTGGTTTCGTACCATAGCTATATAGTCGATTAATTTATCATGCACTTCGTCTTTATCTATACTAATATTATAAAGAGGAAAGATTTGTTTGTTTGTTTGTTTGAATTGAATAGGCTCCGAAACTATTTGACGGATTTGAAAAATTCTTTCACCGTTGGAAAGCTACGCTATTTCCGGTGAACATAGGCTAATTTTTAATTGATTTATTCAAATATTTTCCTTAATAATTCAAAATTTCCTTATTTTTCATACAGAATCAATTGAAATTTTTCCGATAAAAAATATCCATTTTTCTTTCCCGTTGCCAAGAAAATCAAAATTTGGAGTAATAATTTCTCCCCGGCAATTAATTTTCAGTTGAACAGTATCCACGTGAAAAATTAAAATAAAAAGAATTCAAAGGAAAATAAATATGACGTCATACTTGAAAAAAAAAAAAGTGTTTTATTATATAAGACACACGAATATCGGCTAAGTTAAGAGGTTCTCTGAGAAAAATGGTGACATAATTAGAAGTAAAGTGAACGAGAAAGAATTAAATTATTAATAAAATATTTGATTTGGAAAAATATGACGTCACACTTTAAATAAAATAGGAATCTTGAAGTATTTGTTAAAGGAACAAGAGGCATGGATATATGTAACTAATAAAAATCAGTAAATAATGGCGTCACATCTATCAATATTATAAAGAGGAAATAGTTGATTGTTTGTTTGAATTGAATAGGCTCCGAAAGTACTTGACGGATTTGAAAAATTCTTTCGCCGTTGGAAAGCTACACTATTTCCGGTGAACATAAACTCTTTTATATTTTTAAAAAAGGATCGGTACTACTAGGTTATCCCGTCGGCCGAAAATCTATCACCAAACTAGAAGATTAAATGCCAATAATGGATGATCGTGAATGTCACATTCAGTGAAATTAAATATGACACA
The DNA here is from genome assembly GCA_964019185.1 of Maratus speculifer. Lineage (NCBI taxonomy): Eukaryota > Metazoa > Arthropoda > Arachnida > Araneae > Salticidae > Maratus > Maratus speculifer. Next base: position 371,748,352 of record OZ025289.1, on the reverse strand, counting down.
CGTTTTTAAAATGCAATTAAGTGATTTTTATTTTCACTTTTTATTTGTATTTTTATTAATATTTCACTAATTATTTGTTTCTTTTGTTATTTAAAATTAAAATTATGTCAATATGTATAGTTTGGCAATGAGTTTGGCGATTTGTATAATTTGGCGAAATTGGTCGAAGGGATAACCTAGAAGTACCAAAGGATCTTTATTAAAATGCCAATAATGTAACCCAAGGTGTAGAAAAATAACCTTAAAAAATCCGGTACTTCTAGGTTATCCCGTCGACCAAAACATTATCGCCAAACTATAAGATTAAATGCCAATAATGGATGATCGTGAATGTCACATTCAATGACATTAAATGCGATTCACGTGTTTAAAATGTCATTAAGCGATTTTTGTTTCGACTTTTTATTAATATTTTTATTAATATTCTACTAATTATTTGTTTTTTCGTTATTTAAAATAAAAGTTATGTCAACATGTATAATTTGGCTATTAGTTTGGCGATTTGTATAATTTGGTGAAATTGGTCGACGGGATAACCTAGAAGTACCAAAAATCCTTACATCGCGTGCACTGCGAATACTATCTATACTAATATTTTAAAGAGGAAAGATTTGATTGTTTGTTTGTATTGAATATGCTCCGAAACTACTTGAAGGATTCGAAAAATTCATTCACCGTTGGAAAGCTACACTATTTCCGGTGAACAGAGGCTGTAGTCACTGCTTAAAAGGATAAAAATAAAACGCCGGATAAACGGATCAAAAGCAATTTGAGAAATTAAAAGTTACCTGACACAATAGACACATGGCAATCACTGAAACACATATGAAAATCGTAACTATGCTACCAAAAAAAAAAAAAAAAGTTTACTTTTTAGTCTGACCTGATATAAAAGCGTGTGTTATAATTTTTAAAACTATATTTAGCAATTATTAAAAAAGGAAAAGAAATGCTGAAACGCGAATTAATTAAAATTTAAAAAAATCACAAAACGATTGTTTTGCAGTTTTCAAAAAAGTTATAACAGATAGTAAATATTTTAAAGAGTAGTGAGCATCAAATATGAGGCGGAAGGATTTTTTTTTTCAGGGGGGGCGGTCAAATATTTAAAATTGTAACGTTTCTACCATTTCAAATGCGGACTTTTCACTAAGCCCAGTGATAAATATTACTTATTTAATTAATATAAAATTATAACGAGGAAAGATTTGATTGTTTGTTTGAATTGAATAGGCTCCGAAACTACTTGGCGGATTTGAAAAATTCTTTCACCATTGGAAAACTACACTATTTCCGGTGAGCATAGACTATATTATATATATTTTTTTAAAATAAGGATCCTTGCTAAAATGGCAATAATGTAACCCAAGGTGTAGAAAAATGACCTTAGAAAATCCTTACATCGCGTGCGCTGCGAATACTATTGATTATAGAACAAAATAATGTACTATGACTTTGCAGAACACATAATTATCTACAAAAAATGTCGCGACAGCATATGTCTAACTGTTATAGTTACGTCACAATAAGTGTTTTTTTATTTTAAAAAAATAATCAAAATGCCGTTTCTGTAAAAGCTCTTTATTTTTACCATGGTATTAATCCTTATCAAAATAAATTACTTCATAATCAAGACTATTTTAATACCTTTATATAACTTTTTGATTTATTCGGTTCGGATATTCCGTTCGAAAGATATCACAAATTTAAAAATGTAAGTATTAGAAAAAAGTCGCGTGGTAGCCGTTCAATCCCGCTCGGTTAGCCTGCAACATAATATGTGAAGTAGGCGCCAATGGGGCACGGGAGAGGAGTAAATGTCAGAGACGGCATTTTAATTATTAGGTTATGAGTGTGTGTGTAAAAATTTATAACTTGAAATTTTTCTTTAATACCCATGAGAAGCCGGGGCGGGCTACTATAATCTATATACATAAAACAAAGTCGTGTTAGTTACACCATTTATAACTCAAGAAAGGATGGATCGATTTTTATGAAATTTTATATGGAGGTATCTGACACCTTAGATTAAAATATAGGCTACTTTTTATCCAACCTTCCCTTAAAGGAGGGTAATGTTTTTAGTAGTTGAATTTTTAATGGGATAAAGTGGCAGTAATAATTTGCGGTGTCAGTAGTGGCACAGACTGGGCTCTACCCGAAGCAAAGCGAGGGCGGGTCGCTAGTGACTTAATAAGTATATTACTGTAAACCTAGAGTAATCGTCTATGAAGGTTACAAACATTGTTTTTCCGCCAATTGTGGGGGATCCTATGGATGTGCATACGTCTGTGTGCACTAGATCGAGTACTCTGCCTGTTTTGTTTTTATATGTTGTTTTTGGATAAGGTGCATCGCTTATTTTTGTTTGTATGCATGTTTCGCATATTGTTTCATGACTACAATTATTTAGTTCTATTCCATAGGTTAAATTTTCTTTAATCATTTCCTTTATGGAATTGTAGTTTCTGTGACCTAGGCGTTTGTGCCACAATTCTATGCAATTTTTATTTTTGCATTCATGCGCAATGTTTACTGTGTTAGATTCTATATTCTCTAACAATTCAACCTCATATAGATTGTTTTTCATTTTTGCTTCCAAGTATATTTTCCCATTTCGGGAAAGCGTGCATTTATCTTTATCAAAAACTAGTTTATAACCGTTCTTTGTTGCCTTACTTACTGAAATTAAATTAGATTCTAAATCAGGTACGTATAATACTTCCTTTAATGTAATTTTGTTTACACCTCCGTCGGATGTTTTTGTCATAAATGTGGTTTCTCCCACACCATGCGAATTTAACGATTTTCCGTTTGCAATAATAACAGTAGTTTTTTCGATGTCGTTTAATTTAGTAAACAAGTCTTTATCGTTTAAAATATGTGTGGAAGAACCAGAATCAATAATCCATGTTTGTTTTCCAGTTTGATCAATTAGAAAGGCTGCGTCGCTGCTTCGATCTGTTTTTAGTTGTGTTTTGTAATTTGGCTTATACTCTTGTTTACGATCATTAAATTCATTTTGGTTATACGATTGTTGATAACAGAGAAACGTTGTATTGTTTTTGTTTTTGTATGTTTGTTGTTTTTGTGTATTTGGGTGAGTTTGTCTATTTTTCAGGTGCCAACATTCCCTGTAAGTATGACTTTTCAATTTACAGTACGTACAATATTTTTCCCTTTTGCTATTATCATTTGGGAACCTTTTTTGTGTTTTAAACGCTTTGGTAGAATTGTCACCCTGATCCGCGTTTTCAACCCTTCTGTTATATTCATCAGTTAGTTTATTTATAATAAATTCTGGTGTTAAATCGGTTTCATCGCGAGCCTCAAGTGCTACAATCAATGTATTATAGCTTGGGGGTAATGAGCACAGCAATAATGCTGAAAGGTGCGAATCGTTAATAGTTTCCCCAATCGCTAATAGTTTATCTTTTAATTCTAAAATGTACGTTATGTGTTTAATTAAGTTACCATTTTCTGGCAGCCTTGCCCCATATAATTTTCTTAGTAAATGCAATTTACTAGACAAATTCCCCCTTTCATGTATGGCTTTGAGCGCGTCCCAGGTCTGTCGGGCAGTATTTAGCCCTTTTACATGCACAATCTGGGAGTCTTCAATTGCAAGGTTTATAATTGCTCTTGCTTTATTATCCTTCTTTTGCCAATCTGTGGTAATCCGATTTGGTATTGTATCTGTTATTACCTCGAAAATTTCTTCTCTTATTAATAACATTTCTATTTTAAATTTCCATGTTGAGTAATTGTTTTGATTTAATTTTTCAATTAACTGAAATTCTTTCGATGCGGCCATAATGGATCATACTTATCAACTTATAAATATTTAATATCGTAATTCGATGAGAAATTGTTTTTATTTTTCTTTATATTATATAAGAGATTTTCTCTGTTTATTTTTATTCATTCAAATATAACGAACATATCACTTGTTATGTTTACTCTTTCAATTTCAACCCATATATATCATATATTTTCAATAACGTTGAGAAAAGAAGAACAAATGTATTTTTTCACAATAATTATATGCATTAGTAATAATACGATTTATTTTTATGAGGCCATTTTTATTTATTTATATCATATTATATTATAACCTTATGTGTTAATTTCAGTCTCTTGATCGATTTGTTGGAAATGTATTAAAAAACTGTGCCTTATAGCGCATTACTCCTTCACGCAACATAAGGATTTTTGTTTAATATCATTTTATCAAATCAGTTCTATATTCTATATCTATCAATAATAATAAGAAGGCAAGATAATCTTACCTTTCATTCTTCTGGTTCTTCAAAATATTCCGTTCTTCATTACTTTTATAGATATTAGGGGTGTCCATATTGAGAGCACTGTCCATATTGGGTAAAAGTACCTTATATATTTTTAATGCAATTTCAATGACTTTTAAATTTAAGGTAATTAATAAATAAAGATTTTTAAACAATAAATAATCTGATTAAGATTGTTTTAAATTTGATCAGATAAATTCCTTTTTGATTCATTCTAAATTCTGTAATTGCTTAAAAACTCATAAAATTTGAAAATTTGTAATTTTTTTCTTTTTTTTTTCTGAAAAATTTACTGACAAAAAAAAATTTTTTTTTTCAGACTCACCAAAATTTATAACATATACTATTCATGAATCTTCTCTATGTGTGTCTAATACATTCTCCTAATTCATTATGTGAATATTGTATATATTCTAGAATACTGCATTTAATTCAGAATTTGGAATAGATATGTTAAAAAAAATATTGTATATAATTCAAATCAGCAGTATAAGGCTTAAAATTTCATTTATAACTGTTTTCTTTTTTTCTGAATGAAATGCTTAGATTATCTTTTATACAAAGTGCCATAAAAGTCTCTGTACAACTTCAAATATTTATTACAAAATGATAATAATAATAAAAATAATAGGCCTACTGCAAAAATAATTACAACAGTAATTTAAAAAGTTTTTTCTATTACCTTAGTATACTTCTACATGAGATCCTTTCATTGCTCAAAGAATATCAAGACGATATTCTTCTGTACGGCGATATTACAATTCCATCCCGATGTGTTTCAGCATGCTAACATCAATAGTAGTTACAATAGTTTGGATCTTTTGTTTCTTTTTTACAAGACTGTTCACTTTCGTTCAGTAAAAGGCATCTTTTACATAATCCCAAATAGAGATGTAAATTTTCCGGAAAAATATATGGTGGGAAAAAACTGGTTTTTTACCGTTTTTTTTTTTTTTTGGTAAAAAACCAGAAAAATTCGAAAAATTGATTTTTCATGATTGTTTCTCCCAAATAAATTATATTTTCTTAAAGAATATTAAATAATAAACATTTTTTCCCATTTATTTATATTAAAAGAAAATTATTTTCACTTTATACTACAAAATAAAAAGAAAGTAGCAAAGCCTGCCTTTTAAAAGTTTAGTTTTTTTTTTTTTTTTTCAAAGCCTAATAATTTTTATTAAACGCTATTGCTTGTTATATCATATCTCTGTTGAAATGATTTTTCAGTTACATGTTTAACTACCAATTGACTTAATGTAAAAACCTGAGCCAATATGTTTGCAGTTTGGAATGAAATAAATTATGCATCCCATTTACATAAGTATAGTTTTTAAGTAAATGATACTAGTTTAAGGAAATAAATGATTACATATTTGTTATTATTATGAATATCAGTATTCAAAAATTCCATTGTTTGTTTAAAAAATGTATATTTTTACAATATTACTTTTTTTCTTACAATTATAATTTTATTTCCTTTAAAAATATGTTTAGTTTTGTATAGCTTTCCAATCTCAACTCAAAGTTTTGATTTAGTTTTATAATCTAAATTCAAACAAAACTAAGTTTTAGTTTAGCTTACTCAGGTCTGCAACTAAAAAACAGCATAGGATTTATTGACTGTTAGATTTTTACTCACTAAAACCAAAAAAATATTATTTTTTTAAGTTTAATTAAACATAATTTTTTTCTTTTTAACCTGAAATCTGGTATTCCATTCTTGAGTAAGAAACCATATTCATTCAATAATGTTTCCATTTGGTAATTTCATATTTCTAAGAGTGGAACTCAAAAGTTATGAAAACAAAACACTACAAATAGAAAATGCTCGCTATTTGAGGAATTAACAAAAGCAGTTATACACACAAAGATAAACTTCTACTGTGCTTTAGAAAACTACTAAAATTCAAAGTTTAATCAAGAGGGAAAGTATAATTTGGAACATAGTTACCTGTGATATATATTTTTTTTAATCGCAATTGTACTTTTCTAATGCAAACTGCTTATGTTTTGCAACATCACTGTATATTATGGAGGTAAAATGGAGGTCAGTTTTGATTTCAACATCTTGAAAAAACATTCATTTAATCAGCTATAACGAAATCTTAAAAAATGTAGCATAGTAGTGCCCCCTATATGGCAGTTTATACCAAAAACTAAACAACAATAATATATATCAGGAACTGGCTGAAGCTGTAGTTTGATGAAAAATCGTTCTTGAGATAGAACTATTGTGATAATCATGAATAATGTAGCATAGCAGCGTCATCTGTTGTGCAATTTACACCAAAAAGTAATGAGCACACAATTATTTCAATGATTAACTTAATCTGAAGTTTTGAAAATCCATACATTAGTTTTTGAGATAGAACTATTGTGGAAATCATGAATAATGCAGCATAGCAACGCCATCGGTTGGGCGATATATACTAATAACTAAACATCGAGTTTTTATCAAGGTGTAACTGAATCTAAAGTCTTGTGAAATTTTGCACATCATTTCTTGAGATAGAGTGCTCATAAAATTTTTGTCACATACAGACTCACAGAGTGACAGATATTTTCCAAAAATCACCAAATCGTGTTTGTTCAGACAAATTAAATGTTCAGCGAAATTCGTGTTCCACCAAATCAAACCTTCTAAAACGTTTAAATACACCAAAAACTGGAAGTCAAATTTTTCACGAATTCAATACTTTTTGTAAAGATAGAAAAAAGTAATAAATGTATGCTTCAAATTTTATGTTAAATATTTTAATTTACCATTTCCATTAATCGGCATATCATTGAAATAATTTTGCACATGAATTAATTTTTAAAAAAAGAAGTTGCATTTAATTAGATATATCTAGATTTTTTTTTCATGTAATCCTGTTTTTGTGAAATTGTGAACTTTATTTAGATATTTTAATTTTAATAAGGTTATTCATACATGTATACAACTTGATAAGATTCAGCTGCAATACGACATGAGATTTTTTCTTCAATCACTGCATTTGTGAAAGATTCAATTTGGATATTAAGTTTTTTTCTGAAATGTCTTTTTTCAAGAGAAATTTTGTGAAGGCTCTTGTGTTTCAAACAAGAAAAAAAAATGTGAAGGATCCTTTTAAGTCTTTTCAAACAGATTTCTGCTGAGAGAAATCTGTGCAGATTACCCACATTAAAGTTTTCATGTGGGACACTCAGCTTAAAAATAAATAAAATTAAAAGTGTGAGAATGTAGCTATTACAAAATTTTCAATGTATTATTTTATAAATGAATTTTTCCAGTTCGGAAAAATTGAAAAGTAAGCCTTCAGAAAAAAACTGAAAAAAACCCAGTTTTTTCCCCAATTTTTCTGGGTTTTTTTCCGAGCATTCCCATCTCTAATCCTAAAAGAAAAAAATCAGTGGAGTGATGTCAGGAGATTGCGGAAGCCATTCTAGGAGCCATCCCTGCCAGTTCAATGCTGCAGGAATGAATTATTCAAAAGATTAAAAAAAACTTTTTAAGTTTCAGTATGTATTGTTGTAATCATTTTTGGTGTAGGTCTATTATTATTATTACTTATTTATTTTAATTTATTTACTTATTTTTGTAATAAATATTTGAAGTTGTTCAGAGACTTTGGGGGCATCCTGTATTTGAAGATTTTTAATAAATAAGTTTAGTTAAAACAAATGTTTTTAGTAATGAAGGATGCATTTAATTATTTTATCAACTGGGCTTATTAAGCTAATTTATAGGATATTTTATGTAGTATAAGGCATTTATTAAATGGCAATTAGTATAAATGCTCATATAAGGCAGACAAGACTATTTTATTTTATTTTTTCCATTTTCTTATTTTAAAATTAAAGCATTTTATATTGCTATATTTTTTTAACTATATATAATTAATTCTTTTATAAGTTTTAAATATATCAAATAAAGTAAGTGAATGAGCTAATTTTTTTAATTTTCAAATAAATTGAAATAAACTTATCTATTTATTAATTTTAATGATTTTGCGACTTTTTGGTATTTTGCTTTAAAATGTTTAGTTTGATTTACATTTAAAAAAATCTTTCAATAAAAAAAAAATTCGGATTTTTAACTTAAAAAAATTACTAGCTCTGTTTGATATTTCTTTTAACTTTCAAATGGTATTGTATGCCAAATATTTTATACTTGTTAAACAAGTTCATCTTTATTGCAAAACTCTGGAATGATGCTATTCCATTTATTTCTCATGTGTGTGAGTTAAAAGGCATTTAATAATCACCTAAAATTTATTTGTTAAAACTTAAAGTAACATGTAGGGAAAAAAAAAAAAAGTTATCATTTGCTGATTAATAATAATGATAAAAATAGGGCATTCCTTTAAAAAAGATTTGAATGAAAAACTTAATTACATTAGCTGATTTTACACTTACTTTTTAAAATAGAAATTTTTCTATTAAAAATAATAATTATTGTATTTTCTTTCTTTCTTTCTTTTTTCTTTCTTTTTTCTTTTTTTTTTTTTTTTCATTTACATAAAAAACTCTACTTAAATTTCATTTTTTTTTTCCAACTTGGTTTTGGCTATTTTTCCCCTATTGAATGATTGATTAAATTAATAAGTAAATGTAAATAAGTTTTATGATAAGAAGTGTAACTAAATGCTTCATTACTTTATTACATTATTTTACAAAACTTTTCTTCTTTTTTAGTGGTCTCCAGATTCTGAATTAATATGCTGTGGAATGTTAAAAGAATGTATCCAGGTACAGCAATTACTTGTGTAACAAATTTTATTTTGTGTATTTATTATATGTTGAAAGTATAACAGATAATAATCCATCCTTTGGATAATGGCCAAGATTACTACCACAATTTACATTTAATTTCAAAAAATGTAGAAATGTGTGTGCACTGTATTATTTATTGACATAAAAAAAAAAAAAAAAAATCTTTTAATGCTAAAAAAGCGAATACAAACTATTTTGTAAAATGTGGTATTTTAGCTATAACATTTGTTAGTGATGTTAGTTTGCTTAAACTAGCAAAAATTTTCAAAATATAGGATTTTTTTTTTCTTTAAGCAAACAAATAGCCATAACAAAAAAGAAAGAAAGAAATCCTAATGCTTCACAGTTGCTGTTTCATGGAATTGGACCAAGTTTCAATGTCATGTACAGCAAATTCAAGATAAGGAAACAATATTGTGGGCTGTTTCATTATGATTTCTGCTGAAATTCCCAAAAGATCTATTAGAGAGAGAGAATAAAAGGTTTATAAATGAAATTTTTGATATTTTTCTTTGCAGTTAAAAACAAAATTGAAGGGGAGGGAGAGGGATTCTTTTTGGTCTGGCATCAAGCAAGAAAAAATAGAAATCTTATTTTGTATTAAAGTGTAAAAAAAATCATGAATTTTATAAAAAAATATAAAAAATCGATTTTTTTTAATTTGATTTTTATTATTTTTTTCCCAACATTCAAATACTGAATAGTTACCAATAATTTTAGGTTACCAAAACAATTAAACCTCTCATTGCTAATTAACCTAAGTTTTTATACTTTAATTAATAGAATTATAATTATTAGTTAGAAATTACAGTAATTATAAAAATTGCAACTTAATAGTTTCATTAGTAGCATACAACAATTTTATAATAATTATGTAAAACTATATTAAATACCAGCGATATTTGCATTTATTAAAATTATTAATAACTACATTTAATATTAAATTCTTTGACGCTACTTAAAATTAATAATTATTAAACAGTTTTTTAATTGGGAACAGAATATACATTTTTATGCTTAAATTACTAAAAGGATAATTAATAGTTTAATTTTCATTAAGGACAAGATGCTAGTACTGAAAAGCACACTATTTCATGAAGAAATATATTAATGATGTGTTTATTAATTATATAAAAGAAAAAAAGTATATTGTTTCTTAGTATGACAAATAATGTGTCATTAATTAATAATTTTATGAATTACAAATTGAAAAATACAATTAAGTAAAATGTAATTTTTTGAAAGAAATAACCCCTTAGGGGCAAGCAACTGGTATATGTGCCACATAACATTATCAGAATCTTTGATTATTCTCACCAGAAAAATTTTGTTTAAGTTTTGCCTTATTTAATCCAACCATTTTCCTGATTCAACCAGACAAAAATCTCTGCTTTAAAAAATTGGTGATGAAAGATTAAAAATTTTGTAAATGATGCTCATACACAAAGAGGATAAAGTTCTATTATTTTTGCAAGATCTTACAAGGAAGGTCTCCATTGGGGGCATACTCAGAATTTTTTGAAAAAAATACGAATTAAACTACTCATATAGGTAATAAAGGATCAGTGAAAATTAGCGGCGGAATTACATTATTAGATATGTAAAAAAAATAAAATAGTTTGGAATAATTGGCGTGAAAAGCTGAAAGTGACGCGGGATTTGGCGAGCAGTGGATTTCCTCGCCAAAAGCAGACGATTTTAACGAATCTGAAAATTGATTTTAATTGACTTCACTGTTAAAAATCTGCAGCATTTACTGCAACGTCACTCCACTACTTTTATAAAATATCTCTCTTCTGACCAATGAGAATGCTCCATAGCACGGTGAATTAACCGTTTTCTATAAAAGCGGTGGAGTGGCGGTACAGAAAATGGTACAGATTTTAGCTGTGTTGTAGCTTGTGCAACACTGTTAAAAATCTGCTGCATTTTGCTGCAACGCACTCCACCGCTTGTATATAATATCTCTATTCCAACCAATCAGAAAGTTCCATTTCACGGCCAAGTAACCGTTTTCTATACAAGCAAGGGAGTGCGTTGGAACAAAATGCAGCAGATTTTTAACAGTGTATTTTTCAATTTGGAACAATTTTAATCAATTTAAATTGTGTTTTAAATGATAAAATATATTAATTTCATTTTGTTATAAACACATATAAACGTATATGACAAAATTAAACTTAAAGGAAAGTAAAAATGCAAAACTAAAATTACTTAAACTAAACTTATTTAAATAAATTGAGCATAGAAAGTTTTTTCTTTAAAAAATATTCGAAGCGTAAAAGCGTATTTTTCAAAATTTCGTTTTTTCGCCAACCGGAGATAAATCGCCAAATAAACGAAATTTTTATTATTTTTTACGGACGTTATAAGGAGGTTCCGCCGAAATTTTTTTTATAAACATATATAACTATATGAAAAGAACATTCTGCAATTTTTTCAGATTTTTCTGAGTATGCCCGTATGGAGACCTTCCTTGTTAGACACATAGATTAAGAAATACTGTGGAATCTGGAAGTTTTTTTTAAAGAGATTTCTTATCTATTGTAAATGAATTTCACTATTTTTTTTTTTAAGTCAGCATACATTTTATCAATTTCAAAACAGCAAATAATTTCTGAATTAATAAAAACTGCAATTAAGTAATTTCTTCAATTAGTAGCACAAATAATAAAACCAACAAATGTGATTTACAGCTCATTTTGCATTTGTGCTGTTAATCGCCTAAATGTAAACTTACACACATGTATACATATGTTAATCTTCAAACAATATGAAAATGTGTTAATTCATTCATACACATATGCAGAGTAAATATAAGGAATAACCAGTTATGTCTGAAATCTTCAAAACAATAAACAACAGCACTCAGTGGGGATTCTCAGCATTCAGTGTTTCAAACAGTTTTGCTGCTGTTTTAATACCTAACAATTTCTATTTGGTGTATATGAGTTAAAAAATTAAATTAAAAAAAACAAACAAACATATAATTCAACTTTATTAAAAAAGTTCTTGCTATGTTTAAATTTTTTTTTTTCTTATACATTTTTTTTTTTTAATAGTGATTCAGACAATGTCAATTTTTCATTCTTCTTTAGTTTCAATATTTAGTATAAATTTATTATTGCAAAACTAGAATGAGAAAATAAGATGTGGCTATTTTACTCTTTTGCTTGTAGAAATTTATTATGTTTGCTGTGCCTATTTTCATGTAAAAGAATGAATAATTTCATTACAAAAAGGAATTTATGATATTGCACGTTACATTAGATTTAAATATCATTTTTAAATGAAGTATTTTAGTGTTTGTTTGATAAAAATTATGCTTTTTTCAAACCTATTGTTATTGTACCACTTTTTTGCAGTACTCAGGAATTAAACTTAGAAACAATCGTTTTAAGCTTTTCTTGTGTATTCATAAGTTAAAATACCTGTAGAAACTTTCCAAATTATGTTCATCTTAGATTTTAGTACCTTTTTTATGTGATTTTAATCATTTAGAAAAAAATTTGATTTTAATCAATGATTTATTTAGAAAAATCAGTTGGTTTAAATCACAATTTAAATGAAATGGTTAAAATTATTGACACCCTATTTTGTAGTAATAAAAGTTATTTAAAATAAAATAGTGGATGATAATGTGATCAGAATGTTAAGTTTCCTACTAGATTGGACAAAGAACAAAAGGGAAATTTAATGTTATTTTGATTGAAATGTAGAGTCTTGCACTGGGTCAGGCAAAATTTTTTCCAGGTTGAGCCATCTAGCTGTGGGTTTGATCTTGATCATGCATGGGTACTTGACTTATTTACATATGAAAACTAAATGAAAATCTGATAGAAAAGGTAAAGAAATGTAGAAAAAAGGCTTAGGTCTAGTAACTCATTGAAACATATTTAAACTCTTTCATATTGAAGATAAGTAGTTTTGTTACAAACTTTCATTGTGGGTTAAATATGATTAAAAAATATTTTAATATTGTTATTACTTATTATATGTTATTTTGCCATAGTAAAAAGTATAAAATAAAAATGAAGTATAAAATTAAATGTTATGTCAAAAGATCAGAAGAGACAGTGCAATCTCCTAGCTACCTCAATTGCCTTATCTCTCTCCCTGTAATTTTTACCTATGGGGCAAATTGGAGGATCAGATCTATTCAAATAATCACTGCACCATGGTAGAGTTACAGCAGAACATTGAGATTGCTATTGCTGCTATCTCCCAGGCAGAGCTGCTATGCATGTCTCACAGTTTGATAAATTGAGCACTGTGCTATGTTGAAGGTGGCCATTTCCAGTATTTTTTTATTTTTATTTATTTATTTATTTATTTTGGTGGGCAGTTTTCATGTTCATTAGCAAGGGTCACTTCCATGTCAATATTCCATGTCTGTCTTATAAATATTTTTCGGGCCAGTTTCATTTTCCCCGTCCTGTATAAAACATATTTATGTAATTTAATTTTCTACTGTTGTTAATAATTTTATACGTTTTAGGTTTGGAATCTCAGTGTGCCACACTGGAGATGCAAAATAACGGGTTGCCTTGCTTTTATCAATATTCATTGGACTCCTGATAGTTGCCATTTACTTGTAATCAGTGAATTTTATGTAAGCATTTTATTTACATCTTTAAATATTAATTATTTATCTTTTGTGCTTTTGAGTATATTTTGTTTGTAAATAATCAATGACGACTAATATAAATCATTTTTTTAAATTATATTTTATAAAATAAAATATTTTTAATTTTTTTTTTAAACTTTAGATATCAATAAATACTACTGAGCTTATACTACTAAGACGATTCTAATAAATTAGTAGACTTATACTCATAAATACTAGTGGAACCCATTAGACATCTTGTGAGCACATTAAGCTTCAGGCTCTGCCTTATTGGCTTCATCAAGATAGACCTGTTGGAATCTTATTTTCAATTTTCATGATTATATATTTTTAAATGTAAGTTTTTCCAAATAAATCTTGTACTGTCAATGTACAAAATACGGCAATGACTCTGGCTTGCAAATGACAAAGGGTTTTGAATAATACTTTTAATGTAAATAAAAAGTATTAATAAGAAATAAATATGAAATGTCTCAAATTGAAAGAATAAAATAAATTAATAGATTTTAGGAAAAGTGTTGCTTTTAACAGATTAAGGTTTTTAGTATACTAAAAACCTTAATCTGTTAAAAGCAACACTTTTCCTAAAGATACACTATACGAAACAAAAGAATGTGTTGATTAAAGGTAAAGATTAAAATGTAAATGATACAGATATAATTAAAATAAGGGAGGAACAAGCAGATGTTATAAGGATCTAGAATAAATTATAGTAAAATGGCAAAAAAAAAAAAAAAAAAAAAAAAAAAAAAATTACACATTTATATATATATAAAAATTAGAACTTAAAAAAAAAAAAAAAATACTGATTAAAATATACTTTATTCACATCGGCAATAAATAGAAAATTACACATTTCTCATAAAAATTATGATTTTTTTAATACAAAATTAAGTATACAATTTTACTTTTATAAAAAGTCTATTTTTGAACCTTACCAGCCATTTTAATGTTTCAAAACATACGGTGTTCATTTTATCAATAATTATATGAAACTATTCAAATGATAAATAAAACTTTGGCATAAAAAACTAACCCAGTATCTCCATCTGTTGAGAATTCTTTGAAAAATTTATATTATCTTCTGTTCTGGAAGATAGCAGCAATAAATAAAATAATTTTTTAAAGCTGATTGTGTAATAACACTGACTTTTAGGTACGTTATATATGCAGTGTTGTGATACAAAGAGAAATTAATATTATATAGATATATATTGTGGTTCTCTATTATAATTTTAGAATATTTACACTTATATTCATTTGCATTTTTTCTCTTATTTTGATTTTGTATTTTTAGATAAAAATAACAATATTTTCCCTAGTATCATCTGTGGTTGCAGAAATTGATAACCCTAAAGCAATTGAAAATGGAATTGTCTTTTCACCATGTGAAAAGTATCTTGTTGTTGCCCAACGAATAAATTTTGAAGATTATTTAAAAGTATATGACTGTGATACCTGGGAGGCGATAAAAGTAAAAATTAAAATTATATGCTTTTTTTTAGTTTTGATTGTATGATCAAGAACTCTTTAATGTGTGTTTTTATTTATGTATTTTTTGTAGGCTTTTCCTGTTGAAACCAGAGATCTTGCATCCATTTCATTTTCGCCTAAGGATCTTGTGATTGCTGTCCTAGAATCTGCACTGGAAGTATTTAATATTTTTACTTATTTTCATATTTTACTATTATATTTTATGTTTTAGATAATCAAATTTGCTGAACAAGAAAAACTTTACTTTTAAATCCTACATTTATCTATATTTTAAAAAGATTTTTTTTTTTATAAATATCGCTCACCTGAAAGAAAAGTGACAGGTCTCACAAAAATTCATTTTGAGTTTTATTTTTTTTTACTAATAAGTTCGTTTTGCTACACAAACATTTTCATTAGTGTAACTAAATGGAAAATCACTTTATTACGCTATATGTCCATTTGTGAGTATAGAAGAAGGATAGATTGTGTGGGGAGGTAAAATTATCCAACCTTCCAAATATAGGTAAAAATTGGGAAATTGAGTTAGTAGCCAGTGGGTGGTAGAGTCAGTTTTATTAGTTGCCATTTTTTAAAGTTAATGGCCTGTTATAATGTTTCAAACTTTCTTGACATCTATGTAAACTATAATCGTTGTATATATATATATATATATACATTTTTTTTATAAAAAAATAAAATAATAATAATTAATAAAATGTTATTTGGATTTTATTTAATAAGTAAATGTGTTATTAATACATTTGGCAGGATTAAATCGTATCTCTTAAAGAAAAATAACTGCCGAGCATGTAGCAGGAATCAAAATATTGAGGATACTGCAATGTTCTTAAAGTCGGATGGAAAAAAGTAATAAATTACTTTATATGATGTGGAATCCCGATGGATATATTTTGCAAATTAAAACTGTATTTCTTAAAAAAAATAATCCAACTGAAGAGCAAGCATATGATGAAATGCCGAAATATTGAAAATACACTTAAGTTGTTGAAATCTGCTTGCATCTGGTAGGGAAAAGAATTAGTCAGTTTGCTAATTAGATTTAATCAAAGTAAAGGTGCATATTTCCATCAAAAAAGCTGTATTTTACTTGGCGATCAATTATAGATAGAAATGAATGACATCACATGTGAAAAAATCCATTGCTGTAGAGCTTGTAAAATTATTAGATATATTTTCTAGGATAACATAAAATATATTACAGATTATATAAAAGAATTGAACTATTTACATTTAAATTTATAAAGTTTGAAAACAATAACTATTCTTTAAATTCTAATGTCCAATCTGGACAACAACAAGTTTCTTTCATTTGTATTTCAGTTCTGAGGTACATGGGTGGGTTTCCTTCTCACTGAATAATAATAATAAAAAAAAAAAAAAAAAAAAAAGCAGGAGTTATTGCGTATTTCGCAACAGCCATATAGTGTATTAGCTTCAGGGGTGATTTTCATCCGAAAATTGAAATTGGGTTATCAGTTCCGCATAGTTGCCACCTTGTACAGTTGTAAAGAACAATCGCGGAGAAATGCAAATTTCGTGAAAGGATCGCCGGAAAAGCACACATTTCTTCTATATTTCTTGGGAAAACGACGATTTCGTCAATGTTTTTGTCAACGAACTTTGTCAAAAGATCGCTGAAAACGCGAATTTTTTGTGCGGATCGCGGAAAAAAACGGCAATTTCACCAAATATCGCAGATAAAATGCTGATTTCGTCTGAAGACCGCGGGAAAACGTAGATTTTGTCTAAAGATTGGGGACATAACGTCTATTTCGTTAAAAGATCGCGGAAAAAAACGCCGTTTTCGATAAAAGATCGCTTAAAAATATTTTGTCAAAAGATCATTTGAAAAAAAAGGGCGATTTCATCAAAAGATCACTGAATAAAACGCCGATTTCGTCAAAAGATCGCGGGGATAAAAAGCCGTTTTCGAGAAAAGATCGCATTAAAAATGCAAATTTTGTCTAAAGATCGTCGAAAAGAAAAAAAAACCCGCTCATTTCATAAAAAAAAACCCTCGGGAAAACGCCGATTTTATTTAAAAAAAACACGAGAAAACGCCAATTTCGTAAAAAAAAAATCGCGGAAAAACCGCCAATTTCGACAAAAGATCGCTATAAATCGCCGATTTTGCTAAAATATCGCAGATAAATCGCTGATTTCGCCTGAAGTTCGCGGGAAAACGCCCATTTCGTCTGAAGATTGCAGATAAACCCTCACTCGTGGAAGGTCGGGAAGATTCGTGGAATTTCGAAAATGCAATGTGAATTTCCGAAAAAAAAAAATTTTCCACCCAGAATCACCCCTGATTAGCTTACCAAATTTGTTTATAACTTTATCTAAGAGAGAAATAGAATAATGTAAAAATATACATTTATATCTAATTAGAAATGAAGTATTTTCATAGACATTGTTAATTTTTTCCCCATCTTATGAATAGTAAATGATTTTTCATTAAGAGTATTTATAATGGAGGTTCTTTTTTTTAAAAAAAAGGTAATTTATTAGACTTATATTCTATTATTCAGACATTCATTTCAAATATGTTTTTTAAATAAAATTTACAGTATATGTGTTTTATTTTATTTTATTTTTTTATTTTTTATTTTTTTCATTAATAGAAATGTATTTTTGCTTTCAGTATAAAGTACTGTTTTATTCCATTGATGGAAGATTATTAAAGAAATATGTGTCTGATTCTTTTGGTCTAGTTTCATTAGGCTGGAACAAAATTAATAATTTTGTGGCTATTGGGGACAGCTTTGGTGAAGTTAGTTTACTATTCTTAACATTATTATTCAATTCACTTATTGCCTTTAAATGATATAACTTTATGATTTATGATGTGCAACTTATTGTTATAAGTTATTTTTTTTATTATTATTATACGTACTTTGAAATATTTTTATGTTCATTAAATTATATTTGCAATGTTTATTTGAGTATTTGACCTACAACTATTGTCATTTGATTTCTATTATAAGAATCAACTTTAGACATGGGTCCTATCTGCCTGGTCCTGGTCAACAAAACTTAAGGATAGTGTTGTTAATTTTTAAATTATCTGACTTTGTTTGGAGACATTTTTTTAAAAATGCTACTTTTAACACATTTTTTAGTATTTTTAGTGTAATCTAACACATAATAAAGAAAATTATAAAAAAAGGTACAATATCTATGCAACTTTTTACATTTTTGGAGAATTTTGGTTATTTTTTAGCCTTTTTTATGAAAACGGCTCCAGCTTTTAAAAAATGAAAAATACATAAAGCCCAAACCTTTTTTCAACGTATGCATATTAGACACTCTTGCGTGTGATGAACTGAAAACTAGTCAATATATAGAAATCTTAAAAAAAAAAAAAAAAAAAAAAAAAAATATGGCTGATTATACATGCAATTACATAGAAAATTTCAGTAATTTCTTCATAAAAATAACTATGTATCAACAAATAAGTCATTTAGAGCTAATTCTTTAGTTTATTACATTCTATACATTATGGAGTAGCTACACAAAAAATTTCATGGTTATAGGATAGTAAAATTTTGATTTGGAGCAGTAGTTGTTTACCTTTTCTATAAAAATCTAATTTTTCAGAAAACACATTTAAAATTTTCAATTTTGATTTAAATTAACATCGTATGTTTTTTTTTTAGAGCTTTAATTTTATTTTTAATTGGCATACAGGAAAAATAAAAACAAACTGTGGAGCATAAATGTTCATTCTACAAGAAAATTGAATTAAGAAAATTGTGAATTTTCATCAAAATTAACATTTTAAATGTAGGCAGATATTTTAAAGTATGTCAGAATTTTTAATATGGTGTTGATAATTATCTTTGAAGAAAAAAGTTAAATACAAAATAGTGTGCTTTAGAAAATATTGATTAAATAGTTATTGTAAAGTGAAAATAAAATTGGTTTCTCAAACATTAAGTGCTTTATTCTATTGCTTTTACTTAAAATTTATTACATAATTTGCTTCTTTTCAAAAAATCTCATGGATCGATAAAAAAATAATGGCTAACTTAAATTTTATTATTTATCTTCTGTATGTCAAAGGAAATCTGTTAGAAATTTCATTTTTTAAAAAGTACAGTATTTAAAGAAATTTTCCAAAATTTTAGATTTTACCATGGTTGCCACACGACACAATAATGATCAGTAGATTTTCCAATTAAGTCATGTTTGCAATTTTCACTACTACAAATTTTATACTTCTAATCATCGCACATTTTCCATTTTTACACTGTCATATAAAGAAAAAATGCAATTTTAAATGCAAATTTGTTTGAAAGCTGTACCTCAATATATTTTTGAAACATTAATTTTTTTACAGTTTTTAGTATCAATTTTGTAATTGTGGCAACAAAAGTACTCCATTTCAATTAAAAGTAAAGGGAAAAGAGTCATAGAGGAAAGAGGCAGAATTGAGTTTAAAATAATCAAATTAAAATACCATTTATTTAAAACATGGTGAATACGTATATGAGAAGTGGATATGTAAATTTTTAGAAAATAAAAATGATGATGGGTTTAGATTTCGCTTGAAATTCTATGATCGTGACAATTTGGAATATTTTTTCCTTTACACTTATACCAAGTATAAGAGCCTCAATTGATAACTTCATCATAATAACTGATCTTTATTATATTTTAGGGGTTATATATACGATTAAAGGTTAATTTTAATAAATTAGACAACTCAGTTTTATAGAAATAGTATTTTGTTAATTTTAGGTTAAAATAATATTTGTTAGAGAGACACTAATATAAGATTCATTTTTTACTGTAATTAATTTTGTAGGTTTATTATAAATCAGTGACACAATTCCTCATTAAACATTATTTTTTGTCGAAATTCGACGGGTTCCACCTCGTTTAAATTAAAATTCTAATATATTATTTGGATACAAATTTATTCTAAATTATGAGTTTTCATTGAAATGTCAAAGTGTTAGTGGGAAGACTTAAATATATATATATATGTATATTTTTCAGAGGGATTTGATTGAAACAATATATAATTGCCAAAATTGGGAATTTTTATATAAACTGTAATTAATTGTTTGTTTAATAATTTGTTTTTTAACATACACTTGTTTAAGAATAAGTTGAAACCATCTTATGTAAAATGGGAGATCTGAAAGCATCACTAGAATATTTGACAGTATGCATCACTTTTTATTTCAGATCATGATTTTTAGTATCATAATTTGTTATCTGTTATACTTAAGATCTATGATTCTTATTAGCCTCCGATGCTATTTCTTTCAGACAAGCTAAAAAATGTCGTGTCATCAGCCCTGAATTTCCTACTCAACCAATTTTGATAATTATTTTTTTAAAAGAAAGCTATTTATTTGTAGTTGTGCCCATTTTAGTTATTTTTTAATTTATTTCCATTTTTATATTTTATTTTTAATTTTAAATGCCTTTTTACAATATTTCTTGAAAAATCAAAACGGTGGCAACTCAGTTTAGCTTTTCTGTCGATAATAAAAATTTCTTTTCCAAAATGAATGCGTATAATTATGCACTAATTGAGGTAAAAAAAATATATATTTGCTGAGAAATAATATTAATAATGTAAATAAAATAACAGAAAATAATTTATGATAAAAATTAATGTCAAAAGCAAAATAAGAAAAATTTCAAAATGAGGAAAATGATGTCATTCAGCAACCAGATAAATGGGAGTTACAATATTATTACGGTTGCCTTTTTCATATTACTAATAACAGTAACTTTTAAAAAACATTTGAAGAGAAAATGACGTCACTATTTAAAGCATCGCATTTTTACTCATAACGTTATTAGGTACTACTCTGTTATCCCGTCGACCAATTTCGCCAAATTATACAAATCGCCAAACTAATAGCCAAATTATACATATCGACATAATTTTTATTTTAAATAACGAAAAAAACAAATAATTAGTAGAATATTAATAAAAATATTAATAAAAAGTCGAAATAAAAATCACTTAATGACATTTTAAACACATGAATCGTATTTAATGTCATTGAATGTGACATTCACGATCATCCATTATTGTCATTTAATCTTATAGTTTGGCGATAATTTTTTGGTCAACGGGATAACCTAGTAGTACCCGATATTACATTTCAATATTTTTTTTCATTATAGACACTGACATTGAGATTTTACTTTCAGCTGACTTCAGTTAGTGAAAATAATGTCACAGTAAAAATGAAATTAGTTTTTTTTAATAAAACTATTTTTCTATGAGTGCATATAAAATAAAATTTCTGGAATTGCCGGCACTCAGATTACAATTTTAACTGAAGATGTGTGAATATTTGCATGCAAAATTGTAACTCGCAAATTTGACATTTAGTTTGGAAATATATTTATTATACATTGATTCAATAATGTAATTACTTTTGCTTTTTTAAAATCAAATCGATCGGGCCTTTTAAACATTTCATCCGTCGAACTCGACGGGATTCCATTCGTTTTATTGTTAAATTGCATTTCCTTTTACTCAGAGTCTATAAAAAAGTGTTTAAACTAAAGAAAAAATCCGTTTTTGATGAATCTAGTCAATGAAGAAGTAACACGTCAAATTGTATCTCTTTATTATTCTGCAATTCCAATGTCTCAGAGAGAAATTGCTATTCAATTGGGTATTTCATGCCGTTCTGTTTGCTATTATATTGATAAACACAAGAAAGATGAAGTTAGTTCATTGCAATCTAAACGGGGTCGCCCTTCTAAAAGACATCTATCGATTTTTTTCTAATCGGAGGCAAAATTGAATTCTGCAATGGCAGAATCTACATTCAACTTGTTTATTCTTTTATTATCTGCTGTTATCAAAATGACATTGCAATGTAACATAAATGACTCTGGTTAATTATAACTAATATAATGACATCAACAGATATAACAATTTTGTTATATGTGAAGCATTATTATTCTGAGTTTTGATGAGCAAGAAAGAAAAATCATGTGTTAAACACAGATTATGAACATTTTCAAACATATTCTGAGTATTGTAGCAAAACTTCATCTCTTTATATTATTAATGGTGTTGATTTGTAAAGTATTGTTGAATTATTAAATAGTGTTCGTAATATGTGCTTGATGTTTGTTTTTTATTTCTTGTTTCGTAAATATTTTATTTTTGTATACATTGTCACATAATTTAAAACTGGACAAATATTTTTATTGCTGTTAGAAAATATGTATTAATTCATTTGTATTTATAATGATAAATCAGTATTTTTAGAAAATTAAATCTCGCTCTTATTGCTTTTACCAAAAATTTTGAATGACATACTTTTTTGATATTATTGCTTTATTTATATAGTTTGCTTATGTTAACAGAGCTAATCATCATATTTGCCAATTTTGATTGTAGTATTATAAAGTAAAGTAATTTGAATATTAGTGAACTTTCTGTCAATCAGATGGTAACATTGTTACTATTACTGACATACATGTATATTGAAAAAAAGATAGTTTTAAAATATTTTTATTTTATAGATATACATTTTTTATTTAAATAAATATTGAGAAAGATAGACTGTTTTATTATACAAAAGAACAGGTTATTTGATTCTTAATTGTTGATTAATAATTATTGATTATTATTATTATTTTTGTATAAAACATAAGCGTAATATATTTTTGTAAGTAAAATTTAAATCATTATTGCATAAATTATTATACGAATTATTCCATTATACTATTTTTAAATGAAAAAAAGAATCAAATAAAAAACTCTAATTTAAATAGTATCATTTATTTATATCTACAAATAAGATTATTAATCAGTGTTACTGTGTTAGATGACAGCAAAATAAACGATCCTAAAAGAAAACACTAGTGATCTTAAGCAAATTTTAAAATAAATGTTTTCACAAATATAAAAGCATTTCAATTAAATTAGCAGGTATTTATTTTAATGTAGGAAAATAGTTTTAATGATGATTTGTATTTATGTATGCACTGTTTTCTGGTTCGTTTATCTCTATATATATTTCAGGTAAAGATTTTGAACAAGTTTGATTTTGAAGTAATTTCTTCCTATCAACACCCAGATTTAATTGAATCCAATGATATTGTAAGAAACTTTATTTATTTATTTTAATAAAAAGATCTCTAAAAATGTTATTTTCGTGCAATAAGATTATCATTTTCTTAAAAGTACAAATATCTTATTATGTCCATAACTATTTATTTTGAGACTTATATTTCATTTCATCACATTCATTCAATTCATTGGTATTCATAGTTACAATTATACTTTACATTGATCATATTGATAATCAAGGTTGATGAGACATTGTAAGTAACTCGCATATTTATATAGCTGTATCTCACTATTATGATTAAATGCTAAAAAAATATTAATCATGTCATCGATTTTACAACATCAAATTGACAACTTTATCCCCCCCCCTTTTTATAAAAATAATTTGAATAATCTTTTTCAAGTATCTTAATTATTGATTACTGTCTAAAATCCTCTTTTTGTTATAATTTTCTTGTTTAGCCTCAATAAAAACAGTTCAGAAATAATAAATTGTTTTAATTTCTCAATTTAAAGTGAAAAAGTGCACCAAAAATCTAATTGTAACAGTAATTTATGAAAGGTTAACTTTGTTTCAATTTTAATATTTACTAAAATTAACACTACCTTCCATGGCTTATATATATATGTATATATAAAAGAAGATTAATTAGTGTGGATGAATATATGTTGTAAAACTGACATTAGTGTTTCATTTTTTTATTCTTTAAGGTTTCTGAAAGAATGAAAAATCAACAAAAGTAATAATCATTTCATAATATCCATCATTGTGTTGCAATATATCTACATTTAATATATATATATATATATTGGGTTATTAAAAACTGACTGGTGATGTTTCACAGTTGACTTACATTTTTTTACAAAGTGTAATTAAAATGTAAACTCTGATAAAAAAAATAAAAATAAATATCAGATAAAAATTTAATTTTAAAGCCTTATCTTCATACTAATCTATATTCTACTTATAGCTTTCCCATAGCTTAAAAGACAAATCTTATCTTATAAGCTCTGAAATACTTGGAGTGCACTTGCATCCTACCCCTTTTGTTTGGGTACTTTTATTTTGTTTAGATGTAGAATTTAAGATTGTCTTTTGTTATATATATTTTCTAAAAAATAAAAAAATTTAAAATATTTTTATTTGAGATATTCCTACCACCCTAGTGTAGCAGATTTTGTTATATATATTTTCTAAAAAAGTTAGTTTTAAAATATTTTTATTTGAGATATTCCTACCACCCTAGTGTAGCAGATTTTGTTATATATATTTTCTAAAAAAGTTAGTTTTAAAATATTTTTATTTGAGATATTCCTGCCACCCTAGTGTAGCAGATTTGTTACCAAGGACAGATCTAAAGAGTCTTCAAGAGGGGTTTGAGGACAATATTACAAGTTTGAAGGTTCTAATCAAATCCACAGTTAGGTCTTCTCAAGGCTTATTTTTTTTATATTGTGGGTCAGGCTAATTTATCTTTTTTTGCTATGGGCTGAGTTAATGTTCATTATTTTGGGTTGTATTTTCACTCTTGTGAATCTCGTTTGGGTTGGCCTGATTTTTTAAGACATTGTCTGAAATATTTCTTCATACAAAAATCATGCACAGTAAAAGTTCTATAATGCACACTCTCAAATAACTGAAATTTTCTTTTAGGGAATAAATTTATAACTTTCTATGTGATAAAACTTCTGTATAGCAGACATCTCAAAATCGTAGATTTTTTCACTATTCAGAAGCATGTACAGTAAAATCCTCATACAGACACTCCTAAATAATGGGCATTTCTATTTAGAAAACACATTTCAATCCACTAAACAAATATTTGCATATTTTTACATCTGAATAAGAGACAAATTTGGCAACCCCAAGAAATCAATAAATATTTCTTGCAATTTTAGGATTAAACTAAAGAATTTTTTCCATAACTTTTTTTAAACATACTTTTATGAAAACTTTACTATTTTAAATTTCCTATTTTGAAATATTTTAAAAGAAATTCTTGAAAGAAGAAAGTTATTCTCACAACATGTAAAACTTTAGTTTAATACATGTCAAAACTATAACAGTTTCATTAGATGATGATAATATTTTTGTTGGAGATTCTAAAATATAAAGGAAAGATTTAGAAAAAGCTGTCAATACAATTTGTTTTTTCTTGAATCCATCAAAAGTTATACTAATGTGAAATATGCCTATAAATATCTGTTTTATAAAAATAATTTTGTATGTATGCAGTTACTTAGTAAAAAGTAGAAAAAAACAGAGGTTCTATAGACAAGGGTATAGGATAAGGTCATGAACATCATGCCTAGGATATATGCTATAGATTTATTTGAGAAGCAGAGGATATATAGAGCTTCTTAAAAAAAAAATCCAGAAGGTATATAGCACATACCTGCATATGCTCTCTACTACACTCCTGTATAAAAGTCTAAGATTGCTCTCAAATCTAAATACTTTGACACATTTCTCCTGAATTCATTTTTGTTCTCAAAAGCATGAAAATGATAGGTGCTTTTATTCACATACTATAATATAATTGAGTATTTATTCATTTATTGATAAAGGCAGAGAAGTTTACAGAAAATGTTAAAATTAACAGTTGTTACCTAATTCCTGATCATGACAGCTTGATAAAGATCACAAGTATTAATCAAGCATGAGTAACTCACTTTGTGATTAATTTGTTGTAAAATGAAAAAACATATTCAATTCTAAATTCTTTCAAAAGTCATAGCTTTACATTTTAAATTAAGTCTATAAATGTGGCAGTTTTTGTTGTTAATTGATGAAAAATATTTTTTTTATAACCACCTTAAATGGATGCCAAATTTTATTACTGAATTTTTTTAGGAAAATAGATAAACTGAAAAAATGATTAAACTGTAATTTTTCAATTAAAATTAAACATTGATGACATTTCATATTTTCATAAATAATCGAAGTAAATTGTTATTTCGGATTCACAAAAAAGTAAAAATGAAAATTTTGCATACAATGCTGAAATTTGTTAAAAACGAAACCATTCATATACATTACAATGAAAGTAGATTTGCTATAGCACTAAAAATTTTCCTAAATGTTGTATAAATATATGATATAGATAACATTTATAATAATAACTGAGTTAGCTGTTTTTTATGTTACGAACCTATAACTTTTTTAATATCTCACGGAATATCTTGATGGATGTGCTTTGAAAGCAATCCAGTAAGTTTCTTACCACTCATACATTGATATAATTAGGCAACAGAAGAAAATATTTCTTTTCTATGTAAATTTCAAAACAGAATTTTTTTTAAACCTAAAAAATGGTGTTTACAAATTTTATTTTTCTTTGTCTTACATTGTGAAATTTTCTGACCCATTTACAGATTTTCATCTCTTTTTTCAAGAAATTTTTAGGTCTTTTTATTCAGATATCAAGTTCCAAGAAATGGAATATGTCTATTTTTACTTTTTGTATCTATGAGATACATGTATAATTATAATCAAGTATTAAATGATGGTTGTATTTTTGTCTATAAAACTAAGAAAATTCATTTTAAAACATTAATTTGAGTGCCTTTTTAGAAAGAAATCATACTTTTATTGAAAACGTTTGATTATTGGGGGGAGGGAAGGGAAAAATGTTGAATAAGAATATCTTGATATAGTGACAGATTTTTCTTAGAGTCATGTTACACAATGGTAGAGACAAATATATAAAGCATTCATATGAAATCATTTTTAGAGGAAATGTGTATCTCAGTTCAATTGGAGCAATACCTTCTTGAAGTCACATAAAAGCTGAATTTTTTTAAGACCAACTATTACTATTTCAATATACTCATAGAGACAATTTTAAGCTTTGTTGCTTCTTTAAATTTCCAAAGTATGTAAAAAAGACTAATTGGTTATTAGATTGTATATTTTATTTTATCTAAGATCAGTTTTAATTCATTAATGAAGGTTTGAAACTTTTTAGAGAAATATGTATTCAGTAGAAATGGGGGTGCTGGCTGAAAGAAGCATTTAAAAACAAGCCCTATTAAAACATGCTTAAATACATCAACTAGAGGTCTACATGATCATGAGCCAAAAATTTGATGCCCTGGCCTGGCCCGATTCATACACAAAATTACTAGCCTGCCTGGGCATAAAAACTAAAAGTTTGGTCTGACCTCTGTCAAGCCTGTATATATAAAAAAAAATTATTAGCCAGACCATGCATAAAAGCTTAAAGTATAGTCTCAGCTGTAAGGAAACTTGATTGGTACTGCCTGACTTGACTGATTACCTACAAAAAATGTTTGAATAACGTTTCTGAAGCAACATTATTCTACATTTAAAATTATTCATAAAGTATATTTATGCACAGGTTTTATTATCAAATAATATTCGAAATTCAAACAACAAATACAAAATAATAACAGTATTAACAATTACTTAGGCAATTATGTACAGTCATTAAAAAAAAGTAAATGCCCCCTACTAATTCCTCAACAAATTGCTGTAGAAGAAAGTTACTAGTACCTTCTATTTTTAAATGATGTATATAAAATTGGCTTAGGGGGCCATCCACACATTAAAATGAACCCAAACTTCATTTTTTTTCAATGATAATACTCAAATATATTTCAAATCTTTGGTTCAAACTATGCCTAGACAGCAAATTTCAAATCGTTTGAATGTTAAGTTTTCGAATAATAAACATTCAAAATTTAGTGCTTCTAATGTTAAATTTAAATTACATTTTTATATTTTTATTAATATCTCCTGAAACTATATCAATCATGTGCTAATTTCTTATGTAGCAATAATACTAAAATAGCCAAACATAAATATGTTGAATTTTCAATTTTCATAATTTTATGATATAAATTATAAATTAGAAAATTAATATAAAAAATGTGAATTGCAATCTACATTTTTTTTTCCCTGATGGATTTAGATTTATTAAGTTCTGCTGTATGGGAATTCAAAATTTCAGAATTTTCTTCCAAGTAGTTTTTAAATTACACTTAAAAACTCTCTTAGATATGCTTATTGTTTGTTACAGACATAGAAGTAAGTGAAAATAAGTACAAGGCTCCAAAATGCTAAACACATATACATGCATTATCAGTTTATTAATTGCCATAAACTAATACAATGCTGTAATTTTTTACAGTTATTTGTTTGTTTTCCTGCTTTAAACTTTTCTTTATTTTTCAGGTTGTTTATAAAATACTTGAATGTTCTGAAATGAAGAGTTCGCCTGGTGAATCAGCATTTTTTGGATTTGGTAAAATTCAGTTAAAAATAGAATGATATTATATTTATTCAGAGTAAAACATAGTAGTAGATTTAGTTTATACAAAATTTAATTTTGTATTGTTGTAATGTGTGAGAAATATGTGAAATATTTTAATATGCATTTAGTATAATTCATTTCTTTTATTTGAAGATGACATAATGTCTCTTTTGAACTACTTATTGCTATATTTTTAAAGTAAAGCATGTCTTTATATTTTTAAAAATAAATTTTAAGTGTATTTTGTTTAGTCAAACAATTACATTTTCAGGCTCTTGTTATCAATTTCTAACATAGTTAAAAGTGTTTATGAATTTGGTTTTTTTAATCTAAAAAAAATTATAAAAATAAAAATCAGAAGTTAATTTTATTAGAGATTGGAATGGCCAAAGCCTCCTCAGCTGTATGCTGCAATTGATATATGTTTTTGCAGTTTGCTATGGCATGTTTGACATTAAAAGTGAAGTGTATAGCATTTATAGTTTGTTTACAGGAGCAAAGAATTCTGTTACACAGACAGTCTAAGGGAAAAAGCAGTCTGTGGTGTATTTTAATGATTCTATGCTATTTCAAATATTTTGAAATTTACATATATCACAGAAATGCACTACAAAATGCTTATTATAGAATATAGTTTGCATAGCATTTATTGTTCATTTACAGGACCACAAAAAAGAATTTGGTTAAAGTACTGTTCATGAACAATAATTGTTGGAAGTGCATTTTCAATCGTGGCACACATTTTAAAATTTAACTATTTTTTTACATTTTTGCTGTGTGTGTATTAATGTTATTGATACAGAGCTGCACAAACAATCTTGAGTACATTTTCATTTATTGATGAAAACTGCTAAAGGGAATTTTCAATTGTGCTATGTTTTTTAAACTGAACTAAAATCATATAAAGGGCTGCACAAAAGAATGCAGATTTTTTTTTTTTTTCTGAACTATTAGTGATAAAAGCAGAAATTGGATTTTTAAATGTGTTATGTGTTTTTCAAAATCTGTTTATTTAGCCATCATCTTTCACTTTATTAAACTCTTTCATTACAGTAGTCCGAATGTGATAGAAAATATTTCATAATCCATGTTTGAAGTTTTTTTTTTTTGCTTTATTTTTCTACCTAAGAATATATTGCTAATATGTTAGCTTAGTTAATAATGTACATATATATATATATATATACAGTAGACTCTTTCAAATCTGCACTCCTAAAATCCTCAACTCTCTAAAATCCGCACATATTTTACGGATGTAAACAATGAAACATTCATTTCAGATGTAGATGCAAAATTTGACTTTAGTTTTATACCAATTCCATATATTTTTTAATTTGTAATTTTTGTTAAGGTTATTGAATTCATGTTTTTTCATGAAGAAAGAATAATTTATTTTTGAAAAATTAAAGATATTGCTGATATCATTGATAATCACAATCTTACCAAATATATTTATATATTAATCACGCTTTTTTAGTTATTAAGTCTGGCTAAACTTAAAATAAAACTTCATTATTTTATGATCCTGATGTGGATTAGTAATGTACCTTTATAAGGCAAGTTTCATTGAATAATTTAGGAAAAACACATTTCATCTTTATAATGAATATTTAATTGTACATTATAGATTATTAACTTGACCTTTGCTTTTAGTATTTTAATCATTTTAAAAATTATCTAAATTTTTATTATTTTAGTTTATTACTTATTATAATATTTTAGTATATTGTAAGCATTCATTATACTTTTGATTTCATTATTAATTACATTCAAATTACTTTTTAAAAAATTTAAACAAAGCAATGACCAGAAATCTGCAAAATTCTAAAATCTGCAAAACCTCTGGTCCCAAGCTGTGCGGATTTGAGAGAGTATAAAGAGATAGAGAGTATATAAAAAGAGAGAGATAGAATAGATATAGAAAGCTTTCAGTCAAAAGTACTGAGATACAAATTGCTGGAAATGCATAAAATCGTTTCATAATTCTTTCGCCATAGGAAGGAAGATTTACCAAAAGATGGCATCACAACAGTTTCTTTCTTTTCAGAAATTCTTCCTGAAAAGAAGGCATTGATTTTTAAAAAATCTCATTTTTTTTTAAATATGGCGTATGTTTAAAGAAAATTAACATAAAAAAATTTAGTTGTAAAATTGAAAAATTCATTTTATTTAAATATTTTATTGATTTTATGATTTTTAATTTTAGATGAAGTGGTTAAAAATAGACCTATCACTTTGTTACCACCATCTCTTGATAATGAAAAAGGAAAAACCAAAAGTTTTTTGAAATCTGGTGTTCAGACTTTAGATTTTTCTTCTGATGGGAAATATATTGCCTCAATAAATGGTAATTAATGTTTAATTTTTTAAAAGTTTTGAAATATATTTTAACTTTAAATATTATTTGAATTACATTTGTTTAAACCAGTTCCAATCTTTGTTACTTGCATAGTACTTTTGTAATTAATTTCTGTGGTAGAATCCTTTAGGCATACTGTGTCTTAGGATGGTGCTTAAGAGTGATGTCAAAAAGTGGATAAGTGATTGCTAAGCAAAGATATGTCTAAACAACTATGCAATGTCCAAGTAATGATGAAAATATAATTTAAAAAGTATCACAATACCAATTTTAAGGGTTCGCACGGACCTTAAAAGTCCTTATAAACTCCTTATATTTCGATAGTCCTTAATAAGGATCCTTAAAGTCCTTATTTTTTATTGAAAGTCATTATTTTTAACGTGAGCTTAATATTAACGCGATCCGTAAAATGTTTAAAAAAAAATCGCCGAACATGCCAGGGGTGATTCTCGTCCGAAATTTCTGAAAATTTAAGGCATCCTCTTCCGAAAATTTTAAATTGGGTTGTCAGTTCCGCATAGTTGCCAACTTGTACGGTTTAGTGCGCGGAAAAAACAATCGCGGAGGAATGCAAATTTCGTGAAATGTTCGCCGAAAAAGCACACGTTTCTTCAATATTTCGTGGGAAAACGACGATTTCGTCGATGTTTTTATCAACGAACTTTGTCAAAGGATCGCTAGAAAATGCGAATTTCCTGTGCAGATCACGGAAAAAACGGCAATTTCACCAAATATCGCAGATAAAACGCTGATTTCGCTTGTAGACCGCGTTAAAACATCGATTTCGTCTAAAGATTGCGGATATAATGCCGATTTCGTTAAAAGATCGCGGGAAAAAAACGCCATTTTCGATAAAAGATCGCTCAAAAATATTTTGTCAAAAGATCGTTGAAAAAAAAAAAAAAACGGCGATTTCATCAAAATATCATGGAAAAAACAACGATTTCGTCAAAAGATAGCTGGGATAAAACGCCGTTTTTGAGAAAAGATCGCGTAAAAATGTAAATTTTGCCTAAAGATCGTCGAAAAAGACGCCGATTTCGACAAAAGATCGCCGATAAACCCCTCCTTCAGGGGGGGGGGGGGTAACTCGTGAAATCCCCCTCCCCCCGCGCCGCCGATTTCCGAAAATGCAATGTGAATTTCCGAAAAATAAATTCACTCAGAATCACCCCTGAAACATTCATAATCTGCCAAATATGGCAGCTGAAAAAAAAAATCAAGTTTCTTTGTTATAATTCTTATTTCTGATTGAACATTAAAGCTGCCTCTTTCGTTTCCCGATTGCAACGTAGAAACCTCGTATCCACAAACACCAATTGTAATCAGTATTCACCATCTAAAATTTTCCTTTTCTTTGAAATAGAGAAATGAATAACAAAGAAAAGATATTTCGCCAAATAATTGCGCCGATCTGTTCTATAATCCGCTGATCTGTGTTTTATCGTAGTCTTATTCAGGGATGGGTATTTTCTGCTTTTTTGTTTACAGGGATGCCGCGGACGCGCGTAAAATACGCAAAAAAATGGAGCTTAATCGTCCCGCGGGACGAGTAATTTTCGTCAAAAAAATCGCGAAATAACGAATAATTTCTGGCTAATTCCGTCAAAAAAATCGCGAAAAAAAGGCAGATTTCCTCAAAAAATCGCAAAAAAACCGACAAAAATCGTGATAAACGGCAAATTATTTCAAAAAAATTCGCGAAAAACGCAAATTTCATCAAAAAATTGTGATAAAACTATAACTTTCGTCAAAAGATCGCGAAAGTTCGGCACATTTCGTCAAAGAATCGCAAAAAAGGCAAATTTCGTTAAAAAAATCGCGAAATAACGAATAATTTCCGGTAAATTTCGTCAAAAGATTCGCAAAAAACGGCTGATTTTGTTATAAAATCCGAAAAAAAGTCAATTTCCTCAAAAAATCGCGAAAAAACCGGCAAATTTCATCCAAAAATCGCGAAAAAACGGCACATTTTGACAAAAGATTCGCGAAAAACGGCAAATTTCATCAAAAAATCGTGATAAAACGGTAACTTTCGCCAAAAGATAGCGAAAAACCGTCACATTTCGCCGAAAGATCGCGAAAAAACGGCACATTTAGTCAAAAGATCGCGAAAAAACGGCAGATTTCGTCGAAAAATCTCTTTAAAACTCAATTTTCGTCAGAGGGGCACGAAAAAAAAGTTAATGCCAGGATAGAATTTTTGTTTAAAAAACTTTCTTGCTTCCAAATTATTATTATTATTATTATTATTTGCTGCTCCAAAAACAGATTTTCTTGCTTCACAATCTGTTTTTCATTGTTCCAAATCTTTCTGAGTGAATGTAACTTCTGAACACACCCATTCATTAAACAAAAAGTACCCCTTTACTCAAGAAAAGCATTCTTTTTTCAAGAAAAATGTCTTTTTCAATAAATCAGTTTTGCTCCTTTTTAAAAGAAATGCAAACAATAGTGATACTTGTTATCTTCTACACTCAAATAAGCGTTATTTTATAATTATTTGTATCTTGCTCATTTATTTTTTAAAAATGTAAAGAAAATTTCTCTTAATAGTTAAAAAAATATAATATTGGCTTTAATTATTTATACATTATTACTAAAACAATAATTATTGCATTTAATTTTTCTTTTGCAAATGAACAAGTTCAATTTTTGCATCTAAAAAGAGAGTTGGAGAGGGCAGCGATTATGGTATTGGGAATAGATATAAAATTTTTGTGATAAAGGGGGGGAAGGAGAAATGAGAAGTTGTAATTTACTTTTGTAATGTAATATACAGGCTGGTGTGCTTGTCTTCATTTGCTTGGAAATCAAGACCTGCTTTTGTTACTTGAATTATCTTTCACAAACAAAATGTTGTGCAATTTTTCATTCGCATGTGTGATCAAAATGTAGTGCAATTTGTCATTCATGCATGTGAATACAGTATGGTCCAATTTTCCGTTCACGCATGTTTTCAGTCTTTTTGCTTTTTTGCAGTTCCCATCCTTGCTTATTATTTCACTGGTATGTGTAGCATGGTTAACAGCAACAGTCTTCCTTTGCAGGAAATAAAAGGAAATTAATTGAAGATGACTTATGTTTTATAAAGAAAAAAATATATGGATTCTTGAAAAAGAAGTATCGGAGTTAGAAAATAAGGCCAATGAATTAGTTGATAAAGCTGAATCAACTAAAGATATTCAATTATTTATAAAATTGAACAATTGTAGAAAATCTGCAAAAGAAAAAAATTTCCTCCCTGGCCAAAGAAATAGATGCTAAAAACAGTTGTTAGCCAACTAATGTTATGTATTTTCTTATATAATTATGTTTTATGTAAAATTTCAATCTATCACGATTAAAATTTAATGTAAGTTATTATATGTACTGTTCTTTTTTAACTTTAGAAAGTCCTTATTTTTCTTTTAACGAAACCCTTACAAAGTCCTTACAGAGTCCTTATTTTTCATTTAGCAAACTCTGTATGAACCCTGATTTAATCAATTGCCTTTTGTATGCATGATAGTGTTAAAACTTAACTATGCATAAAAATGCCTGAGAAGATCATTAAATGAAATTTATTGTGTATATTTTATATTGGTGAGGAGGATAATAATGAATTACACAGAATAACATATCTACATGTTATGTATATTTTTAAGATTTTTTTTTTTTTTTTTTTTGTGGGAATGTGTGTGTGTATGGGGGGGGGGGGGATATCAAGCTCTAATAATGAAAATTGCAACATAACTATTAAGCAGCGTTTTGCTGTGTTTTGTTTACTGTATAAGTGAAGAGTTCTATATCATAATTCCCCTTGTAATTTTGCAAATTCTTTTTTATTGTAGCTATTTTCCTTAATTTTTAATTTTATTCAGTTTTTATATATTTATTTATTTTCTTAAAGCATATCTGATACTCTCAGAGAAAAACAAATCTTAAGAGTTACACAGAGCATAGGTTTAGAATTGTTATTTTAAATTTATTACTTTTATATTAAAGCAAATGTTTCTCTAATTTTCTTTTCTTGCCAAAATATTGAAATTTTAATTCTTAAAGTCTTTCTTATAATAACTTACTTTCTCTCACAACTATGAAACAATAAGTCTTGAAGAACAGAATGTAATCCTAACCCCTCTCTCCCCTTCTCTCACATCCACATCCTGTTGTAAATCTTCACAGGAACATACTGGTACTAATCAGTTAAGAATATTTCCATGTATTATTTAATATGTATGAATTAAGATAAATGGGCTACATATTAAAATGTAAACTTTAAATTTTCAATCACAAATACTAATTTTAACAAAATATTTTTATTCTGTTTTGATCTCTGCAAAAAGTCCTTAATTTTACTCTCCTGTCATTTCTTAGTTAGAGGTGAAAATCATCTATGTTTCAGTAAGTTCAGTTAAGAAAAATAAATAATAATAAAAAACTAACTAAAATCTAAATTCTGCTTCTCTCAAAGTTTTGTGTTTGCCCATTTTGCTTCCCTCTCCCCCCCCCCCCCTTTGCATATTGCTCAAAGTTTAAAAACTTTATGTTTCCATTTTTTTTTTTCAAAGCTGTTTCTGACCTATTTGTTACTTTATTGTAACAAAAAAAAAAAAAAAAAAAAAAAAAAAAAAAAAAAAAAAAAAAATCAGTCATAAAAATTTCCCTCTTGCATATTTGAAATTCACATTTCCTATTTGTGCTTTCATCCCTCTTACCAGCACACTAAATATAATTTTTAAAACATCTTAGTTTATTTTTTTTTTCTATTAGTAAATCTTTAGTAAAACAAATAAATAATAAGTCATCTAATACACTTCTGCCTTCTTTTACACTCTTATAACAATTAATAATCATATAATTTTGCTCCATTCCCACTAGAAATTGATGTTTCCCTGTTGTTCCTTCCCTAATCACACACAATTTAAAGTCTTTAAAACTCTTCAATTTAATTAATTAATTTTATTTATTTATTTACTATTATTATTATTTGTCCTATTTGTAAATTTTTAGTAAGATAAATAATTAGTTATTTAATAAACTCCTTTATCCCCCCCCCCCCACACAAAAATTCTGTGTTTAGCTTTTGTTTCCCTAGATCCATCAACTCACAAAGCTTTATTGTAAC
This sequence comes from Maratus speculifer, assembly GCA_964019185.1. Taxonomy (NCBI): domain Eukaryota; kingdom Metazoa; phylum Arthropoda; class Arachnida; order Araneae; family Salticidae; genus Maratus; species Maratus speculifer. The sequence continues at coordinate 371,712,356 of OZ025289.1, read as the reverse complement.
AATAAATAATTAACCATATCTATTGTATTTATACTTATTAAAATTTTTCTTTCAATAGGTAATATGCCTAAAATTGTTTTTATATATGATGTAGAAAAGTTTAAACTCTGTACTGTCATCATAAGAGGATCAACTATAAAAAGTGAGTAAAGTGTTTTTATATCCATTACTTCATTTAGAATTTCATAACAATTTTTAAAATTAGCAAAATTTCCAGTTCCTGAATAGCTGCTCTTTATCATTTTTATTAAACTTCTATTTCTTCTATTTTGATAAAATCTGTTGTCTATATCAGTACAAAGATTGCATATCGGATATTTTTACTAAATAAAATGCAAAAAATAAAATAATCTAAAAAAAAAAAAAAAAAATCTTAAAGGAAAATTTTTATTCATGTTTTCAGAAAAAATCAAAAATTAAAGATCAAATTTAAATGAAAAAACAGTAGGGGGAAGGGGGGGGGGGAGTGAAAATATTTCTCATATTACTTGCCATGTTCTGTCACTTTTCTATAATCCAGAGTTCCTGTCTATCCTGTAGAGTGTCATACAAAATGTATCTTATGTAATTAGAAGAAAACTATGATGTCTCTTGAGCAATAAACATATGTCATTCAATATTTTAGACCAATTTTTATTTCAAAGAATTGGAATTAAACTTTAAAAGTTTGTTAATATCTATTTTTAATTGAAGAATTGCCTATTAGCAAAGTGTTTTAGAATTTTTTTTTAAGTTTTAGCAATGAATTTTTTAATAAATGAAAATAGCAGCTGTCCAATAACTGAAAATTATGATATATAGTTATTAAGTGATTATTATGGATGGACTTATTTCATTAAAAATATTGTATTTATAAGAGTTAATATCATAATAGCTTTTTTACTTTTTATCTTAAGGTATTTGTTGGCACCCTGAAAAGCCCTATTTAGCTATATGCAGCACTTCTAATGTGCTTGATTTGTGGATGCCAGAAGGTTGCATTCGCTATATATCGCCGTTATATGGTAAGTACTAAAAGTATTTTTTCTTATCATAAAATTTATTTCTTTTAGCTTTTATCTTAATGAAATTTTCATCCGTTTAGAATATTTCTCTTTCACTTCTGTATAACCATAGCATGAGTTGAGTACATTTACAGTATTTAAAAATTTTTAAGTATGTTAGACTCATTTTAATTTGGGCTCAAAAAAAAAAAAAAAAAAAAAGCTACAAATAATTTGAGAATTATATGTTATATTAGAATAGTTAAATAGCTTTTTATTATAATCTGAAAATGTCTATAATCAAGAGAGAATTGATAATTTTGTAAACATAATTACTGTATATGAGTACATTTGAATCCCTTTTTAAGACCCCTCAATATGATCATTTTATTCCCATCACCATTTAGAATCTACAAGCTCATTTAGAAAGAAATCTTGCCTATGTCTTTTTTTAAATCCAAACCTGAAAGATATTAGGTAGGGAAAACTGCTTTTACAGAAAATTCTTTATGGATTAAAAAAAAAAAAAAAAAAAAAAAATAAATAAATAAATAAATAAAAAATAATAATAAACTCTCAGCTGGAATTGTTTATGTATTTCAATGATGTGTTGAAGTTTTAGCAATTAACTTTAAGTATTATTCATTTTTTCATTATTATTTAAATTTTTTTTTTTTTTTATAATTTTTGCAGTTTGTTATTTTAGACTATGACAAGAATGAAGCACAGTGTCTAACCAGTTTTAACTCCCCCCCCCCCCCAAAAAAAAAATAATAAAATAAAATAAAATCTAAATAAATTGTGTTATAAAATTAAGTATTTGAAAGTGCAATGCTGGGAAGATCAAATTCTGTTTTTTATAAATATGTAAAGAGTATTTCAACCTGCCATGTAAAAATTTTTGTCTATCCCTTTTCAACTCAAGCTTCATTGAAACTTTGTAGTCAATGTTGTAAGATAGATTAGATGTTTTAGTCTGTTTGCCAATCGGTATTTAACTGTGACTGATGTGAAAAGAACTTCATTCTGATTTTTTTTTTTTCAATCTAGTAGAACGGAAAATTAAAAAGTAAACTATGAGTTTTATTTGTGAAATAGACATTACTATGAAATCTAACATTTTCACAGGGCCCAACTTAGACAGTGGGGGGGCCCTCGGGCAAAATTTATTTGGAGGGGGGGGGGGTGATCCTTCTATTTTTTGAAATTGTTCATAAATTGTGTGGAAGTGACTAAAACTTAACTTATTGTTTGTATATGTTACAGGCCAAACCCGATTTTAGGCCAAACTAGATTAGCCTAGGCCAAACTAGTCTATCCTAACGCCCATCGGATAGACTAGTTTTTCCTAGGCCAAACTAGTCTATCCTATTGCTCATAGGATAAACTAGTTTTTCCTAGGCCAAACTAGTCTATCCGAACGCCCATCGGATAAACTAGTTTTTCCTAGGCCAAACTAGTCTATCCGAACGCCCATCGGATAAACTGGATTTTCCTAGGCCAAACTAGTTTGGCCAAACGGTCATTAGGACGAACTAGTTTAGCCTGCTATTCATGGGTTTGAACTAGTTTATCCTAGGCCGAACTAGATTGTCCTAGGCCAATTCAATTTGGCGTGATATTTTTTAATCTAAAGACCGCCACGGCGCCAACTTTCTAGTTTTGATCAATTTTATCCTAGGCTGATGCAGTTTGACGCGATTTTAGCTCACAGACTATCAAAGCCTGAGAGCTAATGTGCTCCGAGATTCTGTGAGTGTGTATGTAACCATTTACGTATGTTTGACCGTATGTAGGTACGTATGTACGTACGTGTGTACGTAATGCGATAACTCCTGATAGAAATATCCAATTTGCTTCAAATTTTGTACATAGATTTATCCTGGTAATGAACTTTCCTGATTAGTTTCAGGGGTTCATTGAATAAGAATAAGGGGAGGAGAACAAAAGGCTAATCCGCACCCCCCCCCCCCTCCTTAATTTAGTTAAGTCAGTTTTCCATGCAAAATGATCAGATTTTATTAAAATTTTAGGTATAATATCATTTTGATAAGGTACATCCATGATCAGTTGTGGGTGTTCATTGTTTACGTATAAAGAAGGGAGGAATGGGAGGTAACATTCTTAATTCATGTAAATAGGTTTTTCACAGAGAATTTACCGATTTGTTTCAAATTTTGGATGTAGGTTCCTTCTGATAAGGTGTTTACCTGATTAATTTGAGGGGTTCTGAGTTTAAATATAAACGGATTTTTTTTTTCAATCGGATAGAAACTTTCGGTTTTATGAAAAGATTTTTAATTCGTAACAAGTATTGGTTTTTGCACACATCACTTCAGGCGAAATTGTTCATATTAAGAAACTAAATTTCCGAATCCTTTTAAAAATAAGAAAAAGCTTAAATAAAGTGACACTTGAAATTCAGGATGGAGGGGGTAGAGTAAGAGGATGCTAGATTTTTTTTTAAAAGTTCAGCCCTTTTTAAGGTTTTAACTGCTAATTAAATATTACCATTATTTGAAACTTTTAGAAACATAATAAAACAAGATGTTTAATATTTCAGAAAAAAGACCAGTCAAATACCACTATTTTCTATTAGTAATTTTTGTAAAAATGTTAAATTCTTGTTGGAACTGTTTGAAACTTTGTGATAGTTTATAACACATGACAAAAATTGTAAAAAGAGTCCCATTACGAAAGGGAAAGAGGGGGGGGGGGGAAGAAAATCAGGAAATATAACGGAAATTCTAGGTTGATCTAGTTGAAACTTTAAGGTAGGTAGTTTATAACACATGATATAAATTTATAAAAATATGTTCCGGGTTTAATGCCACTATTGACGAATAGTGATTTTTGCAAAAATCTTAAATTCTTGTTTTGCAGCACCGCGACATCGAGTAACATATCTACTGATAGATTGTTTAACGGAGTTTCCTTCATATACAGTTTTGTTGGCAATAGGGTGCGCTCCCTGGTGATGGAATGTGGAACTAATATAACGCGACCACCCTGGTGTTGGAATTTGGAACTAATACAACGCGATCTAGTTCAAACAAGCTGGCTTCGCCTGCTATTGGGCTCCTTCTTTTATATAAAATCTCATAACGGACGTATGTTAAGCGAACGAACCTCGAACAGCAAGAAACATGATGATAAATATTTAAGAAAAAAGATGCCGCATCGAAATATCACTATTTTCTAATAGCAATTTTTGTAAAAATGTTAAATTCTTGCCGGAACTTTTTGAAAAATCTGTAACAACGACTTTCAAATTCTAACTCAATCTGAAATTTTATGAAAATCTGTGTATTAGTACTATTTGAGATAGAATTATCGCAGAAATCATAAAAAACTGCATAGAAACGCTATATATTGAGCCATTTACTCTAAAACCAAAATAATATTAATTTATATCAGAGACTAACTGAATTTGAAGTTTGATGAAAATCCGTGCATTTGTTCTTGAGATAGAACTATTGCGATAATTATGAATAATGCCACATGGCAGCACCAATTTTCAAGAGATTTACTCCAAAATCTACAGAATACTAATTTTTATCAGAGACTTACTGAATCTAAAGTTTGATGAAAATTCGTGCATTATTTCTTGCGACAGAGCTATTTTAGGAATCCTGAAAATTGAGCACAACAGTGCTACCTATTGAGCAATTAATATAAAAATGTAAACAGAATTAGTTTATATCACGGAATTACTGAATCCGGAAGTTTGATGAAAATCCGTAAATAAGTTATTGAAATAATGTTGATGCATATCGGTAAAAATGCAGTTTAGAAGCGCCATCTGTTGAACGATTTACATGAAAATGTGATCAGAATCAATTTATATCATGGACTATCTGAATATAAATTTTTATTAAATTCCATTCAATAGTTCTTGAGATACAGCTATTGAAAAATTTGTTAAAAATGCAGCATAGCATAGCCATGTTGAGTGATTTACTTCAAAATAGAAACAACACCAACTCATCTAATGGACGAACTGAATCTAATGTTTAATGGAAATTTGTGTATTAGTTATTAAGATAAAGCTAATGCGTAAATCCTAAAAAATGCAAAACAGCAGCTCCACCTGATGAGCGATTTACACCAAAAACTTATCAGCATCAATTTAGATCAAAGACTACCTGAATATAAATTTTTATTAAATTTCGTGCATTAGTTCTTCAGCCGCGTCCCTACAGCTTGCCACAGCGTATAGCAGGTATGCTGCACACGTACTGCCGAATGCCCTCTTCCTCTTCGAACGAACTTCGAAGGGAACGAAATTCAAATCGTAGCAAGCGTGCTGAGTACGCACCGTCAAATGTAATCCTCCTTTTCGAAAGAGCCTCGAAGCGAACGAATTTCCAACCATATCCCCGCTGCTCACGACAGTCAGATAGCGGGCGAAGCCAGCAAGTTTTAACTGAGCTACGTTATATTAGTTCCTCATTCCAACACCAAGAAGTGCACTCTATTATTAACAAAACTGTATCTGAATGAAACTCCGTTAAACAACCTATTAGTTTAGTAGATGTTACTTGAGGTCGCGGTGCTTTAAAAAATAGAATTTCCGTTATATTTCCTGATTTTGTTCGCATCCACACCCTCTTTCACGCCAAAATGTGACTTTTTTTTATAAATTTATATCAAATGCCATAAACTGTCACAAAATTTCAAAATGTTCCAGCAAGAATATAACATTTTTACAAAAATTACTATTAGGAAATAGTGGTATTTCGATGCGAAATCTTTTTTCTTAAATATTTATCATCATGTTTTTTTCTCTTCGAGGTTCATTCGCTTAACATACGTTCGTTTTGAGATTTTATATAAAAGAAGGAGCCCAATAGCAGGCGAAGCCAGCTTGTTTGAACTAGATCGCGTTGTATTAGTTCCAAATTCCAACACCAGGGTGGTCGCTTTACATTAATTCCACATTCCATCACCAGGGAGCGCACCCTATTGCCAACAAAATGTATACACCCGTTTCGAGATTTTATATAAAACAAGGGGCCCGATAGCGGGCGAAGCCGGCTGATTTGAACTAAATCACTTCCAAATTCCAGCACTTGGGTGCTTGTGTTATATTAATTCCTCATTAGTCCATTATATTAGTCGCGATATATTAATCCTACATACGTACGTACGTACATAAGTATGTACATATGTATGTTCATACATACATACATACGTACATAGTTACATACACACACACAGAATCTTCGAGCATATTAGCTCTCAGGCTTTGATAGTATATGAGCCAACAGCGAGTCAAACTGCATCGGCCTAGGATAAATTAGATCAAAACTGAAAGTTGGCGCCGTGGCGATATTTAGATTCAATAAAATCACGCCAAATTGAATTGGCCTAGTACAATCTAGTTCGGCCTAGGATAAACTAGTTCAAACCAATGAGAATAGCAGGCTAAGCTAGTTCGTCCTAATGACCGTTCGGCCAAACTAGTTTGGCCTAGGAAAATCCAGTTTATCCGATGGGCGTCCGGATAGACTAGTTCGGCCTAGGAAAAACTAGTTTATCCGATGGGCGTACGGATAGACTAGTTTGGCCTAGGAAAAACTAGTTTATCCTATGAGCATTAGGATAGACTAGTTTGGCCTAGGAAAAACTAGTCTATCCGATGGGCATTAGGATAGACTAGTTTAGACTAGGCCAATCTAGTTTGGCCTAAAATCGGGTTTGGCCTGTAACATATATATAAATTTCATACCAAGTATTATTCACATCTATATGCAGAAAAACACTAGAAAGAGAACTCTAAGAAACTATGGAATGCAAATATTTATTTATTTTGGTTATAGAATTATAAAGATAAATGTAAGTTGTTAAAATACAGTTACTTCATTATTGCATGCATTTGGACGATTTCATCATATGGAAAAACAAGTGATGAAATGCATTTAATAATAATAGCAAGAAATTTCAATGCTTGTTGTATTGTTCCTGCATTCACCTGTTCTGCATGTTAATGTACTAAAGTACTTTGGTATAAAATTTCCTACTATAACAAATTTTCTTAAGCAGAAACCAACACATAAGAGATGCATGAGGTTACCTTAATATTGTAAGAAAATTTATGTATTTAAATTTTTTTTAATGAAATCAGTAAGAAAGAAATTAAATACAACCAAATGAGAACCACTATAAATTAAAATATGTTCATTTTTGACCCTTTTTTTATGATTTGGTTCCCCTTTAAGAAAACATATCTGCCTGTAGGAGGGGGGTGTCCTTAAATGGGGAAGCCCGAGGCAACTGCCATTCTTACCCTTGCATCAATCCATCCCTGATCCCTTAATTAAGTAATAAAAGCAGTCTTGCCTACAGATTCCATGCTTTCATGCTTAAAAATGACTCTGTAAATGTGCCAAAAAATTTTGCACTTTAAGAGGTGACAATCCTACCTGCAGGACAATTGTTATCACTATTTTGTGATAGTAAGCTCTATTTTATTTGATTGCAGAATTTCTGTTATTTATTAAGGCAGATTACATATCGTGGCACAATTATTTCTGAATAATAAATTATGAAACTAATAATTGAGAAAAATATGTATAGTAATAATCTATAAACTTTTTATCAGAAATTTATTTCTAAAAATATTCGAATATATCAATCCAAAATTTCAGCTCATTATATTTTTAATTTTTTTTCACTTATTTCTGAAAAAATAAATAAATAAATAAATAAATAAAATAAATATTCACTGTTTTATTAAGTGCTTAAAATGTATCTTTAATATAAATTGTCAGCCAATTGGTAGTTCATTAAAAATGAAGAGACACTTAAGGTCTACATAATTGTTGAAAAATGCCAGGATGTTCCAGTTTTGCATTGATGGTGATTAAAGTAACAGAGAACAAACTATTTTGCAGTACAGCAAAGCAACAATCTTTTGCTTGGCTGGCATTAATTACAGCCAAGGCTATTTATTACTTGTTGCCATTACAAAGGTTGCAGTTGCAGTACTTATATTTATATTAATTCTCTTGTCATTTGAAATAGTTTATGAACAAAAATGACTACAAAGGAAATATTTCTTACCCAAGTTATATTCTGGATGCAGTCAGTCCAAATCATAGCCTCCTTTTTTATAAAAGCAACACAAAAAAAAAAAAAAAAAAAAAAAAATGTAATTTTTCAGGCATAGAGCAAATGCATGATACATTAGAATCTGCAAAGTATCCATATAAATGGCTAAAACATTCATTTTATTTATAGATTATAGCCAAGAGCAGGTCCAAGAATGAGAATCTGAAAGAATCAGGACCCTTCACTCAGCCACAAAGCAGCATGCTTTTGAGAATACATAGTAATACATACAGTAGACCAGGGCTGTGGAGTCGGAGTCAGAGTCAAACTCACTTTTAAGCAAAAGAGTCAAAGTCAGAGTCGCTAAAAAACAATCCGAATCCAACTCTGCCTTTTTTTTGTTAGACAGTTTGAAGTGAAATTAAACCAATTTTATGTAATTTTAAATTCATTGAAGGAATTATTATTGTTATTTATGGATTATATAGGGCAAATCGAAATAAAGATTTCCAATATACTGCTCAGCGTACACACTATATGGAAACCGTTTTTAATTAAAAACTCTAGTCGATCTTGAATCATTTCCTAAGCAGTAAAATTTTCATCTTTATTTTTTTTCCATCAAACTTTTTCTGTTCTGGAATATATGAATTAACAATAAAAATGTAAACATTTGCCCTTTTCAAGTTCACAGATCTGAAATAGTAAAATTTCTGTTTTGTTTTCATGTTTAATTTGAATAGTGGGATTTTTCAAGCTTGTGAGATGCAAAATTGAAAAATTAGTAAAACACAAAATATTTTTTCCCTTTTTGTTTCAAAGTTTTAAGAGCTGAATTAATACCAAACTGGCAAAATTTTCACTTTATTTTTCTTGCGGATACTTTTAATAAAACTGAAACACTAGTATATTAGACAGCCCAAAATCGGACTCAAAGTTGTTAAAATTTCTGTAGTCGTAGTCGGCTATTTTTTCTATCAACTCCAAAACACTGCCATAGACTCCCTAAAATCCACAACTGCCTAAAATCTGCACATTATTAGAGATGTAAAAAAATGAAACTTTCAGTTCAGATATAAGGTCAAAATTACAGACTTTTTAAATTTTCATATTCTGTATATATTTTAAGTGTAATTCTCATTAATATGATTAAACACATGCATTTTCATGACAGAAGTACAAATTAATTTCTGAAAAAATTCAAGATATTGCTGATATTTTTGGTAAAATGTCTTTTGGCAATTTTTTTTGTATTAATCAAGCTTTTTTGGTTGTTATGTCTGATTAAACCTGAAATAAAGCTTTTTTATTTTATGGTTTTGATGTGAATTTATTAGTAGGGTATCTTTATGTGGCAAGTTGCATTTAAAAATTCAAGAAAGTTGTATCTTTATGATGCATATTGAATTTATACATTATTAATTATTCACTTGACACTTGTTTTTAATACTTTAATCATTTTAAAATCATCTTAATTTTTATTATTTTAATTGATTACTTATTTTATTATTCACTATATTGTAAGCATTCATTATAATTTTAATTGCATTATTCTTTCAAATTATGTTTAAAAATTATAAACAAATCATTGATCAGAATTCACAAAATTCTAAAATCCACACAATTTCTGTTTCCATGTGCACTTTTGAGGAAGTCTACTGTATATATGTATGTATAAAATATATCTTTCCTCTCATCCTCTACATTCTTCTGTCAAATCAAAATGAGTTTCAGGACCTGATGCAGTTTGGTGCCCCTGCTTTTAAACTCACTATACAAATTTTCATTGTTGAAAATTGATTATTGTTTTTGTGTGACTGAAGAAATGTTATCATAGATATTTATACTATGTAACCATTAATCACCGGACACTTTCAATTTTAGGCATTTTGTTAAATATTTAAAAATATACTTGTCAAATTCCTTTAAAATTTCACCATATACAGTCGACTCCCTCAAATCTGCACAGCTTGGGACCAGAGGTTGTGCGGATTTTAGAATTTTGCGGATTTCTGGTCATTGCTTTGTTTACATTTTTAAAACAGTAATTTCAATGCAATTAATAGTGCAATCGGAACTATAATGAATGCTTAGAATATAATAAAATATAGCAAAATAAGTAATAAACTAAAAAAAAAAAAAGAAAAAAAAAAAAGATAATTTTTAAAATGTTTAAAGTACTAATAGTAAAGGTCAAGTTAATGATCAATAGTGTATGATTAAATAATCATAATAAAGATTAAAAAATATATTTTCCCAAAATTATTCAACAAACTTGCCTCATAAATGGGCATTACTAACTCACATCAAAATCATAAAATAAGGATTTTTTTTCCAAAGTTAGTCAGGCTTAATAACCACAATAGCTTGATTAATGCATAAATATATTTGGTAAGAAGATTGTGATTACCAGTAATTTCTGATATATCTTGAATTTTTTCCAAAAAATTTTATTTTTCCTTCATGAATGAAGTATGAATAAAGTATTATTAAGAAAATTACAAATTTAAAAACATATGGAATTGATACAAAATTAAAAAAATAAAATTTTGTCCCAATATCTGAATTGAAAGTTTCATTGTTTACATCCATAAAATATGTGCGGATTTCTGGTTTGCAGATTTGAGGGAGTCTACTGTATTATATATATCATGTAGGGGTATAGAAGATAAGCTTCATCTTTTATTCAAAGAATTATTCTGTTGTTTTTTAAATTTTTAAAATTTTAAAAATAACTTTAAAAAGTTATAAATTTGTAAAGTTAGTAGTTTATAGTTGAACTTTTTTTTTTAAACATGACATCTGTATAAAAAAGTATTAATTGTATTAAATTTTTTTTTGTGTTACAGTAGAACCCTGATAATCCAGATCAGTTTTTTTTATTTTATCTTTTTTTTAAGTTTGAGAAGCGATTGGCTAATTTCCATAACATTAACTTGTTGCATCGTCATATTCTGAATAATAAAAAAAAAAACTTTTTTGCCAATCGCTTCTCAAATTTGGGAAAAAAAAAAAAAAAAAAACAGATATTCGGGGTTCTACTATATTATGTAAAAAATGTGTTACTGCCCTTGTCCCTGAATTCATAGGATTGTGCATTATTTTTTGCTCTGCTCCTCCGCATACATATTAGAGGAGACAATGTTAAAGATAATATTCTTCTGAAATACTATAATATTTATATGGTTTTTGCGAAGAATAAATTAACATTGGAATTAATTTAATTTGAAATTATCAAATTAAGAAGAGAGTGCCATATATAGTTTTGCCTAATTATTTTATATTATTTATTGTCTATTGTTGTCATATTCATTTTCCTTTTTAATTTTCAGATAATTTTCCAGTTTGTCATGTTGCATGGTGCTCTTCTGGAAATTGCATTCTATTAAATAGCCGAGATCACTTTTCTATGTTATTTTTCTCTTAATATTTAGTGTATTTTTTTTAACTATTGTAAATTATGTAAATAAAATTTCTCTATTTTTTATGTTTATTTATTGTAAAGTTTTGACAAGGCTCTATTGTTTTTAGATTATAATGCAAATATAGATAGTTTTTCAAAAAAATTTCTTTTTTCCATTCACACAAATATTTATTATTCTTTAACAAAGGCAGAGCAATAATGATCAATATTTATTCTTCTGATATGTATACTACATTGCTGCAGAAGAAAGGAATGAATTCTTGTGCAAAGCGTTTTCACCATAAAATAAACATTTTCCTTCATATACAGAGTGATTCTAGAAGTCAGTTCTGTCACAAATGACTGGTGAACTATAATAGCTACAGCCATAAATTGATTGTATAGGTATAGTAAAATGGCTGTGTGCTATGCTGTAAATTGCCTGGCAGTGTCACATAATAATAAATTTTAGAATTGCTGATAGTATCATGAAAACTATAGGAAATATGAAGAAAAGTTCAATGATAGCATTATCAAATTCATAAGAAAAGATATATATTTATCAATACACATTTGATAAATAGTCACTTACAAAGATGGAACTGCCTTCAAAAGGGTTCAAAAGCAAAAAGGTTTTTAGATTAGTTTTTTTTTTTTTTTTTTTTTTTTTTAATTTGTTGTGGCTAAAAAATGAAATTTGATATGGTAGGTTACTTTTAAGACATGAATACTTGCTACAAGAATATTTGTTAAAATGTTCAAACATATAAAGTTTCAGTTTCTTTTAATTTTTTGTATGCTGTTGCTTAGGTTTTAAAAATATTTTTTCCCTTAAAAAGTTTTGTTCTTTTTTTAGATGTGATGTGATTAGATTTAAAATTTAAAATTTTCAAATTATTTTGCTTAATTTCACAATTTTAAAACAGGCATTTATTGTTTTGGTTGATGTAAATAAAATTATTCATATAAAAATAAATAAATATGTCAAAAACCACATTTTCAAGAAAATTCTAAAAAATAAAGTATTTATTACATAAAACAAAAGTTTGCAAATTTAGGTTTCATCAATTAGCTTTTATTTCATAGAAAAAATTATCACTTGCCAATATTCTTGCATCTATAAATCCAGAAGTGCCATATTTCTGAACTTTTTTTTGGGGGGCGGTGGCATAACCAAAGGTGAGGTTTGGGGGGGGGGGGGAGATTGTACCCACTCCTTTCCAAACGAAAACTGATGAAAAAATCCATTTTAAATAAGTTTTCATCTTAGCAAGTTTAATTTCTAGATATTGACTAGAACAGTTTTCCACTTAAGACAAAATGTATAGACATTATAGATAAATATTGTTATAGACAATTTCTGTTCTTGTAAGTTTACTTTAAAACTATTAAAATATTATTTATATAGTACACTCCTGAAAAGCATAAGTATATTGCATTTACTGTAAAACACTTTCACAGAGGAAAAAAAATCCTGTTTTTATGAAAAAAAAAGAAAAAAAACTATATAATTATACTTACCAATATGCAAACCTGTATACTGCAGGTGCAAGGAGTCAGTTTAGAAGGTTCATAGAGGGAGGGTGCAAGATTTTCTTTGTGGAGAAGAGTTTAAAGTACTTTGTGAAATTTTGCCCCTTTTTTTAGCACTTGCCAACAAAGTTGAAAAGTGCTGATGCATTCGGTTTGTCTGGCTGCGCTCTAACTCTCGCAAATATATTCGGATTGCCATGAAATTTTTGGACGTTATTTAGGTTTACCCTAGCACGAACCTTATCGAAAATGAAGTTTCTACCATGATTAATTTATTTACAGGGACAATCAAAAGTTTTCCATTACATTATGGCTTATGGGGAAAAATCGTTTCAAATGAATTTTAACGTTTATAACACTTTCGAAAAGTTTGAAAAGTGCCTATGCGTTCGGTTTGTCTGTCCATCTGTCCGTGCTCTAACACCTGTAAATATATTCGAATTGCACTGAAATTTTTGTATGTTATCGACGTTTACCCTAGCACAAACCCTATTGAAAATGAAGTTTCTACTATGATTAGTTTATTTACAGGGAGAGTCAAAATTTTTCCATTACATTATGGCTTATGGGAAAAAATCGTTTCAAAGGCGTTTTAAAGATGTTAGCCCCTGTCAAACATATTAAAATTTACATGCATTGAGAGGTGCATTAATATGCATTCTACAAAATATGTGGTGAAAATATAGCTATTATTCCTTTACAGGGCCACACAAAAGAATTCCATTGGATAATGGTAAAAAAAGGGGGGAGATAGTGTGCAACATTTAAAAAATATATTAAACTGTTTCATGTATAAAAATTGATATATGTCACTGAGGCTTAATATAAATTATATGATACTGTCTTTCATAATATGAAGTACATTGCATTTACAGAGACATACAAAAGATTTCAAATAATATATTCCTTCCGACGGACTGTATATATTTCCGATGATGGCTGATGGATGAATGTAATACATTTTAATTATGATATACACATTTAAGTTTCATTAAATCTTTTTACGTTATAAGGGTGTGTATAGAGATGTAAATTTTCTGGAAAAATATAAGTAGCGGAAAAAACTGGTTTTTTACCGGTTTTTTTCGGAAAAAAACAGAAAAATTGGAAAAATTGATTTTTCATGACTGTTTTTCCCAAATAAATTATATTCTCTTAGAGAATATTAAATAATAAACATTTTTTCCCATTTATTTGTATTAAATGAAAATTATTTTCATTTTATATTACAAAATAAAAAGAAAGTAGCAAAGCCTGCTTTTAAAAGTTCAGTTTTTTTTCCCACAGCCTAAGAATTTTTAAAACGCTATTGTTTGTTATATCATATCTCTGTTGAAATGATTTTTCAGTTACATGTTTAACTACCAATTGACCTAATGTAAGAACCTGAACCAATATGTCTGCAGTTTGAAAGGAAATAAATTATGCATTCCATTTACATAAGTATACTTTTTAAGTAAATGATACTAGTTTAAAGAAATTGTTGCAGTTTTGTCATTATTATCAATATCAGTATTAAAAATTCCATTGTTTGTTTAAAAAAAATGTATATTTTTACATTATACACTTTTTTCTTACAATTATAATTTTATTTACTTTAAAAAATATGTTTAGTTTTGATATAGCTTTCCAATCTGAACTCAAAGTTTTGATTTAGTTTTATAATCTAAATTCAAATAAAACTAAGTTTTAGTTTGGATTAAACTAAAACTAAAAAACTGAAACTAAACTAAAACTGCAAGTAAACTGAAACCAGAAAAAAATATATTTTTTAAGATTAATTAAACGTAATTTTTTTCTTTTTATCCTGAAATCTGGTATTCTTTTCTTGAGTAAGAAACCATATTCATTAAGGTTTCCATATGATAATTTCATATTTCTAAGAGTGGAACTCAAAAGTTATGAAAACAGAACACTACAAATAGAAAATGCTCGCTATTTGAGGAATTAACAAAAGCAATTACATGCAGAGATAAACTTCTAGTGTGCTTTAAAAAACTACAAAAATTTAAAGTTTAATCAAGAGGGAATGTATAATTTGGAACATAGTTATTTGTAATAAAATATAGGTTTTTTTCATCACAGTTGTACTTTTCTAATGCAAACTGCCCATGTTTTTGCAACATTACTGTACATTATGGAGGTAAAATGGAGGTCAATTTTAGATTCAATACCTTGAAAAAACATTCAATTAATGAGCTATAACAAAATCTTGAAACATGCAGCATAGTAGTGCCACCTATAGGGCAATTTACACCAAAAACTAAACAACATTAATATATATCAGGAACTGTCTGAATCTGTAGTTTGATAAAAAATCATCCTTTAGTCCTTGAGATAGAGCTATTGCGATAATCATGAATAATGCAGCATAGCAGCGTCACCTGTTGAGCAATTTTCACCAAAAAGTAATGTGCACAAAGTTATATCAAAGATTAACTTAATCTGAAGTTTTATGAAAATACATACATTAATTCTTGAGATAGAACTATTGTGGAAATTATGAATAATGCAGCATAGCAGCGCCATCAGTTGGGTGATATACACCAATAACTAAACATCTCGAGTTTATATCAAGGTGTAACTGAATCTAAAGTTTTGTGAAATTATGTGCATCAGTTCTTGAGGTCGAGTGCCCATAAAATTTTTGTCCCATACAGACTCACAGAGTGACAGATATTTTCCAAATACTATCAAATCGTGTTCCCTTCTAAAACGTTTAAATACAACAAAAACTGGAAGTCAAAATTTTCACAAATTCAATACTTACTTCTTGAAAAGATAGAAAAAAGTAATAAATGCATGCTTCAAATTTTATGTTAAATTTTTAATTTTACCATTTCTATTAATCGGCATATTATTGAAATAATTTTGCACATGAATTAATTTTTAAAAAGAGAAGTTGCATTTAATTATATATCTAGATTTTTTTCATGTAATCCTGTTTTTGTGAAATTTTGAATTTCTTGTATATATACTTATACAAAATATATTCAGAATTTGTGAATAAGAAATTATTACTATTTTTAGAGTCCTATTTAGACAATTTTAATAAGGTTATTCATGCATATATACAACTTGATAAGATTCAGCTGCTATATGGCATGAGATTTTTTTTTATCTTCAATTACTGCATTTGCGAAAGACTCAATTTGTAGATTAAACTTTTTTCTGAAATGTCTATTTTCAAGAGAAGTTTTGCGAAGTGTCTTGTATTTCAAACAAGAAGAAAATGTGAAGGATCCTTTCAAGTCTTCTCAAACCGATTTCTGCTCAGAGATCAGATTACCCACATTAAAGTTTTCATGTGGGACATTCAACATAAAAATAAATAAAATAAAAAGTATGAGAATGAAGCTATTACAAAATTTTCACTATATTATTTCAAAAATGAAATTTCAATTTTTCCAGTTCGGAAAAATTGAAAAATAAGCCTTCGGAAAACCCCCGAAAAAAACTGGTTTTTTTCCGAGCATTCCCATCTCTAGGTGTGTATAAATGTTGTAGTTGATATACAGGGTTATTCTAAAGAGCTCGCCAACATTACTGAGTATGAGCGTAAATTATTTAAAGATGGTTCTTAAATAAAATATGCATTTTTATTCTGAACTGCATTCAATTTACAAATAAATGTTTGCAGAATATAGATAAAATGATATACAGGGCCACACAAAGAATTGTGTACATGGGCACCTATGAATGATAATTTTTAACAATGTGATTTCAGTTGTTTTAAGAGTGTTTTAGTTTAAAATGAATTTTAAAGTATTCTAAAATTTAAATTATTCTTCAGATAAAAGTAATTTTTTTTTTCTATTTTAATATGAATGGAGATTTTTAATATTCACAATTTGTTTGAAAACATCTGTGGTCCCGGGCGAATCAGCAGGTAACATATATAACTTGCATGGGATAGTGAACAGCTTAGACATGCAAATTGAACTGATAAATATTTCTACTATTTGGAAAGTGTTAAAAAGCAGTATATCAGAACAGGAAATGCAATGTATATCAACAGTTTGAATATATAAAGAAAGATTACGTCTTTATATACATATATATTCTTTCATTTTCAGATCATTTTGCTATTTTACATAATTTTATATACCTTGTGTAAGATTTCTTACTTTCTTTCATTATTCTAAAAAAAAAAAAAAAAAAAAAAAAAAATCTATTATGATTTTAAGGTATTAGCATAGCTAATAAAAAGCACCCAGTTAAACTGATGGCATTGAGCTCACAGGCTATTTACTCTAACTGTATATTATACTTTTATTGCAAAAAATAATATTCCCCGAAAAAAAAAAAAAAAAAAAAAAAAAAAAAAAAAAAACCATAGCGCCCCCTTAGCTACGGCCCTGGGTGGGTGGTATGTGTTCTCACAAAAGATCAGGTTGAAGAAGACGTTAAAGTTTCTTTCCTTCATCCAAACAGATTATCCGTCATTCATTTATCCCAGAAAAGCAGACATTATCAAAATACTTTATTTTATACAAACTACATCCAATCACTGCAACAGGCAGAACATACACAGTACCCAAAGAAGAAATGTAAAGAACAGGTAAATTTTTACATAAGGAAAAAATAGTTGTACTAAGATCTAAAAATTGAGCTCCACTGTGCCAAATTGAGTTAAGTAAAAACATTTGCTTATTAAACATCTAAAATTTATTATTTGTTTTTTTAATAAAAAAGGCTATTCTTAAATTTCTAAAATTTGTATTTGTTTCCATGTAAGTAACACTTCGGGCTAAACTGGGCATCATACCTTAAATCGTTTTTAATTACAGATTTGCATGAAGTTTGATACAAAAAATATTTTTTTCTGTATGACAACATAAGAGTACCATCATAAAATTTGGCATAAAAGTTGCTAAAAGAATGTTAAATGTAATATATTTTTTTCAAGAAAATCAAAAATTCCGATTTTGAATTTTTAAAAAAATTATATAATTTTTTTACAAAAAAAAAAAAAAAAAAGTGACTTGGTCATGTTATATATCTTATGAAACACCATAAAAAACTGAAAAGAATGATGCAAATTTTAATTCTCTAGATCAAATACACTGGTGTCCAAAATTTAAGCATAATTGGTAATTAAGTAATTATTTTTAAGTAATGAAAGAAATATGAATCGGAATGTGCTGAAACTCCAGGTGTGTAAACAAAATAGTACGTGTCACATATTTTCGCGAAGAGTTTTCCCCGAAATCGAACAGGGGACCGTCAACAAATTGAAAAAGGACGAAGATCTTTTGGGTAACCCTGTCAAAACTAATGTAGCAAAAGCGTTCAAACTGCACATTATGATTAATTGGCTTATTGTAATATACTGTGTTTACTTTTATAAGGATAGCATGTATACTCGTAGAGAAATTAAGGTTTTTATAAAAACAGTCCTAAGTTTTTTGCTTATAATTTGCAGAGTTCTTAATAAAAAAATAATGTCCTTTTCTGAAAATATGACAAACATCATTGTACACAATACCCTGTCATCAGAATTTAAAAATAATAAAACTTGTATGAAAAATGAGTATGTTTAGTACATGGCCTACTAGATCTAAGTAAAGGCCTGTCTATTTGAGATTAATGTATGAAGTCTCCCGCCAGAGGACGCTGATACTTTGCCCAAGTTATTCAGACCAATCATCTAAACCCTGAATCAAAACAATGACACGTGTGCAAACATGTGCACAGAACAGAAAGCAGCTTATTCAATGCTAATTTGGGCAGGGTTTGCGTCACGTGGACTTACACGTGGTTCAATGAAATGGTTCAGGGTTTGAACCTGTTGCCAGCTTCACTTTTTCGGCGGTTTTTCGCGAAATGGCTCGGCCGGTAGTATATAGTTGGCGTTGGTTTAGTAAATAATTTTTCATTGCGCATGCACAACGATATCAAAATGTCATTTGCATATTGTGTTAGCTAAATGTATAGAGCAACTTCTGTAAAAGTTTCAAAAACATAGCTTGAAAATTCTGAAAATGGGAGCCTATAGAATCAACTCAAAATCCGTTATTCCTAAAGGAAGCAAAAAAATCAGGGGTTTTACCTAAATATAGTTGTACGTGTAATATTGTGTAGGCACTAAACAATGGAATATGGATACAGCCCCTCATCTTTTTGCTTCATTTAGGGAATAAAGGATTTTGATCTCATTCTATCAACGATAATTTTCAGAATTTTTAAGCTATGTTTTTGAGACTTTCACAAAAGTTGCTCTATACATTTAACTAACATAATATGCAAATGAAATTTTAATAGCGTTCACGCATGCGCAGTAAAAAATTATTTAGTAAACCTGCTCATTTGTCATACAATTTTTATTATTTTTTAATTCTGATGACAGGGTATTGTGTACAATGATGTTTGTCATTTTTTCAAAAAAGAACACTGTGTTATATTAAGAACTCTACAAATTATAAGCAAAAAACTTAGGACTGTTTTTATAAAAACCTTAATTTCTCTTCGAATATACATGCTATCCTTGTAAAAATTAACACAGGGCATTACAATAAGCCAATTAATCATAATGTGCAGTTTGAACGCTTTTGCTACATTAGTTTTGACAGGGTTATCCAAAAGATCTTCGTTCTTTTTCAATTTGTTGACGGTCCCCTGTTCGATTTCGGGGAAAACTCTTCGCGAAAATATGTGACGCGTACTATTTTGTTTACACACCTGGAGTTTCAGCACATTCCGATTCATATTTCTTTCATTACTTAAAAATAATTACTTAATTACCAATTATGCTTAAATTTTGGACACCAGTGTAGTTTAGAAGTTATCACCGATTAAAAATTACAAAACTATACAAATTTTGTAAAATTTTCAAAATTTCAAAAATTTATAACCTTAAAATAAATTGTCGAAAAAAATTTAAACTTCACAATTTTAATCTCATAAGTAAGTACAACAAACAGGTAAAAAATCAGTACAATCTAAAACATTAACGTAAAAAAAAAAAAAAAAATGGTTGATTTTATGTGGAATTACTCTAACGTAGAAAGGATTCACGATAGCGTAAGATTGTGATGTACTGAAATAAGTTTTACATTTTATTTACATGTTAAGACGGACTGAGACTTTCGCTTTAAGTGATCTTAAGCGAAGCACCGTAATCTCAACCCAAATGGTTTAATAATATGAATAAAATATAGATATTATATCAAATTATATTTTTCAGCACATCATAGATGGCCCCTTAAATGAACATTTCGAATTTTTTTTAAGCATACCTTGAAAACTACTTGAAAGAAAAATTTGGATTTGCATAGAGCAGGATACATTAAATATAAATCTATTAAAAAAATTGCAATTAGTATATTTTTTTAATATTAATTTTATAATTCATAATTCACATTATAAATTATTTAAAAAAAAAAATTTCGGTGTATTTATGTTTGGATATTTTAGTATTATAATCACACAAAATTTTTTTACATCAAAACTATAATTTCAGGAGATAGTTATAAAAATATGAAAATGTAAATTAACATTAGAAACTCTAAATTTCGAGTGTTTATAATTCCAAAACTTATTATCCAAATGACATGAAATTTCAATTCTGAGCATATAGTTCGAACAAAAGATTTAAAATGCATTGTCAAAATTGGGTGTTGCCATTGAAAAAATACATGTGGCACTCGGGGACTGCCGCGGTAAAGCTATTGCATAGCATTTTTTATCAACTTATGCAATTATAATTATTTATTTATTTTTTATTTATGCAGTTTTTTTGTCTTTGATATTAATTCAAGTTGCACTTTTTGAGCGTGATGACCGATAACAATTTTTTTTCTTTTATTGAATAAATAAGAAGTTAATATCGCTTAAAATATTTTTATCATCTTACAATACATGTAGGTTAATAAGGAATTTTTATCATTGAAACTATACGTTTATGGTAGCTGAAATAAAAAACATAAGTTTGAGACTTTATATTCACAAAATATCTGAAAAATACCGCGTCAATGTCTGCCGAAGTCTACCGAAGGATACCGTGCCGAAGTCTGCCAAACTGAAGCGACGTTAGCCGGAGAGTTAGGTTTTTTTTCTCGTTCCGGAATTTCTAGATTCTTTCGCCGCGCTCAAAGCCCGCGATAAAAGCTATGCAATACCTTAATAAATTAAAAAAATCAATTTGGCCGCGCTACGAAAATTAGATCGAGAGTTATAAGCATTTTAAATTTTTCAACCCTAACCATGGGGATCTCCTGTCACCAAAAATTAACACTGTCTCATAATAAATTACCAAACAAAATTTGGCCGCACTACGAAAATTAGATCGCGAGTTATAAGCATTTTAAATTTTTCAACCCTAACCATGGGGATCTCCTGTCACCAAAAATTAACACTCTCTCATAATAAATTACCAAACAAAATTTGGCCTCGATACGAAAATTAGATTACGAGTTATAAGCATTTTAAATTTTTCGACCCTCACCGTGGGGGGTGGGGGGATCTCCTGTCACCAAAAATTAAAACTGTCTCATAATAAATTACATAACAAAATATGGCCGCGTTACGAAAATTAGATCGCGAGTTATAAGTATTTTAAGTTTTTCGACCTTCACCGTGGGGGATCTACTGTCACCAAAAATTAACACTGTCTTATAATGAATTACCAAACAAAATTTGGCCGCGCTACGATAATTAGATCGCGAGTTATAAACAGTTTAAATTTTTCGACCCTCACCATTGGGGATCTCCTGTCACAAAAAGTAAAGTCTCATAATAAAATACCAAACGAAATTTGGCCGCATTACGAAAATTAGATCGCGAGTTATATGCATTTTAAATTTTTCGACCCTCACCGTGGGGGGTCTCCTGTCACCAAAAATTAACACTCTCTCATAATAAATTACCAAACAAAATTTGGCCGCGATACGAAAAGTAGATTGCGAGTATTATGCATTTTATATTTTTCGACTCTCACAGTGGGGGGTCTCCTGTCATCAAAAGTAACACTGTCTCATAATAAATTACCAAACAAAATTTGGCAGCGCTACTAAAATTAGATCGCGAGTTATAAGTATTTTAAATTTTTCGGCCCTCACCATGGGGGGGGGTCTCCTGTCACCAAAAATTAACACTGTCTCATAATGAATTACCAAACAAAATTTGGCAACGCTACGAAAATTAGGTCGCGAGTTATAAATATTTTAAATTTTTCGACCCTCATCGTGTGGTGTCTCCTGTCACCAAAAATTAACACTCTCTCATAATAAATTACCAAACAAAATTTTGCCGCGATACGAAACGTAGATCGCAAGTAATAAGTATTTTAAATTTTTCGACTATCACCGTGGTGGGTGTCCTGTCACCAAAAATTAACACTGTCTCATGATAAATCATCAAACAAAATTTGGCCGCGCTACGAAAATTAGATCGCGAGTTATAAGCATTTTAAATTTTTCGAAACTCATCGTGTGGGGTCTCCTGTCACCAAAAATTAACACTCTGTCATAATAAATTACCAAACAAAATTTGGCCGCGATACGAAAAGTAGATCGCGAGTATTAAGCATTTTATATTTTTCGACTCTCACCGTGGGGGGTCTCCTGTCACCAAAAATTAACACTGTCTCAGGATAAATCATCAGACAAAATTTGGCCGCGTTACGAAAATTAGATCGCGAGTTATAAGTATTTTAAATTTTTCGACCCTCACCATGGGGGGGAGGGAGTCTCCTGTCACCAAAAGTAACACTGTCTCATAATAAATTACCAAACAAAATTTGGCAGCGCTACTAAAATTAGATCGCGAGTTATAAGAATTTTAAAATTTTCTACCCTCACCATGGGGGGGGGGTCTCCTGTCACCAAAAGTAACACTGTCTCATAATAAATTATCAAACAAAATTTGGCCGCGCTACGATAATTAGATCGCGAGTTATAAACAGTTTAAATTTTTCGACCCTCACCATTGGGGATCTCCTGTCACAAAAAGTAAAGTCTCATAATAAAATACCAAACGAAATTTGGCCGCATTACGAAAATTAGATCGCGAGTTATATGCATTTTAAATTTTTCGACCCTCACCGTGGGGGGTCTCCTGTCACCAAAAATTAACACTCTCTCATAATAAATTACCAAACAAAATTTGGCCGCGATACGAAAAGTAGATTGCGAGTATTATGCATTTTATATTTTTCGACTCTCACAGTGGGGGGTCTCCTGTCATCAAAAGTAACACTGTCTCATAATAAATTACCAAACAAAATTTGGCAGCGCTACTAAAATTAGATCGCGAGTTATAAGTATTTTAAATTTTTCGGCCCTCACCATGGGGGGGGGTCTCCTGTCACCAAAAATTAACACTGTCTCATAATGAATTACCAAACAAAATTTGGCAACGCTACGAAAATTAGATCGCGAGTTATAAGAATTTTAAATTTTTCGACCCTCAACGTGGGAGTCAACTGTCACCAAAAGTAACACTGTCTCATAATAAATTATCAAACAAAATTTGGCCGCGCTACGAAAATTAGGTCGCGAGTTATAAATATTTTAAATTTTTCGACCCTCATCGTGTGGTGTCTCCTGTCACCAAAAATTAGCACTCTCTCATAATAAATTACCAAACAAAATTTTGCCGCGATACGAAACGTAGATCGCAAGTAATAAGTATTTTAAATTTTTCGACTATCACCGTGGTGGGTGTCCTGTCACCAAAAATTAACACTGTCTCATGATAAATCATCAAACAAAATTTGGCCGCGCTACGAAAATTAGATCGCGAGTTATAAGCATTTTAAATTTTTCGAAACTCATCGTGTGGGGTCTCCTGTCACCAAAAATTAACACTCTGTCATAATAAATTACCAAACAAAATTTGGCCGCGATACGAAAAGTAGATCGCGAGTATTAAGCATTTTATATTTTTCGACTCTCACCGTGGGGGGTCTCCTGTCACCAAAAATTAACACTGTCTCAGGATAAATCATCAGACAAAATTTGGCCGCGTTACGAAAATTAGATCGCGAGTTATAAGTATTTTAAATTTTTCGACCCTCACCATGGGGGGGAGGGAGTCTCCTGTCACCAAAAGTAACACTGTCTCATAATAAATTACCAAACAAAATTTGGCAGCGCTACTAAAATTAGATCGCGAGTTATAAGAATTTTAAAATTTTCGACCCTCACCATGGGGGGGGGGTCTCCTGTCACCAAAAATTAACACTGTCTCATAATGAATTACCAAACAAAATTTGGCAACGCTACAAAAATTAGATCGCGAGTTATAAGAATTTTAAAATTTTCGACCCTCAACGTGGGGGTCACCTGTCACCAAAAGTAACACTGTCTCATAAACAAACAAACAAAATTTGGCCGCGCTACGATAATTAGATCGCGAGGTATAAACAGTTAATATTTTTCGACCCTCACCATTGGGGATCTCCTGTCACAAAAAGTAAAGTCTCATAATAAATTACCAAACGAAATTTGGCCGCACTACGAAAATTAGATCGCGAGTTATATGCATTTTAAATTTTTCGACCCTCACCGTGGGGGGTCCCTTGTCACGAAAAGTAACACTGTCTCATAATAAATTACCAAACAAAATTTGGCAACGCTACAAAAATTAGATCGCGAGTTATAAGAATTTTAAAATTTTCGACCCTCAACGTGGGGGTCACCTGTCACCAAAAGTAACACTGTCTCATAAACAAACAAACAAAATTTGGCCGCGCTACGATAATTAGATCGCGAGGTATAAACAGTTAATATTTTTCGACCCTCACCATTGGGGATCTCCTGTCACAAAAAGTAAAGTCTCATAATAAATTACCAAACGAAATTTGGCCGCACTACGAAAATTAGATCGCGAGTTATATGCATTTTAAATTTTTCGACCCTCACCGTGGGGGGTCTCCTGTCACCAAAAATTAACACTGTCTCATAATGAATTACCAAACAAAATTTGGCAGCGCTACGAAAATTAGATCGCGAGTTATAAGAATTTTAAATTTTTCGACCCTCAACGTGGGAGTCAACTGTCACCAAAAGTAACACTGTCTCATAATAAATTACCAAACAAAATTTGGCCGCGCTACGAAAATTAGGTCGCGAGTTATAAATATTTTAAATTTTTCGACCCTCATCGTGTGGTGTCTCCTGTCACCAAAAATTAACACTCTCTCATAATAAATTACCAAACAAAATTTTGCCGCGATACGAAACGTAGATCGCGAGTAATAAGTATTTTAAATTTTTCGATTCTCACCGTGGTGGGTCTCCTGTCACCAAAAATTAACACTGTCTCATGATAAATTATCAAACAAAATTTGGCCGCGCTACGAAAATTAGGTCGCGATTTATAAGCATTTTAAATTTTTCGACCCTCACCATGGGGGGGGGGGAATCTCCTGTCACCAAAAATTAACACTGTCTCATAATAAATTACCAAACAAAATTTGGCCGCACTACGAAAATTAGATCGCGAGTTATAAGCATTTTAAATTTTTCGACCCTCACCATGGGGGATCTCCTGTCACAAAAAGTAACACTGTCTCATAATAAATTACCAAACAGAATTTGGCCGCACTACGAAAATTAGATCGCGAGTTATAAGCATTTTAAATTTTTCGACCCTCACCGTGGGGGGTCTCCGGTCACCAAAAATTAACACTCTCCCATAATGAATTACCAAACAAAATTTGGCAGCGCTACGAAAAGCAGATCGTGAGTATTAAGCATTTTAAATTATTCGACTCTCACCGTGGTGGGTCTCCTGTCACCAAAAATTAACACTGTCTCATGATAAATCATCAAACAAAATTTGGCCGCGCTACGAAAATTAGATCGCGAGTTATAAGCATTTTAAATTTTTCGACCCTCATCGTGTGGGGTGTCCTGTCACCAAAAATTAACACTCTCTCATAATAAATTACCAAACAAAATTTGGCCGCGATACGAAAAGTAGATCGCGAGTATTATGCATTTTATATTTTTCGGCCCTCACCGTGGGAAGGTCTACTGTCACCAAAAATTAACACTGTCTCATGATAAATCATCAGACAAAATTTGGCCGCGCTACGAAAATTAGATCGCGAGTTATAAGCATTTTAACTTTTTCGACCCTCACCGTGGGTGTTCTCTTCTCACCAAAAATTAACGCTGTCTCATATTAAATTACCAAACAAAATTTGGCCGCGCTACGAAAATTAGATCGCGAGTTATAAGCATTTTAAATTTTTAGACCCTCACCGTGGGGTGTCTCCTGTCACCAAAAATTAACACTGTCTCATAATAAATTACCAAACAAAATTTGGCCGCGCTACGAAAATTAGACCGCGAGTTATAAACATTTTAACTTTTTTGACCCTCACCGTGGGGGTCTCCTGTCACCAAAAATTAACACTGTCTCATAATAAATTACCAAACAAAATTTGGCCGCAGTACGAAAATTAGATCGCGAGTTATAAGCATTTTAAATTTTTCGATCCTCACCATTGGGCGGGTCTCCAATCCCCAAAAGCTACATTATCCTACCTTGTTTTATCTTAAGACGATTCTTTTCTATACACATTCTATCAGGAATTTGTTTATTGAAACTATAGATTTATAGTAACTGAAATAAGAAATATTTAGTTTTAGACTTGATATCCTCTAAATATCTGAAAAATACCGCGTCAATGTCTGCCGAAGTCTACCGAAGGATACCATGCCGAAGTCTGCCGAATTGAAACGTCGTTAGCCGAGTGTTAGGTTTTTTTCGTTACGGATGTGTTAGGATTTTTCGCGTTAAAGAATTTTTGGATTCGGTCGCCGCGCTCAAAGCCCGCGATAAAAGCTATGCTATAGCTTAAAAAAAAGTTTGGTCTGTTTTAATTGTAAATAATCCCCTTAGCAAATTGTATATGCGCTATTCAAAAGTAGACCTAATTTACAATAAATTGGTACTAACAATTTTATTCTACAATTACTTGTTTCAGAATTAGTAAGAAGTGTTTATTTTTTTCCCTCACGATTGTATATATGGAACTTGCGAGTACATTAGCTCTCAGGCTTTGGTAGCCTCAGTGGCGTAGCAAGCGGGGGCGGAGGGGGCGGTCCGCCCCGGGTGACATCCAATCTCTTTTTACAAATCTATATAATCTTATAAGATTTTGGAAAAGAATGCTGAAATAAAAAGAAAATTCTAGCGCACGACTCAACAAAGTTAATTTTCTTTTCTTTGAGAATGTGAAAATTTCCTAAATAAGATATGCACCAGAGAAAAAAACTAACCTGTCCAACGAATGGATAGCGAAAGCAAACGTTAAAAGAAACAAGTATCTTCTACATATAGACTCCGCATTGATTTACGGGAATTATGGGTTGAGTGCTGAGTTGCTTCTGTGGTTCTTTTATGTAGGAGGACAAAAGGTAAATAAGGAACGGTATGGTCATTTGTTGTAATAACATAGAATTGTGAATGAAAAAATATCACGGATGGGGCGGGGGTAAAACCTTGGTAAGTGGGGGTGATACCATTTACATCCGCCCCGGGTGTCACTCATTGTAGCTACGCCACTGGATAGCGTGTGAGCTAATAACTAATAATATAACTAAAAAACTAGTAAATATAAAAAATCTTGATTTCTATGATGAATAACTTTTATGTCGAAGAGTTATTTCTAAGCTAAATAATGAAATTTTCAAACTACAAACAGTCTACAATAAACTTCGCTATCTGCTGCCGACATTACAGTCTGTTGTTTATTTTTCTCGATAAATAATGTAAAGACACAGCTCAAATTCGAGACATAAAACTTGATTAGGACAGCTTTTGATTCGATTCTCAGAAAGGATAAAGCATTTTCAATGTTTACCTTTGTTAATAACCGTAAGAGGATTTGTAAATAGCGAAAGAATCGACGCAATTATTTTTAGGAATATCTCAGTGGAGATTAAGAAAAGGCTGTACTGTACATTTTTGTATTACGAGTAAAATTAATTAGAAATTTTCTATTCAAGTTATGACAGAATTACATATCATAGAAATTTTTGAGAATATTATTTAAAATGCGAGTTTTTGTTCTTTCTTAAATATAAACACAATATTTATTTCCTTTTTACGTTCTGCTATCTTTACACGAAGGAAGTACAGTAGAACCCCGGGTATCCGAAAACCGGTTTAACCGAACGACCTTAAAACCTCTTAAAATCCCCTTTAAATGTGAAAAATTTTATTGTCATTACTATTTTTTCCGATGTCAAATGATACCTTTCAACATATTTTGATTTATGATTACAATTTTACTTGTAAATTTTAGATCTAAATAATTCTGAATCATTTTTAATACATTGAAGAGTTGTCTCAATACACATTAGTTTTAAAAATTAGAAGCAAAATAAATAAAAATCATTACTTTGAAAGAGTAGTATTGCACACTGGTAAAAATAGTGTTAAAAGGTATATTCTTTATGAAATAAACAAATCCAACTTACTTATTTGGTCCATTGCATAATTTCGGCACTTTATTAGATAGACTCATACGCGCTTTTTTTTTTCTTTTACAAAATATATGTTGTGTTTTTCTTTTGTTTTTCAGCTCCAGGGTGCTTTGAATATGGTACCACAAAATTTTTATTACAACTATATTCTAAATTACAATCACAGCTTTTTATCAAAGAAGTTTTCACCATAAGCCTTCCGGTTATTCAAAAATTCCTATGGAACCCGATTATCCAAAAATTCCTCTGGAATCCCGGTTAATCGAAAATGCTTTGGTCCCAAGCTTTTCGAATAACCGGGGTTTTACTGTATTAGGTTCGTGAAAATTTTAGACTTCCTGTTTCGATGGATTTTAGTTTTGACGTTTTAGAAGTCAGGGATTCTGAAAAACATGTTTTATCTAATGCCTGTCTGTAACTCTGTCTGTCTGTCTGTATGTGGCACAGATTTTGTGGGGGCTCTGTCTCAAGAACTAATGCACGATATTTCATAAACATATATATTCAGTTAATCCCTGATGTAAATTAGTGGATTAGTTTTCTAAGGATGGATTTCATAAGGATTCTAAAGGCTTGGAATTCCGTATAATAATTCTTGAAATAGGACTATTGGGAATATCAGAAAAAATGCAGATTAAAAGCGTCACCTGTTAGGCGATTTACACTAAAACATAAACAACATTATTTATGAAGCAGCGTCGCCTGTTCAGAGATTTACACCAAAAACTGATCATCATCAATTTATATCAGGGATACCTGAATATACATTTTTATTAAGTTCCATGCAACAGTTCTTGAGACAGAGCGCCCAAAAAATTATGTGACATACAGACAGAGTCACAAACTCATAGAACCAATGACTCACAGACAGACATTTTGTAAAAACGTATTTTTAGGATTTCGTACATATAAAGTGAAAACGGAATCATTATAAGATCAGTCCGGTGTTTGTCTGTCACAGCCATGTTACTCGTAAACTATAGAACATAGAAAGCTCAAATTCGGGGAATTATTAATGACTATTGATCCAGATATTTATACTTTATTAAACGTTTACAAATATATTTAGGATTTCGGGGTAGAGGGGCCAATTAAGTTACTGTTGTTATTAGGCGATTTATACTAAAACATAAACAACAACATTATTTATGAAGCAGCGTCACCTGTTCAGCGATTTACACCAAAAACTAATCAGCATCAATTTATATCAGGAATACCTGAATATAAATTTTTATTAAGTTCCATGCAATAGTGCTTGAGATAGAGCGCCCACAAAATTTATGTCCCATACAGACAGAGTCATAGAACCAATGACATTTTGTAAAAACTTATTTTTTGGGTTTCGTACTTAAAAAGTGAAAACAGAATCATTATACAGGGCTTGAATTTCAGGGCGGGATGGCGAGATTCGCGCCCAAAATTTTGAAATCCCGCCCAAAAGAATAACGTGGACGGGAGGCTCCCGCCAAAACAATTTTGCATTTTAAAACTATGATCAACTCCCACGACCGTTTTGCGAATTTTATGATATTTTCGTGCGAGTAATTGACACATTTTGCGAGTTTTTTTGACAGCGAAAAATCATTGAAAATCACGATTTTTTCCGCGACTGATTGACAAATTTCGCAATTTTTTTCTTGCAATCGATTGACGAGTTTCGTTCTATTTTCTGCGGCGAAATAGAGGTGATTCTGTTCGGAATTTCCCCTCTTCCCCCACACGAAAACAAACAAACAACAACAAAAAAAAAACGCATTCAATTCCAAAAATTATGAAACAATGATGCCGCGGACGCGCTACTGCGCGTAAATTACGCAAAAGATCGGAGATGACGCATAAAAGAGACAGCTATTACGCGTTTCACAAAACTCGTGATTTCGTAAAAGTTTCCTAAAATACGGCAAATATTGTTAAAAGATCGCGTAAAAACGACTAATTTCCGGCAAATTTTGTCAAAAGATTCTCGAAAGAATGCCTAATTTCGTGACAGAATTCTGTAAAACGGCAGTTTTCGTCAAAAAGGTCGCGAAAAAACGTCAAATTTCGTCCAAAAATTGCGACAAACGGCAATTTTCGTAAAAAAATCGCGATAAAACATCAGATTTCATCAAAAGATCGCGAAAAAACGGCAAATTTTCTCAGAAAATTCACGAAAAAATGTCATATTTCGTCCAAAAATCGCGAAAAAACAAATTTCGACAAAAGATTCACTATAAACGACAAATTCCTCCAAAATATCACGAAAAACGACAATTTTTGTAAAAAAAAAAGCGCGATAAAACATCAGATTTCATTAAAAGATCGCGAAAAAACGGCTAATTTGCTCAGAAAATTCACGGAAAAAAAACCCGTCAAATTTCGTCCAAAAATCGCGAAAAACGACAAATTTCGACAAAAAATTCACTATAAACAACAAATTTCCCGAAAATATCGCGAAAACGGCAATTTTCGTAAAAAAATCGCGATAAAACATCAGATTTCATCAAAAGATCGCGAAAAAACGGCAAATTTCCTCATAAAATTCACGAAAAAACGCCAGATTTCGTGAAAAGATCGTAAAAAAAAGACAGATTTCATCAAAAGATAGCAAAAAAATTCAACTTTCGTCAAAGGGAACCTCTCTTCCCTTCCTCCCCCCAAAAATAATATTACGGGTTCATTTATCTGTTCAACAAGCTAATTTTCTTGCTTCAATATATATTTTTTTCTTTGCTGCTCTAAAATCAGTTTCTGACAGCTCCAAATCTTTCTGAGTGAGTGCAATTCCTGAAAGCAGCCATTCATTAAACAAAAAGTATCCCTTTACTCAACAAAATATTCATTTTTTAAGAAAGTCTCTTTCGATGAATTTGACTTGCCCCTTTTTTAAAAAAATGCAAACAATAGTGATACTTCTTATTTTCTACACTCAAATAAGTATTATTTTATGATTAAATTTGTATTTTGCACATTTAATATACAGAAAAATAATATTGTTTATAACAATTAATTATAAATATAAATTTATTAAATTAATTAGAAGTTTTATTAATTATTATTAAAACAATAATTAGACCTGTGACAAAAATAATTAGCACCGGGAAGGAATTTACTGCCAGTAAAAACTAGACAATATAAAAGTTTTTTTTACACATTTTGCATAATTATTCTGAATTGTTGATAAAAATTGCTTCAGTGTTATTTTTTTTATGCCTGTATTTTGGTAATTCTTTAAATAGCACATAAAATAATGGCGGGTTTTAAAAAATTTTTCTCCCTCCCAAACAGCCAAACTCCCCTCCATTTATAAATGTTGGTAGGGAGACTCCCCTCCTTCGAAAAATCGAATTTCAAGCCCTGTTATAATATCACTCTGGTGTTTGTCTGTCACAGCCATGTTGCTCATAAGCTATAGAACGTAGAAAGTTCAAATTCGAGGAATTATTAAAGACTATTGATCCAGATATTTATACTTTATTAAACATTTACAAATATATTTAGGACTTAGGGGTAGAGGGGCTAATTAAGTCACTTGAGTAAAAAAAAAACTTTTTTTTTTTTTTTTTTTTTTGTATACTGTGTAAACATTTCGTAAAGCTGAACTAAAAATTATACTTCGTTTAATATTAGGTAGTATATTTTTGGAGATATCGTCAAAAAAGTAGGGCAAAAATATGTCCCCCCCCCTCATGTATTTCCGATCTTTTGAAAGTAAAATTATGAAAAAATTAGAGGCTGTAGATGTTATTTTAAACCTTGCAGTAGAGATTTCTCTAGGCCACACAGTTTTTGAGTAGAGTACATTTTTCCGTTACACACAAATTTAGATTTTCGGGCATTTAGCAAAGGTGTTGACGAATTCCAACGTACCTCTCGTAGCAGAAGTATAAAAGCATTGTTGATGATGCTTTTCGAAGTAATCAGCCGAGATATTGACCCTGAAAAGCACGAACGTTTTGGACATACATAATTACACAGGCGGCGCACTATATGTACATACTGAATGGATACAGAGAAGTAATCGTTTTCAATAAAAGCGGTAGAGTGACGATGCAGCAAAAGTTTCAAAATTTTAACAGTGTATGGGGCTGTACATATAAAACGTTATCAATTTTTGACAATTTTGAACCCTCTTTTGGACTCACGATATCATAAATTATCATTACTTTAACCACCACACACCTCTCCTAATAACATCGTTATCAATGTCTAAAAATTCTTTTTTTATTTTTACAATTTTCTTATTTCTTTTTATATGTTTGCAATAACATATAAGTACGGTTCTACATTTATTATATGAATACTTTACTCAAGTAAAAAATGAAGTACAAAAATTAATAAAATATCACTAAAAATATGAAATAACCTTATATTAAATAACGCTTTAAAGAAATATTTACTATTTAAAAGTATTTAGTACTGGCTTTTTGTTGCATAATACATTTAACGGCAATATTGTCTTCTGGCACTTGCACCCTGAACTAGGGTAAACAGATCCTTTTAGAAACAAAACATGTGGAGAACATTCTTCCCCATTTTTCATTTCAAAGCTGATTTCTCTTACAATGAATTTACATGCGCATATGACAGAAAGATAGGAATGGCGAAAATTGCATCTAAATATAATAAAACGCAGTGCAACGATCCCGGCCTGAACTCATCTGTTCAATTACGCATCTTCACATTTAAATATTTGGTGATTCAAGCGCTTGAATACACCCTCTGGTGGAGAAAAGATGTAACTCCTGCGTTCAAGAAAATTCCATGTAAGTACATTGCATTTCCCATGTTTTTAATTTTTTCAGAATGATAACTTTTTTGCGCAATTTCCAATTTCATGGTTTTTTTCTTTTTCTTTTTTTTCTGTTCCGAATTATATGATAAATAAAAATTTATCCGAATTTGAATTATTCAAAATAAATAAAAACCAAAGGTTTTCCTTCTTTTTAGATAACACCTATAATTACAATTATATATTCATATATTTACCAATAATTCCAGATATTATATCATTTCAAAATGGGATTATTTATAAATGTCTTTTAAATTGTCTTGTAAAGGTCTAATTTGGATATCTAATGCTTTCAATTGCATTAACAATTAAGAATTATCTAAATGGCATTTTAGCATTAGTTAAAAGGACATTATTAAAGTGACAATTTTCCTATAACAAAGGCTGCGATTAACATCTCATAGGCCGTTTTAAATCCCATTTGTATAGGATATGCTAGTGGTTTTCTATCCATAATGACCCCTTAAAATATCTCGTCAACACCGGTGCGTCTGAGACTTCTGTGCCAATATTTTTTTCAATTATTTCAAATTTTACGAGAAAACCTCGATTTTTATCCACCGTCCGAGGATGAGCATTTACACTTGTATTAAAAATTTTGGATGAAAAAATTTGGAAAACAATTCTCGGTATTGCAAATTAAAAATTTTTTAAACATTGTACATTTTTAGTTTTTACACCGTCGCACAGTGGGGCAGGAAGCCTCCAAAGTTGGCAAAAAATAAAATTTACTTTGAAC
Source organism: Maratus speculifer (assembly GCA_964019185.1). Lineage (NCBI taxonomy): Eukaryota > Metazoa > Arthropoda > Arachnida > Araneae > Salticidae > Maratus > Maratus speculifer. Next base: position 371,678,431 of record OZ025289.1, on the reverse strand, counting down.
AAAGAAAGCACATCACGGATTCTTTTGTAGAAGAAAAGTAGTAAAATTTTAAACTTTTACATAAGCTAAATAGTAATTTATTAATTAATTTACAAACCTTTTTCAATATTTTTTGTAGGAAAATGAGTTAAAAACAAGAATTTAAGATAGTTTTATACTAATTAGATATTTATAAATCATCCATAATATCGCATTAAAAAATGTAAACATAATTAGTAATTTTAATTATTCTCAAGCAAACCTTATAATGAATATTAGCGACTCGTTTTGAAGGATTGGATCAACCTTTCTCAGGCAAAATGTACGTATTACTATAAAGACAGCAGAAGAAAAACTGTTTCTGTTGTTTTAGTACTAACACACACTTTTTGTTTTCCTGTTTTTCAGATCTTAAACTCATACATGTCACGTACACTAACGAATATATAGAACTAGAATTGTATAACCGTTTTACTCTTGATATTTTTGATCGTCCAGAACAAATTCAGACGGAATAAGAAGATGGGCACGTTTGCTTTTCATTGACGCTTCTGTTTGTTTTTCAAATTGAGGAAATAAAAGCGATTTGCCAAGCCACTCTTTGTTAATTCTAAAGCATTTCCCTTGTTTCGCCAGGCTTTTGCTCATCGGAATTTATATTAAACTTTAAAACATTTAATCTTCTTTTCATTTAAACTACTTGTTCGTAGTTTCTCCGATTATGGAGCTTTTATACCATAAAATCACATTACTTTTCAAAAGTTTTTTGTTAAAACGCTCCATGTTAGTCAGTTTCATTTAAATACATTGTTTTGTGATAAACAATGCATTAAAATTCGTATTTAACAAAGAAAATATTTATAATCATGTTTGGCACATCCGTGCACTAACAAAAATTTAAGGATGATTAGCTATAAAAATGACCATACAATTAAAAAAGTGGCAAAAAGGAGCAAGATTTTCTGGCATATTTGTCCTTTTAAAACTCATACTTAGTAGAAAAAATTATAATTAACACTTAATTCGCCTTAACTCATAACTAAAACCTACAATGTTTGTAGACAGTGTTAATTTTTTTTATAAATTTCACCACTATATATTCTAAGCGTCTGTATATCTATAAAAATCGTATTAAAACAAATTGAATGTTAATGAATTATTGTTACATACTTGTAGTTAAAGGTTCCATAGTCAAAAAAAATTATTTTTTAATTATTATAGCGAAATTAACAAACGAATGTTGAAACAAAATTATTGATTTTTTTTTCACTTATTATCAAAGCACAATATGCAGTTTAAATTCTTTCTCTAGTGACGATCAAAATAACTTTGCGCAAATTTTAGTACTAGGAAGATGTATACTGACATCTGCTCTATTAAAGTGACGTATGTCGGTAGTTCAAAATAAAATTTCATTTTTTCGATTTTTTGCCTGTTTTGAAGGCTTTTTGCCCCACTGTGCGTCGTACAAAGAAAAAATTTTATTTTAAATGCAACTTGTCTGAAACATGTATCTCAATTTGTTTTTGAGTTATTAATTTTTTTTTGTAGTTTTAATACTTTTTTTTGTCTTTGTGGCAACAGAAGTATTCCATTTTTGGACATTAAACGTGGACCAATCAGAAAACGAATAATAATTGTAATAATAAAAAAAACAGAAGTATTTCGTTATTTCGTTTCTAGACTTTAAGCATGGTTCAAAAAACGAATTAAAAAAAAAATGTTGCGGAATTCAACCAATAAAAATATTCATATATACGTCTGATTTCCCAATTCTCTACCGAGAACAACAGCTATTTTCCCAAATAGTTAATAATATAATATAATAATAATAACAATAATATATTGATTGAAAAAAAATCCCATAAAAGAAAATTTTAGTTGAATAAAAAGTCATAACGATATCAAAAGACAAACTTCACTTCCTCAGAGATATATTAACATATCAAATGTTAAATGTAAATTAACATATCAACCTCTTCCCCCTAAAGTGATAATATTACATTTGAAATTAATTAAATTTAATAGTTTAACAGGGCTTTTCGCGACATATACCATACCTACTGCATTAACACAGAATACACATGTGCGAATGAAAATACGCATAATTTTATATAGTTTGTGGAAAAGCTCATACATTTTAAATCAAAATTTTATTTTCACTTAATCAATGATATATTCAATTCCTCATAAATTACTGTTTAATTTACAAAATACGGCTGATTTTATCAGTACTTTATAATTCATGAAAGAATAAATTAATGGAGATATTTGAGTAAAATTTTATCTTTATATCATATTATTATGCATGGAAGAAAATGAACATCGCAGATTTCATGATGTATTTCATATGTACTCATAATTTTGAAAACATTTACATATAATAACAGTTTTCTAAACAAAATGAACTCCTATCCTTATCTAACACTATTATTCTGTTCCATGCAAGTGATTTACTTTATTAATCTGATGATACTAATCCCCGAGAGCTTTGCATGTCACATTCACAGAAATATATGCTTGTGTTCTTTAGTATTTAACTGAGATTTCGTGTAAAATAACTATGTTTGTCTCCATAAGATAAAAGGAAAGTGTTGGCGGTAGGTAGTATTTAAGACCTAACGGTAAATAAAGCCTGACTTTTATTATTTTTAATACGAAAGTGAAAGTTTGATTAAAGTATATTTTTTAGAGTAAAAGTTTAAATAAAATCGAAAACTACTGATCCAAATTGAATCGACTGATATCAATTTGAATTTTAAATTATGGAAAAAATGTGTTAAAGTTTGAATTTTAATCCTTTCAGACTCAAAAATTCTCATTTGAAAAAATATTTATTCAGATGTTAGAATACATCAATTTAAGCATTCAAAAAATAATTAAAAAAAATTTATAACACGTAACTGAAAAAAAAAAAAAAAAAAAAAAAAGTCATTGATTAAAATGTACTTTTTTTCATACTTACAATAAATAGAAGTTTAACTTACTTCTCATAAATATTGTCCATTTTTTAATGTAAAATTGTAACGCATATGAATTTACCTTTCCATAATATCTATTTTTGGACGACTCCAGCTTTTTTAATTTAAAAAATTTACAAGGATAATTTTAGGAATATCGATGTGAAACTGGTCATATAATAATAATAATAATAATAATAATAATAATAATAATAATAATAATAATAATAATAATAATAATAATAATAATAATAATAATAATAATAATAAAAACTTTGGCTTGAAAAATTAACTCAATAAAGCTGACTGTTGAAAATTCTTAGAAGAATTTATATTAACTGATGTGTTGGGAAATTCGTATTTAAAATTTTACAATGTAAGTAACATTGACTTTTGAGTATGATGCAAATCTGTAACACGTTGATATAAAGGCTTGACATATAAAGAAATTTTCTGCAGCCATCACTTTAAAACTTTCGTCTATATAAACCAAATTTCATAAGATTTCCTATTTAAGCAAATTGTTGAATTTTGTCCTTGTTGAGATTCTAAAGGTAAAGGCTTGTTTATTATTGTATTCATTTAAACTGGCAATGTAAACATAGCATTTTTTGAATAAATTTAATAACTACAATTTTATTTCACAACTCTATCATTGTAAAGTATTCCCATATTCAGGATGCTAAGTGCGAAGTTCCGTTGAATTCTGTGAATTTAAACTGGTAATATAATTATCGCATATTTCGAACAAGTCATCGAATTTCAGCATCCCTTCGTTCTTAGAAGTCTGCAACCAAAATTGGACTTGGACTTGGACGAGATAATTGTCAGAGTGCCTGGAGAGATCAACTCCTTACCTCTAGTAGAGAAATGATACATGGAACAATTCAAGTCATAGCCAAAGTCTGACAAACATAACGTCAGAAACAAAAAGGGGGGGGGGGAGAAGCCGGGTCCCAAAAAACAAAGGGCCTTTAAGGGCACCAGACAAAATAAAAAATAAATAAATAAATAAAAATAGATAAGAGTATAAGAGAAATAAAAATATTTACAAATATTAACAAAAGTATTTACAAAATAAAGACTAGGAGATGGTGGACGTTCAGGAAGGAAAACCCTATCAATGAGATAAAAACTAGGAAAAATTATCCTGGGTCGATGTTTTCAGAGAGACGTAGGGTTGCTCGTGGTTGTCTCCAACGAGCATTTACATCATAATTTGAGATGTTATGCAAAGCAGGATTTGGGGTAGAAGGAATGTTGTCAAAAAACTTTATGGCTTGATTTTTGATAACAAAACGAATAGGAGGAATATTAAGGTCTGAATGGATAACAGTGTTTCTGCGATACCAAGGAGAGTGAACAATATCACGGAGAGTCTTGTTTTGAACCAGCTGAATTTTTTGCAGATTGGTTTTAGCCGCTGAACCCCAGATCTGAGCGCAATAAAGAAGTATGGGACGAAGTACTGTTTTGTATAACAGTACCTTATTGCTCATACTCATCTCATGACTGTACAGGAAATGGGCGAGGTCTTTTTTTGCTTTGTAGAACTTCTGGACGGTATAGTCGATTTGCTTGCGCCAAGTGAGAGTGCTGTCCAGGAATATACCTAGATATTTTACCTCTCGTCCGAAGGTAATGAAGGCGCCATCAAGAAAGAGAGGAAGAGGAGTGGAGAGATTACGAGTAAAAATAACAGCCTGCGATTTATTAGAGTTAATTTTAATTCGCTATTTGGTGAAGAAGCATTCAAGTTTGCGCATGTGTTGTTGTAATACTAGTGCATAATAAAAAGATTTTTATCACGAGCCATCACAGTTGTATCGTCCGCATAAATAGCCAACAACGTGTGTGGAGAAGTAGGAATGGCATAGATATAAGCTTTGTAAAGCCAGAGGCCCAATTTGGAACCTTGTAACACGCCCGCATTAATTGGACGAGGAGTGGAAAGGATGTTGTCATAGCGAACGCAGAATGTTCTGCCACGAAGGTATTTAAGGGTGAAGCGCACACGCGCAGTGGGAACTTTTAACTTTAAGAGCTTGTAAATAAGGCCAGATAGCCAAACTGTGTCGAAAGCCTTCGCGACATCAATAAAAAGAGAGCCAACATACTCAGAATTGTCAAATCCATCATGAATGAATTCAACCACCCTAAGCAGTTGATGTGCAGTGGAGTGTTTGTGCCTGAAGCCAAATTGTTCAGGTATGTCAGGTAAAAAATTTTGAAGGCGAGTAAGAAAAATATGCTCAGTAAGTTTACCAAGGACAGGAAGCAAGCTAATGGGTCTATAACTTCTAGCCATAGAAGGGTCTTCCCCAGGTTTCTTAATCGGAAAAATAACAGCCTTTTTTCATTCATCTGGGAAATAATGAAAATTAAAGCAAGCATTGATCAGAGTGGCTAGATAACCAGCATACTGCAGAGGGAGATTTTTGATGGCCGCATTAGTAATCCCATCATGCCCAGAGGCCTTTTTGTTGGGTAGATTTTTAATCACCGCAATGACTTCTTCAGGGTTGGTCGATTCAATTGATCTGACAGGCTCACGGTCCCAAAATCTGCCAATAACATGGTCAACCCGATCTATAGTGTCTGTATTAAAGACATCACTATGCGGTTGAAATTGACCTTCATACTGATCAGCAAGCACCTCCACTTTTGCAAACAAAATTAAATGACAATTTTTTCCTATGAAGATTCTAAATGCAAAGGTTCGTTAATTGCTACATTTAAATTGGAGGTAGAAAAATTGCATTTTTCGAATAAAATAATTTAATTTTGTGCTTTCTATGACAATATATTCGCATATTCATGACGCTAAGCGTGAAGTTCCGTTGAATTCTGAGAATTTAAACTGGTGATACATAATTATTGTTTATTTCGAACAAAATTTCCCACCTTTTCTTAGAAGTCTTTGACCACAATTAAATATGATGGGGATTCTAAAGAAAAAGGTTCACTAATTGTTGCATTTAAACTTGAGATAGAAAAGTCGCGTTTTTCGGATAAAATGATTTTATTTTGCATTCCCTATGACAATGTATTCCCATATTTTTTTTTTTTTTTTTTTTTTTTTTGCTAAGTGTAAAGTTTTATTGAATTCTGAGAAATTAAACTGGTGATATAATTATCGCATTTTTCGAACAAGTCATCGAATTTCAGCACCCCTTTAAGAAGTCTGCGACCAAAATGAAATGGAAAATGGCAGTCTTTATCCATTATGAGGATTCTATAGTAAAAAGTTCGTTAATTGCTGCCTTTTAATTAGAGAGAAAGAAAATTGTGATTTTCGAAAGAAATAATTTAATTTTGTACATCCTATAACAATTTATTCCCATATTCATGATGCTACGCGAGAAGTTCCGTTGAATTCTGTGAATTTAAACTATTTGTTTAATCATCGCATATTTTAAACAAATCATCGAATTTCAGCACCGCTTCTCGAAAATCTGTGACCAAAATGAAACGGCAATCATTCCTATGATGAGGGAAAGGAAAAAGTTCGTTAAGTGACTAGAAAAAGGTTCGTTAATTGTGTGCATCAAACTGGAGGTAGAAGCATCGCATTTTTCTGATGAAATAAATTTAATTTTAGATCCCTTATGACCACATTTTTCCATATTTAAGATACTAAGCGTGGAGTTCCATTTAATTCTGTGAATTTAAACTGGTGATATAATTATTACATATTTCGAAATAGTCATCGAATTTCGGCACCCCTTCTTAGAAGTCTGAGACCAAAATTGAATGACAGTCTTTTCCTATGATGAGATTCTAAAGGAAAAGGCTCGTTAATTTGTGTGCTTTTATAGTTGAGGCATAAGTATCGTATTTTTTCGAATAAAAAAAAATTATTTTCGCATTTTCTATGGCAATGCATTGACATGTAAGAGAGCCCGGTATTGCGCTTATTTCTATTTACGCGTATCAAATAATTAATTGATTAAAATCATTATATTTTACTTAATATCAAAAGATTAATTAAATTAATTTTACTATATTAAATTACTTGTAAAATAATAATAAATAGAACGCCTTCAGCATATCAACAAACAACATTTTTATTCTTTTTAATAACAACAATATCGTCTGCCTTTTTGTTGCCAACAAATGAACGGAATTTTTACAAGTTCATGGAGGCTACATTACTCCCTCCCCAGTAACATAGTTACGATACAAATATAATATATACAGAAATATAAAATAGATATATAAAATAGAAATACAATATAGAAATATAATATATTAAATAAAATATAAAATAGTACATAATTAGTCTCTATAACGTTTCGGAAACCTTACTTGTCTACCAGAGCGTGTAGTTTTCTCAGGTATTTTTTTATCAGGCAAATTTGAATGTTCATTTTTGATTATTGATGGCACAGGCAGAGTTAGTTGGTTATCCGGTAACTCATGATAAGGAGTATTCTCATCATTTGTTAATAAATAAGCAGGTTTCAATCTATCTAGGGATATGTTGATATCTCTTTCCTTAATTTTTACTGTATAATACTTCTCGTGTCTTTTGACAACTGGAAAGGGTCCATCATAAGCAGGTTCGAGTGGTTTTTTAACCCGATCAATGCGTATGAATACATGGCTAGAATTGTGTAAGTCCTTATGAACAAAAATTTTTTGAGAAGGCTGCTTGCGATTTTTAAAAGGTTTTAATTCTTCCATTTGTTTCTGCAATTCTTTAGCAAAGGTTTCTGTGTCGATAATAGTTTTCGGTTGTTCAAAAAATTCTCCTGGTAGCCTGAGAGGTTTTCCGTAGACCATTTGTGCAATGGTAAAATTTGTATCACCACGTAAAGCTGATCTCAATCCCAATAGTACTGTAGGTAATGATTGAGTCCACTTAATTGTATTTTGAGCTCTAATTGCAGCTTTTAAAGTACGATGGATTCGTTCTATCTTCCCATTACACTGTGGATGATAGGCTGTTGTTGGACTCAATTTAAAACCACAAATAATACTTAAATTGTGGAATAATTCTGATCTAAATTGTTTTCCTCGATCCGTGATTACACGATGTGGAATGCCAAAGCGAGAAATCCATTGATCATAAAATGCTCGAGCAACTGTTGGAGCCGTCACATTTTCTAGAGGAACTACTTCTATCCAACATGTGAAGCGGTCAATACAGGTTAGGCAGTATAATTTTCCTTCAGACGGTGTTAGTGGACCTATGATGTCAATATGAACGACACTAAATCGTTCATCTGTTTCTTCGAAAGTGGCAAATGGAGAATGCGTATGTCTGCCAATTTTGTTTTTCTGACAATCAATGCAGGATTTTGCCCACTGATTAACATCTTTCTTAATGTTTGTCCAAATAAACCTTGAAGCTACTTGTTTTACTGTATTTTTCACTCCAGGATGAGCTAAATTGTGGATTTTCCTAAAAATTTGTTCTCTAAAAGCTTCAGGAATAAATGGTCGGATTTTGGAAGTTGAAATATCACACCAAAGAAGTTTACCTGAATCCAAAGGATATTGTTTGAAATTTAAAGATGGATTTAAACGTAATTTTGTAAGTTCTTCATTATTAATCTGCCCATCAGAAATTTTGTCATAATCTATTGTAGAAATCGATTGTATTCTGGATAATGTGTCTGCAACTGTATTTTCTACTCCACTAATATGTCGAATATCTGTTGAAAATTGTGATATATATTGTAAATGACGCAACTGTCTAGGCGAAGCTTTTTCATTTTTTTGCTGAAAGGCGAATGTTAAGGGTTTATGGTCTGTATAAATTATAAATTGTCTTCCTTCTAACATATGTTTAAATTGCTTTACAGAAAGGTATATTCCCAGTAATTCTCGATCATAGGTACTATAACTTTTCTGAGCATTACTTAATTTTTTTGAAAAAAAGGCTAATGGTTTCCAGCAGCCTGCTTCAAATTGTTGTAAAACTGCACCTATGGCAAAATCAGAAGCATCACAAAAGAGAGATAATGGAAGATCAGGATTAGGATAGGTCAATAAAGCAGCATTTGCTAGGTCTTCTTTACATTTTTCAAATTTTTCTTTTGTTTCATCTGTCCACGGAATTTTTCTTTTGTCTTTCTTTTTCGCCCCTTTTAAATACTCATGAAGTGGTGCTTGATTTTCAGCAGCATTTTTTATGTATCTTCTATAAAAATTCACCAGACCAAGGAAAGTTCGTAATTCGTGGATTGTTTCCGGTAACTTATAATTTTTAATTACTTCTACTTTTTCTGGAAGGGGTTTTGAACCTTCAGGAGTAATCATGTATCCTAAAAATTGTAGCTGGTTTACACCAAAAACTGATTTTGCAATATTTAAACGAAGGCCATATTGATCCAATCTTGAAAAAACTAATTTTAGATGTTCTGTGTGTTCATCTTCCGTTGAAGAAGCTATTAAAATATCATCTAAATATGGGAAAACGAAGTCCAATCCGAAAAATACTTCATTAATGAAACGCTGAAACGTAGATGGAGCATTCCGTAATCCAAAATTCATCACATTATATTCAAATAATCCAAACGGCGTTATTATCGCTGTTTTTTGCTTATCCTCTTTTGCAATGGGAATCTGAAAATAGGCCTTAAATAAGTCAATTTTTGAAAATATTTTCTTTCCTTTTAATATATGCTGAAAATCTTCTATTCTGGGAATAGGGTAACGGTCGGGAATGGTTCGAGCATTAAGGCGTCTGTAATCCCCGCACGGTCTTAAACTTCCATCTTTTTTGTTAACTAAATGAAGTGGACTAGCCCATGGTGATTTGGATGGTCTAATTATATCATTATCCAACATAAACTTGAATTCTTGTTTTGCTAAATTTAATTTTTTTGAGTCTAATGGGCGAGGTTTTGAATAGACAGGAGAACCTTTAGTATCAATATAATGCTTTACACTGTGTTTGGAATTGCATATTAAAAGATTTGGCTTCGTTAAATTAGGATATTGTAATAACAGATGTGCATATTGAGAATTTTTGTCAGTTGTACTTATGCTATCAGCACTTGATACACACATGACATCGCTTTTAACAAAAAGGTTAGTAACACCATCTATTAATTTTTTATTATGTATATCAATAAGCAATTTAAATTTATTAAGGAAATCTGCACCTAAAATTGCTTTGTCTACTTTTGCTATTACAAAAGGAAATTGATATTGTCTACGTAAGCCCAAATCTAGTGTTAAAATTTTGAAACCAAATGTAGGAATTATTGAACCATTTGCTGCATACAATTTGAAAGAGTTACATATTTTATGTTTGGATGAAGCAGGAATAATTGATAAATCAGCTCCACTATCAACAAGAAAGCGTAAACCGGTTGTTTTGCCTTTAACAAATAAACGGTAATTACGGCAATCTTTAAATTCTTCAGCAGCAGAATTTGCCGCTAAAACTACTGCTGATCGGAGTTTTCCGATTTTTTCCAGCTGCACGGACTTTTACATTTATTAGGATAACTCTGATTACCAAATTTAAAATGGTAGTAACAATATTTCCCATTTGGATTAAATCGTTTTCTCGATTGACTTCTACTTTTATTTCGTTTAGTACCAGATTTCCGAATTTTACTTCTGGATTGCCTCTCAATTTTTAATGCCGAAATCTGGTTTTCCAACATAGAAATTTTCTCAAGTATTTTACTCATAACAGAAGAATCTGAACTCGCAGAATAAATTTCTGTTGAAGAGCTCATTTCAAAAATTTTATCTGCCATTAGTGATAAATTATCTAAATTTTCACTGCTTACAATTAGAATATTTTTTATTGACTCTGGTAATTTATCAAGAAATAAAGTTTTCAAAACCTTTTCTGGTATGTTATTTCCACTGAGCGATTTCATTTTAACCAGTAGTTGGCTTGGCTTCATATCACCCAATGAAATTCCCGTAAGTAATTTCTTTAGTGATTTTTCCTCACTCTCTTTAAATGTATTTAAAAATCTTTCTTTAGCGGCGGTATATTTATCATCCCGATTACTTTGGATAATATCCCATATATTTTCAATATATTTAGGGTCTAATTGAGCCACTAGATGATTGAATTTTGTTTCTTCATTTATAATATTTACAAGGGAAAACTGAGTATCAATTTGAAAAAACCATATTTCAGGATTATCTTCCCAGAATGGAGGAAATTTGACGCTTACCTTGTTTGCTTCAGGAACTTTGTTTGCTTCAAGAATCGCATTTGTAGACGTTTTCGTTGATTCTTGCGTCATTTTTCAATGCGTTAATGTCCAAAGTAGGGTCACCAGATTTTGTAAGAGAGCCCGGTATTGCGCTTATTTCTATTTACGCGTATCAAATAATTAATTGATTAAAATCATTATATTTTACTTAATATCAAAAGACTAATTAAATTAATTTTACTATATTAAATTACTTGTAAAATAATAATAAATAGAACGCCTTCAGCATATCAACAAACAACATTTTTATTCTTTTTAATAACAACAATATCGTCTGCCTTTTTGTTGCCAACAAATGAACGGAATTTTTACAAGTTCATGGAGGCTACAGACATATTCAGGATGTTAAGCGTGAATTCTGAGAATTTAAACTGGTGGTATATATATGACTATCGGTAAAATCGTATAAAACTAGCAAAATGCAGGAAAGCAGCGTCACCTGTTGGTTGATTGGTACGTGGTATATATTGATATTTGACACGGTATACCTGAATGTGAAGCTTGATGAAAATTCGTACATTAGTAGTTGAAATAGACCTGTTGTGGAAATAGTGAAAAAGGCAGCAAAGCAGCGTCACCTGTCGGGTGATATAGACCCCAAAACTAGTCAGTTTTAGTTTATATCAAAGCCTAATTAAACCTGAAGTTTTGTGGAATTCCGTGCATTGGTTCTTGAAATAGTGTGTCCACAAAATTTTTGCGCATACATTCAGAGTGACAGACTGACATTTTCTAAAAACCATCAAACCGCGTTCAGGATCTTCTAAAACTTATAAATCCAGTTGAAAATTTTCACGAATCCAACACTTCTACTTATAAAGATTATAAGAAAGTAAAAAGTTATTAAGTTTAAAATATTTCGAGGCAGTTTTTTGAATTTCACAAAACAGCAATAATGTTTTGAAAAATACTGCAAATACCGTAATTTCGGGTGTATAAGCCGCAGCTCAAACAATTCTTTTTCGACCCAGAATTTTTTAAGAAACAAATGTAACTAGTTAGATCGCCGTAAATATTTATCTTCAATCACTAAATAAGATTTCTGGGTCCAAAAAGAATTGTTTGATCCGCGGCTTATACACCCGAAATTACGGTATATCACAAAAACATCTGCTATGATTGCATTTCGTCATAAAATCTTCACTGAATATAAATATATTTTTATAGCAGATTTTTATGCAATGTTATTTGAATCATCAATCTTTATAGGATGTCTTTTCCATTGTGATTACTTGGAGAAAAGATAGAATTTTCATATTGTCATTCTGAAAATCAAATCTAAACTTAGAATATTTTTCTGAGTTCGAATTGATTGTATAGGGTGTCTATAAACGGTCTCAAACATTTTAATGTTTAATGATTTATAAAATAATGAAGATATGAGCATAACTATGACGTTTATTTATAGAACAACTCATATAGGTCAATACATTTCAAGTGGCCCAGCATTGCTCACTCGACCATTTTTAAAAAATCTGAAATTTTTTGTATAACAGCCCTAATATGATGGAAAATCAAAATGACTATTATTTTAGTTTTATTAATTTTTGTTTGTGTATCATCTTTGTTTCATCGTGTGCAGCGATTTTCTTGCATACTACACTGTAAAAAAAATTCAAGAGGTTACTAAAAATTTTTTAGTAAATTTGTATTCCACAGAATTTTTTAGTAACCATTACAAATTTTTTTTTTGCAAGTGAAACAAACATTTCTTTTGTAAACTGAACAAAATAATTTTTTATATAACTAACTTAAAACTTTTTAGTATGAGCCAACAAGCAAATTTTAGTAATAGCTCCAAAATTATTTTTAATAATAAGCCGCAATAGATGGCAGCACCAAACATTGCTACCTGCTCCGACAGGACTTTCATAATCCCTTTATTTAAAGAGTACTTACATTGCATACATTCAAGGGCGTATTTGGTGGCGTCCAGGATCGAACCCGGGACCTTTCAGCCACGAGATCGTTGCTATGACCACTAGGCTTTCACGGTAACACCAAATGAGTTTTAGTAATAACTATTAAAAATATAAAACTATTAACTCTATTCGTTGCTAGCTTTTTTCTAGTAATGCTTACAGATTTTCTAGTAACCGAGTAAGATTGCTAAAAAGCTTTTAGTAATTACAAAAAGATCACTAAAATTTTTTTAGTAGATCGATCTTTTTTTTTTTTTTTTTTTTTTTTTTTTTTTTTTTTTACAGTGTAGGGTATACGAAATTGTAAATACCTTATCTTTTATTTTTCTAATTCAAATGGGGTTTCTAGCAGTTCGTTCAGAATAAAATGTACTAAAAATCTGGCAATAGAATAATTTCTCAAAATGAATTCTTATTTTGAGAATTTATTTGAGAATTTTGCCATAAATATTAAGTTTTTTTCTAAAATCTGCCCTGTTACAAGAGGAAGTTTTACATGCAAGGTAAGCTGTCAACATGACAGAATTTGTTTTTACAAACAGGCCGAAAGTACGTGTACTCACCAAGTCTCACATCAAAATTTGTCAAAAGTGTAAAAAATCACTCTTTTTAGGTTTTTATATCGCTGGTGGGGGAACACGAGAAAAAAAATCTGAAATTCTGGCCTTTGATAGTATTTTATGGTAGTATTACGCACAAAAAATTTTAAAATGAAGATTTGACTACAGTCTGAGATACGGCGTGGATAATATGTGAAAATAATACTGCCAAACTTTTGTTTTACTGTAGTCATAGATAAGCATTTATTGCAGAATGTCATTTATTTTTTTTATCATTATTATCTTTAAATAATAGTAATGGAAATTAAAGTCTTTTCCAAAGCTTAGAAATTATTAAAAAAAAAAATGTGCTTAAGGCCTAACAGTTTGTGGTTTCAGTAATTTTTATTTTAAGTAATTCTAGTAACTAAAAGAAACCTCAATAATTTTACATAAAGAAATATTTTAATTCTAGACATGAGATAAAAAAAAAAAAAAAAAAAAAAAAAAAAAAAAAAAAAAGGGAAAGAGACAATTTATTAATGCTAATATACTTGTTGAGACATGACTAAGTATGTCAAAACACATTTTTATTTGTTGGTTTAAAAATCACAATTTCAATGATGCATGCCAGACTCCGAAAGTCGTTCCTTCCATAAGTATGTTCATGTAAATGAAACATTTATATGGTGTTAGCATAGATCAACCACAAAAAATTTTCATGAAAAAAAGATAAAAAGGCCTTTAAAAATTTATACTGAAGAAAAATGGCATTGTTGCATGTGTGTATGATAAGAGTAGTATCTTGGAATTACTAATGAAATAAGTCTTGAACATAGTGATTTCAAAGTTCATTTTTATGAGCCAACAGGGCCAAGAACTTCATTCAAGTAATCAAGAGATAACAAGACTGGGTGGCTTCAAATAAAATTTTCAGAAAGATCATCCCTACGGAATTGGAAACAGTAACAAGTCGAACTTATAACATCTCTCGTAAATGGTGTGAAGACAATTCTTGGCTCTTTGTTGAGCATATACAGTACCTTAGTAAATTAAAATTTTGTTATTAAACTGTTTTCAACAAATGATATTTTCTGTGTAAATATTGCAATAAAAGTCTAATTTTTACTAAGGTACTCGTAATAGCATTTCTTAACATCTTGACCTCATCGTATCTCAGCTTATAGTCAAATCTCCATCTGAAAATTTTTTGTGCGTATTACTACCATAAAATACTATCAAAAGCCAGAATTTCGGATTTTTATCCCGTGCTCCACAAGAGATATCAAATCCTAAAAAGCGCGATTTTTGAAATTTTAGACAGATTTTGGAAGGAAAATCAATTCCCAGATATAGAACTTGGCGTGTAAGTGCAAATACCTTTGACCTATCTGTGAAAAAAAAATGCCATATTGACAATTTTCCTTACATGAAAAACTAAACACACAGATTTTGCAAAACAAATCTTAAAATTTATGCTAAAATTTCACCAATAAGAATTTATTTTAAGAAATTTTTCTATTGCCAGACTTTTAGCTCATTTTATTTTGAACAAATAGTTGCAAACGTATTTGAATTGGAGAAATACAAGATGAGATATTTACAATTCCGTAAATCCTTCAATGTGAGAAAATTTCTGCACACGATGAAAGAACTGTGGCCACTATGCACAAAAAAAAGCAGTAAAATTAATATAATATTCATTTTATACTTCAATCAAGTTAGGGTTGTTGTACGAAACATTTCAGATTTTTTAAAAATAGTCGAGCAACCCCAAAAATATCTTCTAAACCACTTGAAATGGATTTACCCATATGTTCTTTTATTTTCAGAATTTGCTGAGCGTGTCGTTCTGAGCGCCCGTCGAAAGTCCATATATCCTTTCACACACTTGACAGGACCAAAATAAAGAAATAAATAATAATAATAAAATAAAATAAAATTACTTCACCGAGCAAATTTAAAAATGATATTTAGTAAGTTTAATGTATTAGTAGTTTAAAAGTGGGAAGAGTTGGGCTCGTGGCCCTGAAGTTTTGCGGGGGTTTTGAAGGTTTTTGAACCCTGAAGTTTTTGAAGGGCGACCATTGCAGCTTCGAGCTCACCACTCTGGCCGCCAAGGGTAAAACTGTAATGTTGTCTTCGCTGTAATTTACTTAAAATGCTAAAAATATGTTTTTTCCAACATGATGTATTTTTTTTTTTATTATGTATAGACATATAAACTTTGGGAGCATTAATTATAGCTTAATTTTTTTAAAACTGGATTATATCTATAGAATTATATTAATTTAAATAAATCTTCTAATGCAGTGAAACCTGCGGCTTTGTGAACGGACATATTAGATCGCGACATACAAAAGGTTAATTTTTTAGCTACCTATATCACCTGATATAACACTGTTAGACGTTGTCCTATAGGGATTTGTAGAGGACATCGTTTGCAGGAAGAAAGGGTTATAATTAATACCATAATTGCAAGAAAAATGATGATTTATAAGAATAATCAAAATTATTTAATGAGTATGTAGTAGTATATTATCAAGAAATCATCATATTCTTTGAAAATTTGTTCTAATTAAAAAAAAAAAAAACCTTAATTTAGTCTATTATTTCGGCCATAACTCAATCAACATGGAATCATGTCGCACACATCAGGCCCTTTTTATCCACTCCTCTCTTCTTCTACCCTCTGAATATTTTACATTACAAAACATGAACACCGCATTTTTCCCACCTGGTGCGAAACCTGGTAAAAAGCCCATCTTAGATGATGCACCGGAGCGGAAAGATTGCTCATCTTCTGTAGACTCGTTTTGAAGCAGTTGTTTGGCTGATATTCGGACAAGCTAGCTTGATAAAAAAAAAAAAAAAAAATTCTTCACTTGTCAACAAGTTAGCACAGAGGTAAATTGACTAACACAGCAATAAATATAATTATTCAACCTAATACTGAGCTTGATTCACATCATCGATAAAAATATCCTATGATAAATATGGATTTTATAAAATTTACCAGCAAAATAATTCAATAATAATTGAGAATAAGATTTGATTTCAGCGTGTCACTCCACTAACAGGTGTCCAAACATCATCAAAGCACTAGGAAGTCCTCTGGAAGTTTTATACTTGGATGCTTCGCCGTACGGGCCAAATACTGTTATATTCCACACACTGTAAAAATATGTCCTGAAATTTACAGGTGTTATTCTATGAATTTTCCTTCATTTTCCTGAAAATTTATGTTTTGGGTAAAACTGCATCTATTTCCTAAAATTACCGGAAATTTTTATTCTAAGGCAGTCGACTAATTGAAAGTTTCCGTTTAGGCAAATACAACGAAAAAGCTCCGCTCCGGCAAGGTGGTTTAGGTCGAGAATAATATCAGTCTGTGTTCCAAAGAACATAAGCAAGTTTGCTTGAATGTCGTTAACACAAACACAACACGTGTATTACTTATATCAATTATTCTGAAGACCGAATTTGATATGCATAAAAAAGGTAAGATTCAATTTTATTTTATAACTTTCTATGATGAATATTACAAGTATTCTAAATGAACGTTGGTTTGAATAAAAATTCTTAAATGCTTAAATTACAATAAAGTCTATTGAAAAACTATTGTTGATTCTATTTTCTCTTCACGTTTAAAAAAACGGAGTTATAAAACAATGTGAGATCTTTAAAATACATATGTATAATCAAAATAATTATCGAAAAAAAAATTAAGATGACTAATTCTCAAATTCAGAAGTTACAATTAATTTTCTGTCAATTTGAAAAAAAAAAAAATATTTTATAGCACCAAAAGTAAAAAATAAAATTAATCTACTGTTTTACTCACTTTTAAAGCTATTTTAACAAAAATTTTGAAACTGTTTTTGGGTGGCACACATAAAAAAAATATTATATATCAATATTTATACTGAATTAGCCCTTTCTAAGTGATTTTGGATGTGTTGGGGTTGAATTCATGGGGGGGGGGGATTCCCTCGAGGAGCAATGAGATGTCTCCCTCGGAAGATTAGAGATTTTGTGTTTTTTATGGTCGAGAAATGCAATTCCCAGGAATTCTATAATGCTTCTCCCTCCGGAACCAGATAATTACCTCCCGGAGAAAAGTGTCAGAATTCAACACTGGTGTATGTTTATTCTTCCTTTTTATGGATTAACTGCAAATTCACTCTTAAACTGTAAGAATATTTTTTGTATTTTTTTCATATAGCGCCAAATATTTATAGTGAAAATAAATAAATAAGAAATAGATCATTTAAGATAGGTGTTGGAGAAAAATAAAATTTTGATTTTAGAATTAATAAATGTAATTGTTAATGATTAATACAGTATTTTGCTAAAAGCTATTGTTTTTACAAATAAACACTTTCATAGATAAAAAATCATCATTTATTAGTATTTATGGACATCAGTCTTATAAAAATGTATCCTATTAAAAAAAAAAAAAAAAAAAAAAAAAAAAAACACCTGAAATTCAGATTACACAAAGTAATACATAGGGGAGAGTGGGGTGGAGTGGGACACTGGGAGGAATGGGACAGTAGGATTTTATCTTTATTTCTCATTCTAATCATTTGATCAATTGCATTTAAGATGAAACAGTTGTAGCCCAATCTTCAGTTTAAAAAAGTTTTGTTGTGTATAAGCTTGCAATTTTATAAAGAAAAACTTTATTTCAAGAAAAAAAAAGTAAATTTCTTTCATATACTTTTTATGTTTTTTGTATAATAATGTTATGTTTATGCATAGATGTATTAGTTTCCCTATTTATGGAACATTATACTGTATATTATCATAATTTAAACATAAAAAAAAAAAAAAAAAAAAAAAAAAAAAAAAAAAAAAACCTAAAAGCAACATTTTTGTTTCGACAAAAAGTTTAACACAAAACTAGGAAGTGGGGAGGAATGGTATATGTCCAATTCCTTTTTTTTTTAATAAGATGAATGTAAATTGCTAACATGCAAACATTTTTAGGCGATAATATATTAATTATTACTTTGATAATATATTCATTTACTTCAAATTGTAAATAAATTAAAGTGAGGGATTTTTAATGCCGTTTATAGCTGACAATCCTGAATTTTCATTCCAGTAATGAAGATACTGAAATTTTAGAGTGTGGTACACACATAATTAACATACAGTCTTTGTTTGATTGTATATCTAGTCGATATTAGACCATTTGTGCCTTTTAGCTTCCCATACCTACCTGTAAGTGGGGAGGTATGGGACACATTTTGAAAATTACAGTTTCTTTAATTATAAAGTAACTTTTGCATGTTATGCTTCTATGTTGCTCAGGAATATTAAAAAGTACTTCACCTTGCATTCTATAAATAGAAATCTTTGTTTTTGTGTCAAAGAAAGCTGATTTCCTTACTTTCATAAAAAGTATTCCACATCACCCCACTCTCCCATATATTATCAACTAAACGTATTAAAACAAATTTTATTCTAGCAATTGTTCATATCTTTCATGTAAAAATTTCATTTAATTTCTTTGAAGTAAAATTTTTCAAGTTGTATTTTTTCAAATCCTTGGATGGATCTTTCAAATCAAAATTAAATTTTCGAATTACTGTTTTTCGGAAAGTAAAATTTGTCAATGTATTATTGTTATTGTTATTTTAAACGAATTGAAACTGAAAGTTGAATTTTCTATTTAATATCAAATTAAAAAAAAAAAAAAAAAAAAAAAAAAAAAAAAAACTGTTTTTTTTTTTGGGGGGGGGGGAAAGATTTTTTAATTATTGTTAAATTAACTTAAAATAAATATTTTAAAATAGTATCTAATATATATATATTTATATATAAGACTGGTTATATTTTGTTTAGCAGACATTTTTTAATGTTTAGTCGCCATGTGTCTTTGATGTTCTGAGATCTATAAAAAATATTTATTGTAGAGGTAGTCAAATCATGCTACTCTCTATATCATTGTTTTAGAGGCTCTATGGTTTACCATGTCTTCTAAAGGTGTTTGGGACGCAAGAAGATTGACACATTATTGATGGTGCTCTTCCATGCTCAACAATAAATGTTATGGTGCACCATATTGGTTCACATTAATACTATGTAACATGTTGAGAATTTGGGTTTTTTAGAACTTATGCTGGCGAGACGACTTGCTGCAGGGCTCAGTTTTGTATCGCACATTTTGTTATATATTTTAACTTCTTTTATTACAAACTTTATTAATTTTTTTTTTTTCAGATTCTTTGCTGGTATAAATCCAGATATAGGAAGCAAAATCTCTAAGGCAAACACAAAAATAAAATTACAGTTACAAGCTGCTTACAAATCTATAGTTATAGTATTTATTCTATGTAATTTATTTTTATTTTTAATGTTATAGCAATAAAGTATTTTTGATATTAGATTTAGTTTTGCCTTTTTATTGGTTTTTTTATACTTTCAACAAAAATTCTATTGTCTTAAAAATAATATGTAATTTGGGTTTACTTGAGTAATTGTGATTCCTATTTGAGATCAATAGTTGGATCATAAATGCGATTAATATTCAGTAAAAGAGTGTGTGGGGGGGAGGGGGGATTTATGACGAAATTGGCATAAATTTGTCAGGATTTTTCTCTAGCTGATTGTTTTGAAATTGCATTTTCAATTAAATCTTTTTTTTTTTTTTTTTGGGGGGGGGGGGAGGTTATATTATAATTTTTTCGGAGTTTAGAAGATCAGAGAAAATTTTAATTGAATGATTGATATTCACTTGATTTTTAGCAAAATGTTTGTCATTTACTGGGGTATTTCAAAAAACGAGTCAATTAATTTAAAACCTGAGAACACTTCCTAGTAGTAGAATAACTGGTCCATGTTTAATACCGATTGATATTTCTTTGCATGAATGGTGGTTGTAAAATTGCAATTTTTGATGAATATAGATTTTTTTTCAGCGATATTTTTTGTTTAAATATATGCATGTAAATAAAGTGCTCTATTTTATAAATTTACTTAAAGTGGTAACATGAGTTACCATTGAAGTTTTACAGTATACAAAGATAAGATTATTAATTGTGAATTTTCTGAAAAATTTTAATCTTCTGAATTGCATGTAAGGAGAACATATTGCTAATTTTAATGCTTTTGTGAAAAAAATGTAGTAAGTGTTAAATATTGTTTAGGATTAAATTTTATTTTGATGGTACTATGTAGTTACCAATCTTTTTGTTCTTGTTCAAGTTAAATAAATACCATGACTCTGAAAAAATATTTAACCCTTATCTGCTGTTAGCGGTCTCACAGACCGCTGAGTTTTTCAAGTTTCAGAGATTAACTCGCAATTTTTAGTTTAAGTATAGATACTTGTCAAATTTTATTTCTTTGGAATCTTACTACTATCTCTAGAACTTTTTATTAGTTGAATTTTATTTATATTAGTCCTGTATATAAAGTTAAATATAAAAATAATGGTCTGAGAGATAATTTAACATTTTATTCATTTTTAGATTAAGCGATCTGACAGACAGCTCACAGTAGTTATGAGACAATTTTTGTCACAGCAGTAAAGTAAACATTTTATTAATGAAATGTTTCTAATTTGTATATTGTTATTAACATTTTTTAAATAAAAATTCTCTTCATCTAAATTTTTAAAATTAAAAACATTGGCAACTATGGCATTTTAAAGTAAAGTTTAAATTACTCTGATCCAAAGGGTAAATCTAAAACATCATTACGATGCACCTTAAGAATATCATCTAAATTGATTATAATATTGTAACGAAACATATTCTTCCATTCTAATGCAAGATTTAATAAAAGGAACATAAACTATAACCTGCATATACAGTATATACAAGAAGCCTTTATTTTCATACAAGTTTATAAAAAGGTAGCTTACGTAGATAAATTCTAGAAACATTTAAGGTGTACAACTTTCACAACATAGAGTGATTCATTACTATATTAAAAAACTTGAAAATTTACAGATTTGTGTAAAAAATCTAAATTTATTGTCAAAAATGATGATATACAGTTGGCAAAAAAAGTATTTGTACACCCTAATTTTTTTTTATTTTTAACTAAATAAAAACATATATTTTGTTAAAAATAGTTTTAATATAGTCTGTTTACCATGTGTTTTAAATTACACAAAAGAAAATTTCGATAAAGATGTAAAATAATTTTCTAATAGGAAAAGTTAAAAAATTTTTTGCAAAAAAAGTATTTGTACATTTCTCCATCCTGATATGTACTGTGTTTTATAGTGTTTATGGTTCAAAGGACTACTTTTACAGAAACTGTTAATAATTTTTAACTCCATATTATATTTGTCTGACATTTAATCTAATTTGCTCTTGAAGTAATTGAGTATAGAACCTAAAACTAGAGAAGCACCTCTAGATATAAGAAATCCTATGATTGACCATAATAAAAATTTAAATTCGCAACAAGAATTTGTAAAAGCTATTAAATTACCATTTACAACTATTGGATGTATAGTGAGAAACTATGAATAAATTAAAAGCATCGAAATTCAATGAAAACCAGGACTTCTCAGCAAACTAGCAATGAGGGAAAAAGGGATTGTTGTTAAAAAAGCTTTAAAAAATCCTATGCGTTCGGTTCAAAAATTTGCTAGAGACCTTGCAACATCTTCTCGCATCAGAGTAACACCTCAAACAATAAAAAATATTCTTCTCAATGCAGATTTAAAAGAAAGAACCTCAAGGAAAAATCCATTCATCAGCGAAACAAATAGGCGAAAACGCATAGTATTCGCTTTCGCATACAGAAGTAAATCATTGGATTTTTGGAAAACAGTAATTTTTTCTGATGAGAGAAAATTCGGAATTTTCTTACCACCAAGCATTCGAAAAATTTGGCATAAAAATAAAACTGTTCTAGATCCAAAACGTATACTTCAAACTATTAAGCATGTTGGGGGGAATATTATAGTTTTGGGGTGTATAGCTTCTAATGGAGCAGAACATTTAAAATTTATTGACAATGGAAAGACAGATTTAACATACATTGATGTGTCGCGGCATAATTTATTCAACCGTGCTAAGAAATTATGCGTAGAGGAAGCTTTTCACTTTCTGCATGATAACGACCAAAGCATATACTGCTGTGATCACCAGCATAAAGTTACTACAATACTCGAAGACGATTGGTAACTCCTCTAAAATTCATACACTTGAATCCAATAGAAAATTTGTGAATGCTATTGGATGCAAAAATCCGAAAAAAATATGTATCAGTAAAAAACAGTTTTAAAGAAGCTCTTATTGTGTCATGGAATAATATTAACCAGACCGCTATAAAAAAGTTGGTGGAATCTATGTCACACCATCTAGAAGTAGTCATAAACGCTAAATGAATTCACACAAAATATTAATTTGTATCATTTTACTAAATTTTCCTTAATTATATTACATTAATATAGTGTACAAATACTTTTTTTGCATTATATTTTTGTATATTTGTTTATTATTATGAAAAAATCGATTCGTTTAATTTTGTTTTTGCTTCTATAATATTATAATGCATTAAATTAATGTATTACAGTATTTTTTGCTTAAATCTTTTGTTTAATTTTATTATAATTAAAAAAAATTAAGTGTACAAATACTTTTTTTGCTAACTGTATATTAGGTAGTTTTAGGCGTCTTAATTTTTATCTGACAGTACAATTTAGAACTGTGTAACATTTATATTTTTTTCTCAACTC